>QLTV01003654.1:2663017-2676197 GCA_003457575.1 Thermophis baileyi
GAATAGAATAGAATAGAATAGAATAGAATTCTTTATTGGCCAAGTGTGATTGGACACACAAGGAATTTGTCTTTGGTGCATATGCTCTCAGTGTACATAATGAGGGCAGAACCATTATTTGGATTTGGATTCAAAGTAGAAAAGATTGTAGTGGCTTGTCCCTTATGTCAGTGGACTCTCCTCTCCTGAAGGAGGATGAGAATTTGATATATTATGACCTAGGCTGCAAGGGGGGGGGAGAAGTGGGGCATAGCTTTCCAAAGACTTGCACCAGGGTTTTTGAGATTTCTTGACTTGCAGTTGATTCACCAAGCCACATGGGGGTAGCATTGCTGTAGTTTCCAAAGCCTGCACCTCCAGCCTCTCAGTGGAATTTATTTATAGGAAAGCAAATTATCTGCCATTTAGTCCTTCTGGAAAATGATAGGATAAATGAGGTCTATATCAGTTTCCCACAATCAACACATTGCTCCTCCTGGTATCTATATGTATCCTTGCAACCGACTGAAGCCTAGTTAGATCTTGGCTACTTTAAAAAAATAAAATATAATTCAAGCACTATTGAGTCAGAGCCAAGTTGATATTAGTATACAAATACAAAAAATTGAGCTATGAAACTCATTTGGGAAAGCCCTGGCTGATTTCAATGTAAAGCCATAATGGGGAAACTTTTATTTATCAGAAACCTGACTAGGGGTGTAATTCAAATTACTAGTGAGATGATATGAACAAACATCATTTTTTGCTCCTAAACTTTGCTCATCAGGCTGAAACTGTGCATCACTTGGGATTAAAGCCCACGAAACTCAGCAGGAATTATTTCTGAGAAAGCAAGTGTAGGATGGCATTGTTATTGTGGTTCCTCCTTTGAACAGACTTTGCATATGTAATTATTTACCCTAGGAATAGCACAAAGTACCCATATATACAAAATACCCTTCGCACTTCAGGGTAAGCAACATTATATAGAAAAGGAGTAAAAGCATGAGATAATAAAAGGAAATATAGTTAAATATAATTTATATTAACATCATTCACTATACCTCTCCATACCAGGGGTGGGTTCCTCCCAGTTCGGACCGGTTCCCCCGAACCGGTAGCAGCCTGCTGGTGACATCACAATGACGTCACCGAACCGGATCGGTCAGTGCTGGTCCGTGGGGGCCGCCATCTTTTTTTTTGAATTTTTTTTGAATTTTTTTTTGAATTTTTAAAAAAAAAATTTAAAAAAATTTGATTTTTTTTCCCCTTTTGAGCATGTGCAGAAGCCGACTTCTGGCACTGTGCATGCGATCGCCATCTCTTTTTTTGGCTTTGTTTTTTTTCCAGATTTTTAGTTACTGCGCATGCGCGCGCCCACGCGGCATGGGAGAGAGCGAACCGGCAGCGAGGTAAGTTGGAACCCACCCCTGCTCCATACCTATTTATCTTTGTAACCCATTCTTGTTTTTATTACATCCGTGCTTTCCTTTTTTGAGACTCATTAAATCCACATCTTCTCCTTCCTCAACCTATTCATTCTTCCTTCATATAATCCTTTCTTCATTTATTTCTCTATGTGACCAAACTATCTCAACCTACCATGTTCCTTTTATAGACATCACCACACTATCATAGGGTCTTGTTACTTTCATTTGGACATGTGTGCGACGTTGCTATTTTTTTCCTTCCTAATGTCATCTCAAGCATGTGTACATTTCTAAAGGCGGCCATTAAACTACCTAGAGAGTATAACACATTATCTTGTTCCAGGGGTGAAATTCAAAATTTTTCCCTACCGGTTATGTGGGTGTGGCAGGGGAAGGATACTGCAAAATCCCCATTCCCACCCCACTCTGGGGCCAGCCAGAGGTGGTATTTGCCGGTTCTCCGAACTACTCAAAATTTCCGCTACCGGTTCTCCAGAACCTGTCAGAACCTGCTGAATTTCACCCGTCTTGTTCCTTTTTCAGTGCTGAAACACTTGTTATTCTCACACAATTTGTTTCCATCATATAAGTGGTCCCATTTATCAATGGTAATTGGGACCAGGAATTCTGTCGCTAACCGATGTGGTTGTGGATGCAACATCACATCACCACACCAACTCCCAAGGGCAGTTCCAGCAGAAATAGTTGCCATTGTTTGTTAGGTGAATTCCACACAATCACAATGTCCTGCAATCATGCGATCTCCATTTGCAATCTCCTGCTGACTTCCCAATTGACTTTGCTTGTGGGAAGTTGGCAGGGGAAATCGCAAATGGTGAACATGTGACTGCAGGACACCATGTTGTCATAACTGCAAGCTGGTTGCTGAGTGCCAAAATCATGATCACATGACCATAGGGAATGCTGCATCATCTGCCACTACAAGGACCTGTCATAAGTACCCCTCGTTCAGTACTGTAATAACTTTGAACGGTTACTGAACAAGTGGATGTTAAAGTAGGACTACATGTATATTGTTCTTATGCCATTCAACAATGAACAGTCAAGGTCATCTTCATGTAAAACTTTAACAAACCAATCTTACTTACTTTTTTATGTTTTCTCTAAATCAGCACATTTACAATAAACTTTCTTCCATTCATACATTTCTCAGTGACCCACCGAAGAGCAAAAATCTACTCTCCACCCACTCAAGATTAAACTGAACAGCATGTCCCATATTTTGTTCACAGTCATCTCTAAACCTTTTCAGTCAGAATCCCAATAAATACCTTCCCACGCAAATTTATCAAACTAATCCACTTAGACTACATTCATTCCAGCTACTCTTCCTTGAATGTAGGGAAACAACAATAGCATTCTTCATTAGATACAGATACAGTCTTGATAATGTAGAGAGTAAGGAATATATATGACCTTGACAGAGATATGCAAGGGCTTTTGCCAAAAGATGCCAAAGCATTTTTAAGTCCAAAATAGCAGATAACATTCAAAAGTGGATCAGACAGATGCCTCCCAGTTCACTGAACTATAAAAAGGAAGAGAAAGTACTGTACAATACAACCAGATTTGCAAGATACTGTTATTATAGCCAACCTCAATTTAAAAAAAAAAAAAACAGATTTTGCAGTTTATTTCCTGGTCTGATCCATCTAGTGGAGTTGACATATATACACCAGAAGTGGGTTTCAGCGGGTTCTGACCAGTTCTGGAGAACCAGTAGCGGAAATTTTGAGTAGTTCGGAGAACCGGTAAATACCACCTCTGACTGGCCCTGCCCCCATCTATTCTCTGCCTCCCGAGTCCCAGCTGATCGGGAGGAAATGGGGATTTTGCAGTAACCTTCCCCTGGAGTGGGGTGGGAGTGGGGTGGGAATGGAGATTTTACAGTATCCTTCCCCTGCTACGCTCACCAAGCCACACCCACCAAGCCACACCCACCAAGCCACACCACGCCCACTAAACCACACCCACAGTAAAAAAAATTGAAACCCACCACTGATACACACATTTAAGTTGCATAGTTACTCCGTAAGAAAACTACAATTTTATTTCGACATTTCTCCAGTTACACCATCTGCAGTTACAGCTTTACATTTCTGGATATCAGGATTTAGAAGCAGTTTGGTCTACTGGTTAAGGCATCAAGCTAGAAACCAGGAGAATGTGAGTTCTAGCCCCATCTTATGCATGCAGAACCAGCGGAGTGAATTTGGGCCAGTCATTCTTTTTCAGCCTAAACCACCTCACAGAGCTGTTGTGGGAGAAACAGAAGGAAGAAGGAATATTAAGCATATTGGTCATCTTGAGTTATATAAAAAATAATAATAAAGATGGGGGGGGAATCAAATAAATACGTAAATAAATTGCATAGCATTAGTTTCAATTCAACATATCATTGTCACGCCTGTAGAAATCTGAAAAATGCTCCTTCTGGCATTTCCTCACTTTGATTTCATTCTCTATTTTTAGTTTAATCAAATTCTTACAGGCTTCTGATTTAGTCTTTTTCAGCCGTATCCAAAATATTTTTATATTAATTTTTCTCTATGTTTGGTGAATATATCATCTTTTTCTCATTCTTTTTTTACTGTATTACTTTTCCTATATGTAGGGACTTGTTTAGTTCATCATTCCACCAAACAGTGTTTCTTTCATACTTCCCTATAGATTAGTTCCACACGTTTCTATGTCATTCTTTAACATTATTCTTGTCAATCCCCAGGGAAATCAGAAAAATCCAGGCAGTTCAAATATAAAGATTTATTGCAAGCTTAAGCTCTCTACAAGAATCTGAACTACTAATGGTCAAAGTAAATTGGTGGTAGATAAGAGTCAAAGGAATTCAAGGTGGGCTGGACTTAGATCTCTGGTGGGGCAAAGGGATTCATGACTTATGACGTTTGACCCTTCCCTCCAGCTCAACTTGGTCATCTCCTACAGTTGTTTTTACTGTGTTGTAAGCACATACAGCACTCTATCCTTGCATCTGTTTTCTGTTCGTTCTGTCAGGAGAGTAATCTATTTTCTACTACTTTTTCATAGAGGACTTGTATCTTCTTCTCTTACTATCACCCTAATTTTATTCTTGTTTCTTTAATTTCCTTTCTTTTCTCTCAGCCCATTTCTCCCCAACATCCATTACCAAAAAATGGTTTGTCCCATATTCAAAATCTCTCATTGCCCTTCACTCAGGAGAGCTGATTAGAAACCAAAAAAACAAAAAACCTGTTAATATTTTTACTTACAATTTAAGACAATAATATGCATGCCCAAGTATGTAAGGAAATGCCATAACATGAAGCAAATGATATAGGAAATATTTTACATAGGTATAGAGAAATATGGAGGTAAGCTTGAAGAAAATAGAGAGCAGCCATTAGGAAAACATAAACTTAACCAAGGAAGCCAGGAAGATATGATAAAGAAACTCAAGATTGCCCCATCTCTTGACTCCCTTTGGTATAAGTGGGAGGGATAGAGAAATGCTGTCAAATTTTCAGGGTTCTATTATAACCTACACCGATAAAGTAGAGTTTCGATATTTCTTCTGCTGTCTCTTTTCTAACTTGATCTGCCTTGAAGATCTGACATCAAGCCTTAGTAACATTACAGCATTTAACTTAAACATGTTAATATATCTTGATGTTGTTGGCAATTCTTCTGTATACCTGTATCTCTCCATAGAAAATATTTTTCTATTTATTTCAAGTCTTTTTCAGTATTCTAATAGTGAAGATCTGTTCTCCCCCTCCCCCTAAAGCTGTAAATAAAGAGTAAAAAGGCATTACCATGGCAGCTTCGTATGTGGGCAAGGCAGTCAGATGGAATGATCTCAGACTGATCCACAAGATTAAAAAAGTTTGTCCACGAGAGAGAGAGAAAAACAAATACAAAATTAACAGTTGGGTGATATTTTTATTAGAATGCCATACACGAATGCAAGCTTTCAAGTGCTGCAGATCTCTTCATTAGTTTAGCTGGTGCAAAAAAGGAGGGTGATGGACAGAAAATCCCTCCAAATTAGCTCAGAATTATGACTGAGATCAATAGCTCAAGGTCATTTTCAAGGTGGAATGTGCAGACTGGATGCATTATGATAAATTATGAATTCTGACATTTTAACTAGTGACCGTGACCCTTTTAACTTTGTTACTAATTATACCATCCTGATTTATCATTTAAATATCAGAACCTAAAGTATCGGTATGGCTTACTTATACTGATGAAACATGGATATATGAAAATGGAATAGATTTTTCCTCCTCACTGTATTTTCCATCTTGAAAAAAAAATTGGATGAATAGGAGAAGACAAATCTCTTTAAAGACGAGAGCCAAATCTGTTCAAAATTGGTTACAACTGAATTTAAAATTTGAGTAATTCTGTTTGACAGGCTACTTTCTGTAGCTCACAGATAAAATCCAGCATTTAAGCCAATATTGGTAAACTTCCTATTCTTCCAGAATCCAAAGATACTGTACATATGAGATCTGCAGACAGGCTTGGGTTAAGAGTTGGTCTTTTCTTCTCTCAGGCTTCTTGGGAAATCGTTTTGTTTGATTAACTTACAATATCCCATTATGACATTGAGCTCTGAAGAAGCAATCTGGATTTTGCTAAGTATGTCACCTAGCTGCAGTCTGTTACGATGGACTGCCTGCCCTAGCAACATCTTGTTTCTGCTGTGTCCTCTTGACTTCATCTTTTTCCAGTTGAAGGGCAGTATATCCTTACGTCACACTTAGCTGGGCCAGGATTAAAAGTAGCATGCTGTATTCTCTCTTATTCAAATACTGTCAGGGACCAGCTCAATGTCTATAAAATCTGCTAGGCTTTGTCATCAATTACCTTGGAAGGCAGATAAATAATTACAGTGATTTGAAACAAAGGCAATAGAACCAGAATGGAATCAGCACACCTGAAGCCTGTACAGTTTTTATGTCAGTCAGGAATGGATCAGCACTAGGTCTCAGAAGAGGAGAAAAGTCCATAGAAAGCACAAGAGAATATTAGTTTTGGTATGGTTTATACTTTAGCACAATGTATAAACTAACCATAGTTTGTTTAAGAAACCACAATTAAAACCTATGAGTTTGGGGTATGTTTGTGGGGGTTTGTTTGTTTTGGTGTGGGTTTTTTTGTTGTATCTTGACTCCTGGCAACAGTCTGGACTAGTCCCTGCAGTTTTCTTGGTAACATTCAAAAGTGGTTTGTCTTTGCTTCTTCCTAAGACTGAGAGAAATACCCAGCTGGTTATGGCTCTAAGGCAGGATTAGAACCTACAAACTCCTGGTTTCTAGCCTGGCATTTTTAATCACTACACGAAACTGACTCTTGGCCATGTTTTAGGGATAGTCACACAGGTATTCCTAAACTTATGACCACAATTGGGACCAGAAAATTCATTTTTAAGTGCTGCAATGAAGTCACACAATTTTGCAAAGTTTTGGCACTATTGTTAAGCAAATCACAATGGCAGTTAAACAAGACATCACATGATCATGATTTGTGATCTTCCCTGCTGGCTTCCTCATTGACTTGGCTTGTTGGAAGCCAGTTGGGAAGGTCAGAAATGGTGATCATTTGACCCTAAGGTGCTGCAACTATTGTAAATGTGAGCTGGTTGCCAAGCACCTGGATCATGATCACGTGAACAGGGACATTGCAATGATTGTATGTGCAGGGACTGGTCAGTAGTAACTTTTTTCAATGCCATCATAATTTTGATTGGTTGTTAAATGTCATAATTCGAAGACTACCTGTATTGATTTATCCTGCGAAGATTACAAATTCTTTTCTTTGTTACATGTTGCACATTACATATTTTTAATGGCATTAGCTATTATGGATCGTCTCTCTATTTATTTATTTATTTTTATTTATTTATTTATTTTGTCAAGCATGTATATGATTACAGGTAAAGTATAAATATTAATATGAGTATATAATAAGTACAAACATAGTTTTGAGTACATATTTTTCGAGTACATATTTTTCGAATACATGGGGACTTTAGGACAGGCACGGTAGGCACGCTGGTGCACTTATGCACGCCCCTTACAGACCTCTTAGGAATGGGGTGAGGTTAATGGTAGTCAGTTTAAGGTTAAAGTTTTGGGGGTTTGGGAAAGAAACCAAGAAACTACAGAGTCGGGTAATGTATTCCAGGCATTGACCACTCTGTTGCTGAAGTCGAATTTTTTGCAATCAAGTTTGGAGCGGTTTACATTAAGTTTGTATCTATTGTGAGCTTGTGTATTGTTTCGGTTGAAACTGAAGTAGTCATTGACAGGTAGGACATTGTAGCATATAATTTTGTGTGCTACACTTAGGTCAGATCGAAGGCGGAGTAGTTCTAAGTTTTCTAGGCCTAACTGTTTTCTCTCTAACTGCACAACCAGCCATAAAACCCATCAGAAGCAGCTTTGCTCCTGAAATGTTTTGCCCTGTTTTATTTCTCTGAAGAAGAGAGCCATGCACTGTCCTTTCCTCTCTGTTTCTCTCTTGTCTTGATCCCCAGTCATGGCTGATCCTCAGCACGCCTGCCAGCATCGGTCTGTGCCATGAGCAATCTCACCGCATGCCAGGGCTGCAATTTGCTGGAGCAGCTGGTGTTTGATTAACACTCAGCAGAGCCAGAGAGACTGAGCTGGCAGTGCTATGGTGGAAAAGCAGCTCCCCTCCTGAACCAGATATCCCCCCACCCTCCTGCCTACCGCTGCCTCTCTCTATTGTTGAAGCCCTGGAGCCAGTCTATCTCTCAGCTATGGAGCTGCCTAGCAAAGGCCAAAGATTCCCCATTTTCCAGGTGCCAAGGGTGTAGACAGTGCTCTATCTGTGCACAGCCAAATACCACGAGACAACCAGTGAACAAACATCTCTCTCTTCATTTTAAACATTGCAACGAGCAGATATGAATCACATAAAGCCAGCATTACAATTAGAACCACAAGAGTGTTTCAGTATACAGTTCTACAGTTCTAAAATCAAAAAAGATTTTTTTTCCTTATTCACAGTGTATCCAACACTTGAACGAAAAGAAAATAATGAGAAAATTAGAACAAGGATGTACAATTTAGAAACAAGAATGCCCATTGGAGCCAACCTATGAAGCTCTGCATTGAAATTACTTTGGAAACTATAATTTTTCTCTCTCTCTCCCTTTCCCTCCGCGCGCGCGTGTGTGTGTGTGTGTGTATGTGTGTGTGTGTGTGTGTGTGTGTAATTTGACTGAATTTCAAAAACAAAAAAGAATCAAAGATAAGCAAAAAAAAAGGAAAGTCAGGAAGAAAGCAAAATAAAAATGCAAAAAATAAAAAAAATAGAGAAATAATGATTTTTTTGATACAGATATAGATTTAAAAAATCAAACCCTTATTCCAAAGTTAACAATAGTCTACATTATTTCTATAATCCAATATTATCATCAAATCCCAAAATCAAAACTTCATTTCCTTCAGTTTCTCACAAGAAATCCAAGAGTGGTTATCAAGTAAAAATAAAATTGGTCAAAGTCTTTTCTTTAATCAAAGCTGTCAATTTCACCATCTCCACCAATTCTACCAGCTTCACCATCCATTCTTCCATGGTAGATAGTTGTAAGTTCTTCCACTTTTTCCATATAGAACTGTCACCATTGTTTCACCTACAAAACAAAATTCCATAATATCTTTCAACCTGTTCACTAGTTCCAAAAGAGAAATCTCTGATTTCAGTTGTACATTCACTTTTAAAATCTTCTGAATTGAGCACATATTTAATCCCAATATTTCTAGCTTTCTTACCTGTCTACCACAGATGAAAAGATGTACCCTCAGCCTGATTACATTCCCACCAGGATTTGAAATTCCATTACACATTCTTGATAATATATCTAGTGCCAAATACCAGTGATACATTATTTTTTTCCTTAAGATTACAATTTAGAATAAATTTCAACCTTTTATTTCACATATTCTCCCATTGATTCAACTGTGTATTATATCCATTTTTGCCCATTTTATCACAGCATCTTAACTTGTTCAATCTATTTCCATTTTCAGTAAAGATTTGTACATCTTAGCAATAATATGATCATCAATAGTGCACAATTTTACATCAAATTCAATCTTATCATTTCCAAAGTCATAATTCTTCTTATAATATTTAAATCTTTCCATTAGCTCAGCACAGGAGAACCAATGACATATATACTGTAACCTTCTAATTCCAGGTCTTCTCTTGTTTTTAACTTAAATTCTCCTTGAGAAAAAGTCAATGCATCAGAATAACTTAACCATTTTTGTTTGACTATCATTTCGCTTTTAAAAAATAGTTTTTTGGGTGACAACCATAAAAGGATTTTAGGATACAGTCTTTCCTTAAACGTTTTCCAAATTTTCAATATGGCACATATAATGATTTTTTAAATCTACATTAGCCCTAACTCTACTGCACCACAAATAGCCATACCAGCCAAATTTTGAATCATCTCCTTCCAAATCCAATGAAATTCTATTTCCAAAAGTCCCCACTCTTTCATCCATACTAAATAACAAGCTGTGAAATACAATTTCGAATCTGGTAGTTCTGTAACTTAGTATATTATATATGAGTGCATCCAACTGTGATTTATTCAATTAATCATGGTTAAGTAAACTTTGATTTAGTATAATGTGTGAGCAAGTTTTTAACTGGATCTGAAAAATGAACTGTAGAATGCTTCTTGAAAAACCGGACTGAATCCTGGATCGGCTGAATACACATATTGCTTTATTTTTGTTTGTTTTAAGCATAGTTTGTTAAATATGTCATTATGCTTCACACATTGTGCTAAGCCAGTTTTTTTTCAAACTTGCCAACTTTAAGATGTGTGGACTTCAACTCTCAGAATTCCCCAGCCAGAATGCAAGTAGATGAATAGGTACCACATATAAACATGTGGGAAGGTTACAGTGTTTCATGTTTTGCCATACACTCTGTGATGCAGAATGATATCATGCCAGCCACATGATCATGGAAATTAAAGTCAGTCACAATTAGCAGGATGCAACCCGCAGGGACACCTTTAACTTGCCTTTATAGCTTTCCATTTAAAGCTATTCCTTCATCTGGATGGCCAATAGAGAATGCATGCTTCAGGAAAAATCAAAATTACTCCATAAAATTCTTTGCTCTTATTTCTTCCAGACTTCTTTCTTTAAAGCCAGTGTTGGGCTACTGTCCTATCTAACAGGCTCTGTCTACACCCTTTCTTTCATCATTGCAAATTGAAAAGGCAATTAAACTATCAGAGAGAATGAACCGTTCCCTCTATATCTTCCAGGGGGGAATAATGAAATATGAAGTCATAGCCATCTTTCTGAAATAGCATGAAGATTATTGTTACAAACCAGAATTTATCTGCCGTCAATTCTCAATAGAAGGCTGGAAGTGCAATTGCTTAGGGCAGAAACTGCATATATTTTCTGAAAGTCTTCTTAATGTAAAATCAATGACAAACTAAAGTTCCCAACACATCCGCCATTAATTAATTTTTATCTTATTCTGGGTTCTAGCCAAGTTATGTGTCTATGGAGATTCTTATTCATCCAGGTCATGGAGAGGACCGCTGGTTTGAAACAGGGTTAAGAGACCATCTATGTTAAAATTGAACAGCCCTCTCTCAACAGAGCGGGAGGGATATGACATCATCTATCTCCAGTCTACAACACAGTCCTTTCAACAGTTCCAAGAAGGCTCCACACCCATTTGCACTACTCAGGTGACCCTGACAACATAGATAAATCTCCAGGTGGCCTCAACAACTATCTAAAAGAATGCAAATAACCAGCTGTCTGCAAGCAGTATAAATCCTTCCATTCCCAACCATCCAGTCAGAGCTGAAGAAGCTTCTTGGATGAGAAGCAAAAGGTCTTCAAAGAAGAACCAGAAAGTCCAGTTGCCTCTTGAAAGAGCACCTTTGGGATAGCCAAGTTATGCATCCTTCTGACCATGTAGCCACTAGAGGTCGGTAATGCACCTCAGACACAGAATCTGATTATTTTTCTGTTTACGTCAAATGTGATCCTTAATTCTAAAATCAAAGTTTGAGGTTTGATGAAATGCAGCTGATGAATTACTTAGAAATAGCTATAGTTTGAATCAAGAAGTCACCAAGATGAATGACATTGGAAATCAACTAGATGGGATTCAGGAACACCATGATTTATTTTTACATCTACTGGATTTGTTGGTTTACGAATCAGTGCCTGTATGAAACCAGCCACTGTGCACTCTATAATCTATCTCCCTATATTAGCATATTCATAAAAGTTTTAGGATATTTATCTGTAAGTTTCATATCTGTTACAATTTATCTGGAGCTGGTCTGGTCTTTACTAAACTGCCAAAGAAAAATGGTAGGCAGAGCTTCCAAAAATTTGGACTTTTTAAATATTTTATTGGATTGGGGTTTAAGGCACTCATTTCAGTTGCTACAACTCCCAATCACTTTTGGAATGTAACCCTCAACATTCCATATAAATCTGATATTGGTCTGGAAACCAGAGAAATTTCACATTCATAACAAGAGCCAATTCACCTGTTTTTTTCTTATGAAGCAACCCAGGGAATAACTTGCACTGCCAAAAGGGCATCCTGAATATAGAAACACTAGGTTATATTTTCTCCTTATCATCATCTCTAAGTAATTCTGTTCCTTCCATAAAAAGGATACAACAATAAATGATAAGAGAGAAGCAGAATCCTGGTGCTATACTACTATAGCAATAGCAATAGCACTTAGACTTATATACAGCTTTATAGTACTTTACAGCCCTCTCTAAGTGGTTTTACAGAGTCAGCATATTGCCCCCAACAATCTGGGTCCTCATTTTACCCACCTCAGAAGGATGGAAGGCTGAGTCAACCTTGAGCCGGTGAGATTTGAACTGCCAAATTGCAGGCAGCCAATAGTCAGCAGAAGTGGCCTGCAGTACAGCACTCTTAACAACTGCGCCACCGAGGCTCTCATACAATGGAAGTCCCTATTTGCTGCCTGAGGAGTTACTCTTGCTAGAACTCTTTCATATCTCCTACTGAAACAGCAGGTGGAAGCCATGGCCAGGATAGCCATTGGTTAGCTTGGTCCTCCAGTTGTGCCCTTTCCTGGATGAGGAGCCAATGAAGACAGTGACATTTGCCTTTGTTCTCTCTGTTAAATTACTATAATTTGCTTTGCATGGCGTTGCCCTTGAAGATGAGTCAGAAGCTGCAGCTGGTACTGAATGTAGCTACTGCCTGTTGACCCACATTTAATGGAATAATACCTATTTTGCTAGTTCTGCATTGGTTGTCAATAGGTTCGAGATCTAAATCAAGTGCCATAAAGCCCTATACAGCTTGGGCTATTGCTAAGAGATTGTTTCTTTCAAACCAAGACTACCTGCCCCACAAGTTCTAACAGAGGTTGTGTGCTGGCTTACAAGGGTTTAGCCTAGAATTAAGAACTGTCTCTTTAAGACATAGCATTCTGGGGAATGTAGTCCATGCCATGTAGTCCATGGCATGTGATCATAACTGTGTACTCTTATTGGTCATTGAAGTATGCCTGGGGGGCGGGAGTAATTGAAGTACGCTATCCCAAAGGAAGTCTTTCAAGCTATCTACCGGGAAAGGATGCCTGGAGAGGGAGATGGGGAAGCATTAATCCTTTTTTACAATATTCGTGATGGTTCCAGATTATGACTGTAGATTCAGAAGAACTTCTACATAACCGTGAGTGTTGT
>QLTV01003654.1:2703046-2742553 GCA_003457575.1 Thermophis baileyi
ATTCCCTTAACTTCCATTGCAGCCACTCTGCTAATTCTGCCTTGTTTTTATACTTTCTAAACACAGGCAATTTCTTCCAGCTTTAAATTACAATGCAGTCCTTAGTGAGCTCTGGGCCCATAACCTGTTAGAGAATTTTTCTTTCTCTGTTGTAGAAAAAATAAATCAGAAGCTCTCACAGTTGACTGCATTTTGCTGAATCAAATAACTTCTTTATAATCATATCAAAATATTTACAATTTATAAGAACTTTCCCCCCATCTCTCTCTTGTACACATTCCTTAATGCTAGGAAGCTGAGAGATGCTACGTAGACAAAATATTTTGAAGGTTAATGTTAGAGAATTTTTTTTCTCTGTTGTAGAAAAATAAATCAGAAGCTCTCACAGTTGACTGCATTTTGCTGAATCAAATAACTTCTTTATAATCATATCAAAATATTTACAATACCATACTTTCTTCTTTACAGCAACATAGCATAATGAAGTCTTCACACAGAGAGATACAGAGACAGACCCAAGACTGGAAAACATGTCCAGCTCCTGGCTTAATTCCTTTTGCACAGACTCAGTAGCACTTTACTCACATTGGCTGACTGAGTTACCACATGACTCTTCTTGCTCATGAATATTCCAACAGATACCATAACTGAAACTAGCCTTCTCTCACTTAATATCTCCCAGAACTGTTGCATTATAACAGCAATAAGCAATTTGTATCCCTAATATCATATACAGCCTTCCTTTATGAGAGAGAGAGGAATGGAATGGAATGGAATGGAATGGAATGGAATGGAATGGAATGGAATGGAATGGAATGGAATGGAATTGCCACAAACCAAATCAAAATCTGGGTAACTCCTTATGCTTTTGGTTCTGTTCTTACCCATTGCTTGCTCCAAACTACTTTAGCTCTGCCTCTGCCCACTGCCAGCGCCCCACACCTCCACATGATGATCACCAAAGGAAATAGCCCTTCAAACAAAAATGTCCACCTAATACCCAACCAATATAATTGATAGCCAGAAAAAAAACACAGATTTTTAAAAGAAAACGTCATCAGAAGGATAAGGGGTATACAGAATGTGCTCTGTGAGAGATGCTTTCAACACATTTATGGAAACTAATAACAGAGTAGTTTTACCAGGTTGGGAAAGAAGACTGACTTAAACAGTTATGTCTGCCTTTCTTTAGGCATCTTTTTCTTTTATTTCTTGAATGCTTCATGCAGCCATATATTTCCAAAATGCAATATGTGGTTATATAATCCTTTGGTTTCACACATTCCAGACACTATGTAATTAAAACATCTGTAGAGCCAAAGGGGAAGCAACTTGTTAGAATGCTGAAAACTGCACATGTGGAAATGTTTTCTAAAATGACAGGCAAGATGCACATCGTTTCCACCTATTTACCCACCATGCCTGTAAAAAGATGCCTCTTCTGTATAAGGATGCAGAGTATGAAGAGACCGACTAGGAGGCAAGTACAGCAGCAGCAATCAAAACCACATCTCTACTCTGTCCTTGAGACTTTAGCACAGCCTTCTGTATAAACTGGTTCCTCTAGATCAGAGGTCCCCAAACTTGGCAACTTTAAGACTTGTGGACTTCAACTCCCAGAATTCTCCAGCCAGCTATGCTGGCTGGAGAATTCTGGGAGTTGAAGTCCACAAGTCTTAAAGTTGCCAAGTTTGAAGACCTCTGCTCTAGATGCCTTGATTTACAACTATCATAATTTGCAACCTGGGAGTGGGTTTGTTAACTGAAGCTTATAGAAACTGTGGTCCAACATAGTTGGAGAGAACCAAGTTACAGAAATTGCTTTAGCATGTCAAAATGACAGTGCACCCATCTTTAGAGATGCACAGCACTCCACATAGTATCCCAGCTCTGTGGCAGATCTTCTTTCTCCAGCTGAGTGGTGATCAGGGAGATAATTATCTCACTGTTGTTTGTTTTGTGCTCTAATCAGAAGCCTGCTGATAATATAACAGGATGAACAACACACCAAGTTAGAATCCCAAGAGATTTCTTTGGTTCCCAAACAGTTGCAAAGCAAAAAAAAGAACTAAGGAGCTGGAACTGAACCCCAAAACTGGTGAAGATGATAGACAACTCAAGCTTTGAAGATCATATGACATACCAGTCCTAGGCTTCCCAAATGACACCCCCATACACTACATTCATCCTCAGAGATGAATTTAGTCAATATAGATGAATGCCTTCTTTCATCTCAGTTTGTTCTGCTTCACTGGAAGCAAATTGTCTCAATTCAGGCAAGCTTTGGGGGGGTGGGGGGGTAATGACACATTGAATTATAGAAAGGATGACCTTGAGAGAGGAGGAGAGGTGGGAGAATGAGAAAGAATGGCAGATTTTAGACAAAAAGAAAAGGGAAATAGAAATAAGCATGCCCAGAAAATTAGAGATCGGAATGAAAGGAAAAGAAATCAAAATGGTGAAGGCATGCAAAATGCATTGGGAGTTGGGGGGTAAGGAGACACAATCCAGTTGGAGGAGAGACAGGGAATGATGAAAAAGAAAAGAGGAAATTATTTGAAAAGATGAAAACAACAATAAGGAGAAGGAATACGAAAGGAGTCAGAAGAAATCTGGGACAAGAACTGAAGACTAAATAACAGAAAGAGGAAAGTATTTGCAGGAGAGAAAAGATGATGAGACTTCAGAGATTACATCAAAACTTCTCCACACAGCAAGTGTTTAAACAGAAGCATTTCTCAAATCGAAAAATCATTATCATCTCCCTACATTCCATGCATACCCACAAATATAACTTTGTTGGGTTCACCTCTGGGGGGAAAAACATAATTTGGGGCTTATTGAGGACAATGGGAGGTTTCATGTGCCCCCTACCTTAATAGGACGTTCTGCCTAACAGCTTTGACTTAATCCATTTGAAACACTGTATACACAAATTACATTTTGCTGAGAATCTTGTGAGTTTTCTTAAACTCGAGAACTCCATAAGGACTTGCAGGCAATGTTCCCTCTGACATTGAAAATCGCTGCGCGGCAGTTGGAAACTGCTGCACGGCGATTTCCTGTCAGGTGCGCGGCCACGCAGCAATGTTCCCTCTGACATTGAAAATTGCTGCGCGGCAGTTGGAAACTGCCGCGTGGCGATTTCCTGTCACGTGCGCGGCTGCGCAGCCACGCAGCTTAGAGGGAACATTGCTTGCAGGTCTCAAGTCATTGACCGGATTCCATAGAAAAAAAAGAAAAATATATTCAAATTTAGAATTCACTTTTACTTATTCTGGCTGGGGAAATCTGGTCCACACAACTTAAAATTACCAAGGTTGAGAAACACTATGTTTTTTAATCAATTTAGATTTTTCCACTTGAAAAAAGAGGGACTGGCTAATGTGACATTAAAAACAGTAATCAACAGTGGCAACAACAACAGTCAAAACATTTGTTCAACCAATATCTCCTCAAGCTTTAAGGGGAAAAGGAATCTTGACTTGAGATACTGGGAATTTTATCACTGTGTATCTATATGTGACTGAACAAGATATCAACATGCACTGGAAACATATTTTTTCCTGTCAAGTCCTTATGACATGATCTTCAACTTACCTTCAGCTCATGTGTGAAACTAGCTTAAAATCCCTTTTTGATAAATACGTTTCCAGCCCCCCTCCTTGTTTTAACACAATGCATGGACAACCTGAAGACTGTAACATTTATTAGGCTTTGCCATCCATTACTTTGCTAGGAATTCAGGAAACTGGCAAAGGCTTGCAACAGACACAAGAGAGACAAGAAAGGAATTGACAATGGAGACAATATATTTAATGCTTGGTATAGATTTCCGCCAATTCAAAAATTAGTGAAGAGCCGACCAGTGTGGAAAGGTGAGAGATATATGACTCAGCCCACCAGCAAATATTCTTAGCTTTTCAGCTAAAGGTTTATTTCAAAATATTCATTTCAATTTTCACTGCTGCTTATTTGTCAAATATATCTGCTTTTACATATGTTGGATTCTAACTCCCATTCTCACCAGTAGGTTGGCTGTTCTAGCTCAGAGTATCTGGAAGACATCAAGTTGGAGAAAGCTAGCCTAATATTATCCTCCTTCTAATGTCATATTTACAGCTAAAAATAGGGGAAAGAGTCAAGGATAAAAGTTACATATAAGGGAAGCAGAAAAAGAGAGAGAAGAGCAAAGCGGTGAAAGAAAAATGCTACTGGTACTTAGCAGCAAAAGCACTTAAGGAAATCAATCCTTCAGCAGATTGGCAGCTAATGAAAAAATTCACATGAATCCAAATGAGCAGCTTTGCACTTTATTTTCCTCAAATTGCTGCCTTTTCTTTTTCTCCGAGCATCTTAGTTTGCATGGGTCATTCATAAAGGTAAAGGTAAAGGTTCCCCTCGCACATATGTGCTAGTCGTTCCCGACTCTAGGGGGCGGTGCTCATCTCCGTTTCAAAGCCGAAGAGCCAGCGCTGTCCGAAGATGTCTCCATGGTCATGTGGCCGGCATGACTAAATGCTGAAGGCGCACGGAACGCTGTTACCTTCCCACCAAAGGTGGTCCCTATTTTTCTACTTGCATTTTTACATGCTTTCGAACTGCTAGATTGGCAGAAGCTGGGACAAGTAACGGGAGCTCACTCCGTTACGCGACGCTAGGGATTCGAACCGCCGAACTGCGGACCTTTCTGATCGACAAACTCAGCATCTTAGCCACTGAGCCACCGCATCATCGGGTCATTCATAGTTGCATGTTAATTTCATATACTTTTGGTCAGAGAAATAGTACTTCTGCTGTGAAAGCTCATAGCCAACCAGCATGATTTAGTTATGCACACTGCTCACTCCCTTGGTCAATACAATGTTGCTGGGACCATTATAGCATTAAAAACTGAGTAATGTTAAACATTGTTCTTCTGATTGCAAGAAAACTTCTAAAAATCTCATCCCCGTCACTTTGTAAACAAAAAATGCCCTTGATTTGATACGCAGTCTACGCATTCAATTAAGCAATCTGAGTTTTCCTGGTGCTGTTCATTTCAAAATGCAAATTATGTGCTTGGATATTCCTCATATTTTAAAAAAATTATCTGTGCACAAAGATGACTGGAACTTCAGGGGAAAAGCTAATTAGAATCCTCTTAACATGCTATTTTAGCAGGGACAGTGTGTTTAACATACAGTCATAAGATTATAATTATTGTGAGAAAGTATCTGAATTTCCCACCTAGGATTTCCTGAAATAAATATAGGTAGTCCTCAACTTACAACCACAATTGAGCCCAAAACTTATGTTGTTAAGTGAAACATTTGTTAAGTGAATTTTGCCCCATTTTACGACCTTTCTTGCCACAGCTGTTAAGTGAATCACTGCAGCTAAGTTAGTAACATGGTTGTTAAGTGAATCTGGCTTCCCCATTGACTTTGCTTGTCAGAAGGTCGCAAAATGGGATCACGTGACCCCGGGACACAGCAACGGTCATAAGTATGAACCAGTTGCCAAGCATCTGAATTTTGATCACATGATCATGGGGATGCCGCAAAGGTTGTACGTTTGAAAAACAGTCATAAGTCACAATTTTTAGTGCCGTTGTAACTTTGAACAGTCACTAAACAAACTGTTGTAAGTTGAGGACTACCTGTAGATGGCACTTGTTTTGAGAGCCGGCCCAAGCTGCCTCAGGATTTCTAAATTCATATTTCAGATGTACATAATGCTTTCCTCTTTTCTTTGTTACTTATTCTGGAAATATCACCTTTTCTCCTGTGCCACCTCCAGGCCGTGCTTTTGCCAGGACTTTTCTTTGGACATTTCCCAAAGGGTTATATTTATCTGTTGTTCTACAGTGCCCCATTAAGATTATGGTTCAATTTTCTGCCCGTAACATTATCTTGTTGTTATTTAATAGTACCTCGTTAATTTTTAATCTGTGGCTTTCAAAGTGGCTTAGAAAAACATCAACAGCTAAAAAGAAAATTGGATAAAACATATCATAGCAGACCTACAGCTTCATTCAATACAGGCAGACTATTGTCTTCTTGGCCAAATTAAATAATCCATCAACAGCACCTTCATCTTATGTGGCTGGAGTTTTAGTTTTTTATTGCTTGTCCATTCCAGTCTTTAGCATGTCAACATCTCATCTGTATTAGAAGAAAAGAATAGGTATATCAGCAAAATGGTTACACCTCATGCCAAATGTGCTTAAGACCTAAACCAGTATACTAAAGGTAACAGGGTTTTGGGAGTGACAACTACATTCAATCTTGAAATTAGGTACTTGTGAACATATTCACAAGTATATGGAAGCAGCATACAAAAAATTAAATTTAAATCCATTTAAATTAACAATACATTAAATGACTCTTCAGTTAAACTGGTTTAATACAAGGAATATATTTAATCCCCTTGCATTTAATAAATTATCCTTTCTGTCACATTACATTTTATAACTCATTGGTAACCTTCAACAGCAACAACATTTAAACCTCCAGTTGTCGGTCTCCAATGTAGATGTTAAATATGTGGGCAAAAGAATGTCCTGAAGAATGCCACAGACAGTGCAAATGTAATAGGCATTTAGGTGAATCAGCGCACAATCGAATAAAAATAAAACAATTTCACCAATAATTTCTATTATGGACAGTTAAGCATATGCCAAAATTGGGTAATTTCGCTGAATTCAAACAAGCTGTTTCTTTCTTTCATAGGACAGTATCTGATCAAAATTTTGTTTTAGGGAATGCTGGACATCAGAGCAAAAAGTCCAGTGAAATTCAGGTGAATGTGGGATTCATCGTGCAGAACTCATTTCTTCCATTTGCTCAACTGATTATGAATACAGAGTTTCTGAGAAACATTTTGGGCTTTCCAAATATAATTCTCAAAAGATAGCAAGCTTGCATAGGGCAGGACTTACCTGTTATTCTTAATGGGGCTCAGCTTTCAGCCCTCCACTGTAATGTAGCCTCTTCAACCATCCTTCCACTGGGTATTTGTTTCACTTAAGAATATTTCATGGTCTCCATCAGGAGTTGAGGTCAATTTAAGGATGTCTTTATGTTTCATGCATAGCAGTGTCAGTAAATAGTACTTGCAAACACACACAGAGTTATCCATCCAGTAGGTTAATCTAGCACTTGCTCAGCAGAGCTCCCCCCCCCCCATCTGCCATACATTTAACTGTACAGGCGATTTTGATTTTTCAGACATTTGACTGTGAACATCTGCAAGGAAAGCAGAGATTAAAGGATTTTGTAGAGAGAACAGTCTTTGCCTCCTTGCTAAATAATACTTTGGAGATCACCGGGTGATTAAAATAATCACCATCTAGCATGAATCCACAATACTAAAATAACAATTTAATATCTATATTTTAAGAACCCGGAAGACAACAGTTCTTAACCTATATTGTTCAATTTGCCCAGAGATCAAATTGTGCTTAGAAATTTGGAGAAAGGATCACAGAGAAGCCGGATTCATTCTCCTGTTTAAAAAAGAATTTCTACAGACACTAAAGCAATACTTAGTTTTACAATGCTCATTGAGGAAATTGTAAATCCTCAGCAGGAGGAATTGTTATATTTATTATGCATTAGTCAGGATCATGACATCAAACACTGTAGTAAAAATGGCAATGAGATGAGCTTTCTAAAAGGCTTGGAAGGAAAAAACTGGAAGCAGGAAAACCTAAGAAATGGTTTTACTTTTACAGTCTCTGGGATTCTCTCAGCCATGCTGATGCCTCCTCCTTATTTCTCACTGGAATTCTATAGCTAGAATTTTAATGGTATGCTTTATATGGATTTTTTTGTAGGAAGATGATGAAACTTCAAGCAAGCTACACAGCAGGTAAATCTCCATCACAATTATATTTTTGACAAATAAAAAAATAGATACCTAAAATAGACCTTGACAAAGAAAGGGTTGGACATGGTCAGAGCAAATGATAAATTAGATATGAGAAACATTGGGCAGAATACAAAGCTTCCTTCTATCCAATGTATCTGAGGTCCCTTCCAGCTGTGCTCATGCAAATTCAAACTGTATTCTGTATCACTATACAATGCCAGGATGCTTGCAATGTTGTTGTTTTTTTGCAATCTGAACTGATTAACTTCAAGTTCAACTGCAGAATGGATCATTTTCTATTGGAAGAAACTTATCTCTTTCTGCTTCCCATTTCCTCAGGGTTCATTCATTTCCTGAAAGTCAAAGTGAAATTGTGCCTTGCCCCACACCCCTACTTTGCTGCTCCTCTACATAGTGGCCAGATTTGTTTTTGTTGCTTTTTTCCTTTGACACAAAATAAACATGATGATGCAACATCAACAGTGCAGGAGTGAGGGGCTAGCTAGAGCACCAAATTTGATATTCTCCTGTTGGCCAGCTGGAAGGACAGCCAGTCTGTTCAGGAAAATAATTCAGCAACATGGTATGGACTCTTGTAGAATGGTACCAGGGGTGAAATCCAGCAGCTTCTGACAGGTTCTGGAGAACGGGTAGCGGAAATTTTGAGTAGTTCGGAGAACCGGCAAATACCACCTCTGGCTGGCCCCAGAGTGGGGTGGGAATGGAGATTTTGCAGTATCCTTCCCCTGCCACACCCACCAAGCCACACCCACCAAGCCACACCACGCCCACCAAGCCACGCCCACAGAACCGGTAGTAAAAAAAATTGGATTTCACCACTGAATGGTACTGTAATACTGTGTATGATTTGCAGGTTTTGGAGAGATGAAAATTGGAACTGTATGGCATTGCCTCGAGAATCAATAAAATGGAATTTATGCCCTAGAAAGTATGAGGCCCAACACCATTAACTTTGCTTAGTTAAGTCTTGAATAAACACTTATGTTATGATTTAACCACAACAAGATGACTCTGCATATGAACTGGAACTTAGTAAAATAGGATAAGCATTTGCAATCTATCTGTATAAATGATTAGATTTTAGTTCATGGACAGTGTCCCTTAGAATGAGCTATACCTATATCTAAATCCTTCATTGATTCCACTATATACCAAAAGTGGATGATAGTTTTCCATCGAGTTAATTAACAGGTTGAATCCAATAAATTACAAGGTGGTGACAACATTTAAAGAACTCTGGGGACTGCATCCAAGGGCAGCCTATGGCCCTGGGACTTAATTTGTGCACTTGTGGTATGGATGGTTAGTGATAGCAAGCAGGCTATTTGCTAATACGGTGTTATTCACATGACTGGAAAGCATAAGCAAAAAAATCTGCTTCCTGTTCCAAGGATCTGACTGTAGGAAATATTGATGCAACAAATAGGGAGTGGAAAGCCCAAGGGAGCAATTAATGGCTATGAGCCACCTCAGATAAACCTTGAATGGGGTTGGAGATAAGCCTTCATCTCACCAATGCAAACTTACAGGTGAATGAAAAATGGAAAATCCAGTTTTAGCATCATTTGTAAAATACTGTATATCCTCAATCCTTCTCTGTATCTAATCTGCATGCAAATCTTTTTCCCAACATAGTAAAGCCAAAAAGCTCTGTTTGGCTGAGTAACCTGTTCTAAAACAGCCTTTTTCATAACCCATCTCCCCTGTGTTGACTCAGAATTGTGGGAATCAAAATCCAAATATATCTGAAGGAAACCAAGTTGATGAATATTGACCTAGAAGTAGTTGATCAATAGTCTTGTTTCACAGAGTTTTATTCCTCCCTAAAAAGCAAACTGCTTTTGAACCCTGCCTCGCTCCAGAAAGGCAAAAGACTAGTGATATTGAGGAATACCTTTCAGGATCTTCAGCTTGAACCTGAACTGGCGAAAACCTATATGACACTGGTCCAGCTTTCCTCAATCCCCTCCAGAAGACCTGGGATTACAATTCCAAAAATGCAGAATCTTCAGCTAAGTCAAATAAGATCCCTAAACGATATGTAGGAATGGACACAGCAGAACCTCAATTACTTCAAAATACAGTGGCTGAAAATCTGATTGGATATGTAGGTGGGAGCATATTATATAGCTGTATGCCACATCAGCTATATAATTTGCTTTTCAGTTGGATTACATCTCATTTCAGGATGCTAAGTTTGGCATTCATGAGTTTAAAACAGTATAGCATCAGAACATGGGAGTCATATTTCCCTACATGAACTTGCCAGGACAACTCTAAATCAGGATCCCCACTAGTGACTTATAACATTTTCTAGAGTCATCTAACCAGCATTGCGTTGACAGAACAGTAATGAGGGACTTTTTACCCACTTTCCATGATGGCTGGGTGATGATAAAAGACACCAAGAGAAAAGATTAGTAGGGAAGCCACCTGAGTCTCTGCTTCATAGTATTTTGCTATTGGAGGTACAATAGATATGAAGCATCCTCCATGAATTCCATCAGATGGGTATACTTGCTGAGGCAGATAACATGATTTTATCACTAGTGATTTATAACACCTATCATTATTAACCGTCACTGTGGCAATATAAAGCACATTATCATTATAGTTGGTGGCGCAGTGGTTAGAATGTAGTACTGCAGGCTACTTCTGCTGACTGCCAGCTGACTGCAGTTCGGTAGTTCGATTCTCACCGGCTCAAGGTTGACTCAGCCTTCTTCCATCCTTCCGAGGTGGGTAACATGAGGAGCCAGATTGTTGGGGGCAATATGGTGACTCTGTAAACTGCTTAGAGAGGGCTGTAAAGCACTGTGAAGCAGTATATAAGTCTAAGTGCTATTGCTATTTCTATAGTATCATTATCTTGGCAGTGGGTTAACAGAAGACTTGACTGCATTAAATTTGGATCATTTTGGATAGCAACAAATGATAATATCTGTTCTTTGCCATTTCCCCAAGGCATTGGCTTTATCTCATACCCAGCTCATGACTCAGACAGCTTATGCTTAGTCCTTAGTCGTACCAATGTTTTTCCTCCTTAAGTCAACAGCATCCAAGGGAAGTTGCAAGATGTGTACAATTTGTTACACTTTGCTACTCCTTGCTCTTGGAGCAGAGCACTGCTTCCTGGACATTTTATACTGGTGTGCGCAAGCCCCCTTCCTCTGGGTTCTGGGCTGCTTTGCACAATTCTGCTGTTGTCTCACTAACATGCTAGTTGCAGTAGTGCCGTGCTGGTGAGAGAAATCCAAAATGCAGTGTGAGAGGTCAGAAGTCTGATCTTTTATCCTTTGCTTAGTTTTATTCAAGACAGGTGTTGATAGAATGGGTTTTTGGAAAAGGGATACAGGAAGGATCCTAGAAATTATATAGAGAGGCAAGGGGATCCATGGAGTATGGCCATGATGGTGCAGTTGAAGCTCTGCCTGAATTGTTTGAGTGGGTTATATGCCATAATTTCACACTATTATGGCCACCATCTTGACTTTTTTGACCATGGCCCTTGGATACCCCAGTATGAGTGTATGAAGTGCTGCAACCAGGCATATTCTTTTCCAAGATGTTTTTCCCAACTGTTGATAAACAAAAGAGGAGAAGAACAGTGACAGCAGAATCCACCAATTGCTTCCCTTATCGTGCTCCAAAAGTCAGCACCATCCAAGTGGCGAGTCAAAACTGAAGCAATATCGGAAAGAAAGGAGTCAGAAAGGAGCAGATTTCCTGCTGGTAGAGCTTTAGGTCATCTTAAGATGAACACAGAACACCTCAGCAGTGGGGAAACACCTTAGCTACAGGTGGGGGAATTAAAAGTTTTGGTTGATTCTACTGTTTCATTTTGTTTTAATAGAGTACTGCCCTTTTTTTTAAAATGTTCAGATAGAAAGATGAGTAAAATCCTCAGGATATACTGTACCAGATGAAACAACCATAATTCCCACCCTAGAAGCCATGCAACTATTCATCATTTTAGCCATTGTCTGTCCACAGCAGGATGAAGGCCTCTTCCCAACCAATACGGTCCTGAGCTTTCTTTTGCCAATTGGGCCCGCAATACTTGCTGATGTCATGGATTCATCTTGTTTTAGGTCTCTTTTGTGGACACTTTTTACCAAGTGGGATCCATTCTATGACTGCCTTGGTCCACCTGTCATCAGTTGTTCTTGCTATGTCACCAGCCCATCTCCAATAAAAATCCATCTTGTTTTAGATCTCTTTCATGGATGCTTTTTATCAAGTGGGTATTCTATGGCTGCCTTGGTCCACTTTCCATCAGTTCTGCTTGCTATGTGACCAATCCATTTCCCATTTCAATTCTTTTACTCTCTTGATGATATTGTATACTTTTGTATGTTCTCTAATCCATGTGCAGGTCTTTCTATCTTGCCTTGTAATGCCAAGCATGTATTTTTTCCATGGCTCTTTGTGCCACTCTTAGCTTTTGTATCAATTGTGAGGTTAGTGTCCATGTTTCACTGGCATATGTTAGAGCAGGTAGCACACACTTATCAAAAACTTTTCTCTTCAGGCATAGGGAGAGGGTGTTCTTGACAATTACGCTTAGCTTGCCAAATGCCTGCCAACGACATTTAACATGCCCGTTCAATTTCCTTTATTGTATCACCTTCCATTGAGATCCGTTGGCCAAGGTACATGTAGTGGTCTACATAGAAGGTATATGTAGTGGTCTACCTATACTACATAGTCATTAAAGTCTATGTATTTATGCAATGGTCCCTTTTCAACTCTCGGCTAAGGGCAAAACTTTAAAAATGGCTTCATAATCCTGAAGTGGAGCAAAAGTTAGAATTAACGTTATTAGAGGTCAAATGCCCCTGGAAACCGATCCCAAGCATCTTTTGAATGGCGCCACCTGTCCGACTTTTTAGATCCATCCTTTCGTTTTTCTCGATCCCCACCCCTCTCCCCCAAGTTTCCCACCCGGAGTCTTTTCCCGAGTAAGAGCGCGACTTGAAGGAACTGCTGCGAAGCCTCAAGGACTTTCTATTTCCCCTCCCCAGCGACGCAGCGAGATCTGCCGATCGCAGGGAGTCCGGGAAAGGACTAGTTAAAAACTTGCCTCCCTTCATTGGCTCGAGGGCGCCCATCGAACCCTACGAAACCCGAACGTTCTCGGAGGCAGCGACTGTTGACTGGTCGGCCCGCTCGCCCGTCCCGCCCTTAAACCCCCGCCTCACCAATATCATTTTTTTTATCAAAACAATAACAAGAGACAATTGGCGCGAATGCAGCCAGGCTCTTTTTTCCCCCCGAAGGAGGCTCTTTCTCGCAGAGCAAGCCAGCCAGCCAGCCAGCCGAAGACCGCCCGCGGACACTCTCCCTTTGGCCCTGACGAGAACAGCCTTCAGATCGGAGGTCGGGACTTGGCGCCGCTTGCCGGCTTCTAGCAGGGAGGAGAACAACGCAGCCAAGGCGCCGTTTCGGCAGCCTTTCCCATTCCACCGGGAAGCCTCCCTTTAGGACCGGAGTCCCTGGGCTGCAGTTTGGAGTAGCTTCCAGGTTGCCAAAGCGCCGGCGGTGCGTCTACGCGTGTGTGTGTGTGGGGGGGGGGGGGTGTGGATTGGGGCTCGCTCTCTAGGACTGCTTTGGCCAGCCTCCTCCTCCTCCTCCTCCCTTGACAGGCTGTGGGTGGGTGTGAGCGTGAGCGTGCTAGGAGCTAGTGTGCAAGACCATCGCACTCCCAGGACGCGCGCACATGCGCGCGCAGCCCTCCTGCCCGCCTTTCCTGCTTCCAGTCAACCAGCCTGGATTAACCTTTCCGGCTCCCGCCGTGTCTTTGGCTCTGCTGACCGCTCCGCTGACCGCTCCGGAAGCCTGTTGGGCACCGTCGAACCTCTGTCTCCACCAGCCATCCCTCTAAAGCCCCGTCAGCTCTCTGGTCGCGCGGGACAGCTCTCGGCAGCCTCCCGCTCCCAACCCCGCCGGAGAGAACTGGCAGCGGCTCCGGACTCCTCCTTCAGAATCAGGAGCTGCCCTCTTCGGCTTCTTCGGCAGCCCGGCCGGCCCGCTTCTTCCTTTCTGCGACTGCAGGAGGCCGCATGAGAAGCCAGCGCTGCGGGAACCGACCCGCCGGGATGGGCTGAGCGGCGGAGGGAGAGGAGCCTTGTTCGCCGGTGAGTGAATGAGCGGTTGGCGCTGCCGCTTGGGGGACTGTTGGTGCAATGCAACACCGCGTGGCAGGCTGCAGGGCTTGGCCGACCACAGGCTGAGGAGGGGAGGAGCGGACGTCAAAGCGTGAGCCGGGCTTGACTTGTCCGTGAGAGGCATCTTTTCCCCAGCGGGGCTGGAGGCAGCGGGCGACGAGGGCTTGCTCTTCGCCGTCCTCCGGATCGCACTTGGCAGCAGGTGGATCCTGCCGGTCCTGCTCGAGGGATGAGCACAGCGGATCCTCTGCCCCCTCGGCCTCGTTCCCGCCCTCTGCTTAATGTTCTGGCAAACCCCGGACTTTGCCAGCGCCGGGAGGACCCGGTCCCAGTGCCCTCACTGCTACCTCCATGGTTCCTGCCCCTCCACCTTCTCTTCTCCAGAAACGGGACCCTGACTCTTCCTCGCTGAGTCTTACAATGTGGTTTCAGGATGCTCCGGTGTCCCGCCAATGTCTTGCTCTGAGCTTTAAAGCATCTTGGCTGTTGGTGCTATTGAGTTTGGGCACTGGCCGGCAAGGGGGGTTGGCGCTGAATTGCCCCAAGAACTGTGTCTGTGCCAGCAACATCATCAGCTGCGCCAAAGCGGACCTGAAAGTCTTCCCTCATCACCTTCCTCATTATGCCGTTGTCCTGGACTTTAGCCACAATCAGCTGACCCACCTGCGAGCAGAGTGGACTCCTTTCCAGCTCTCTCATCTCCATTCCTTGTTCCTCAGCCACAATGGCCTTTACTTCATCTCCACCGAGGCCTTCAGCAACGTCCCCCACCTGAAATACTTGGACCTCTCCTCCAATGCCATTGATACACTAGGAGAGAACATCTTCAGTAAACTGACTGAGCTGGAGGTGCTCCTCCTATTTAGCAACAAGATCTCCAAGATTGACCGCTCAGCTTTTGATGATATGGCCAACCTCCAGAAACTGTACCTTAGCCATAATGAGATCTCCCGCTTTCCCCTGGAGCTGGTAAAAAAAGGAGAGGCCAAACTTCCCGAATTGGCACTGCTGGACCTTTCTTCCAACAAGATCAAGAACCTGCATGTGAAGGAGGTCAATGGGCTCCCAGCCTGGATGAAGAACGGCCTCTATGTTCACAGCAACCCTCTCAGCTGCCAATGTGAGCTTTACAACCTCTTCACCCACTGGCAGAAACGGCAACTAAGCTCCGCTCTGGACTTTGAGGAAGAGCTCCAATGCTTGGATCAGACCAAGAATAAAAACATCACGATTTCCAGCCTGTATGATCCAGAGGGCATGAACTGCAGTGCCTTCAAGGAGCAAGCCCTAGAATTCCACCGTGGGGACAAGGTAACCATCAATTGTGATACCAGGCAACGAGGAGTGATAGTTAAGGAATGGGTGACACCCCGATACGATCATGTTCAACAGGAGGACGATAATAACACCATTACTCTGCTGCCAAATGGAAGCCTTCTGATAAGTAATATCACCACAGAGGATATGGGTCTGTATACCTGTTATGCAGTAAGCCAGGTGTTCAATGAGACCCTTTATGTACAAGTCACAGTCCATAACTATACCCTTCATGGAGCCCCGGACATGTTCAACACAGCCTACACCACACTGGTGGGCTGTATCCTGAGTGTCATTCTTGTGCTCATCTATCTTTACCTGACTCCATGCCGTTGCTGGTGCCGCAGCAATGAGAAGCAGGCTAACCAACAAGAGGACAGTATCAACTCTTCAGTGCTCAGCACCACTCCGAATCACAACGCTGAAGTGACTGGGGACAAGGAAGGATTAAATCGGAACACAGTGCCAAGCAGAGCCCAAGGCCAGAATGGCAAATGCAAACCCACCAACTCCCCCAAACATGCACCCAAAGGAGTCCAGAAGGTAGAGAGAAAATTGTCAGATCCAGATTCAGTCAGCTCAGTCTTCTCTGACACTCCCATTGTGGGACCCTCACCAAATGAAGGCGGGAGAGGAAGTAGTAGGGACAAGGCAGGGACTGAATTAGTTGGACTGCTATGATCATTCAGGCTATGAAAGGAAAGAACAGGAATAGATCCACATCTTTATCATCAAGTCAGGCACTATTCTATAATCTGCCACAGTCTGTAACAGCATTCCTGTTTGGTTCCCTTCTTGTTGTGTCCAGTGTTGAAAACCTGATGTCTCAACTTACTCTCCGGCAGTTTCTGAGCCTTCTGTGTTTTGTTTTGTTTTGTTTTGTTTTGTTGTTGTTGTTTCTTTGTTTTTGGAATGTGATCTTCCGGTTCCCTTGCATTGGAAGTTTGCAAACATCCCACTGAGAAAACAGAGACAAAACATGAATAGTCGAGAGTACTAACTAGGTTTTCTGCATCCTGCTACTGCATTTGTATTCCCCCTTCTTAGGGGATTTTGCTCCCAAATATCCATGCAAGTATGAAATTCCGATCAGGTCTGTTCACCTATTGCAGCCAGAATGTTGTGTGTCATTTTATAATAGGGCCATAAGCCTTCAGAAGTATCTGCTCCTTCCTCAGAGGGATAAAATGAGCTTAGAAATAATATTTTAGCTATCTCTCATGCAAATTAAATTAAATCATATTATCCACCATAGCTCCAGCTATAGTGGTAGTCCCAAGTAGCCAAGACATTGTGAAAAATAACTTTTAAAATGCCTAAGTAGTTTTTTTGTTGTTAACTATTGCTAAAACATTTTTTTAAAGCAGCAAATGAACATTTACATATACCAAATTTCTCAGGACATAACTCAAAATATTTTCTAGCAAGCAAGCCTGTTTTGCGTGTTGTGCAAGTGAAAAAAGATGGGGGGAAATGGATATATAACAGTGAAAGTGGATATGATGCTCTCTCTTCCTTTCTCCCATCAAGAGCTTAGTGAAAGGGAGTTAAATCCAAAGATTTTAGAATTCAGAGCATCAAACTGCAAGAAAGAACCAACAGCCTTGGGAACTGGTAAGCTGGAATTCTGCATCCCTATCTTGCTTTCTCTAAAATGCAGCAACAACAAGTACACAACATGACTGGATGCAGATCTACTGCCTTTCCCTTTCAGCTTAATAGTCAGATTCCAATTACAGATTATGGTCAAATTTTAGCACATCTCCGCATCCTTTCAGAACTTCAGCAAGACAGGAGCCTATGGCAAGCTATATAGCTCCAGAACTATTTGATGTTTCATCATCTTCAACCAAGTTTTTCTCATGTTTATTTAGGAGGCCAAGCATGTTCCAGATGTTTGGGGTAAAGGGGAATTTTATGAGCCATTCTATTTTTAGCAGGAGCCATGCAACACAGCTTTGTAATGTGTAGATAGGATCAATTCTAGTTGGAGAGGTTTTGCTGGAAGCTACTTATACGGACTTTGAACATCCTCCTAAAACAAACAGCATTGAGCCTGACACTTATCTAATTGTTTGATTATTTTAAAAAAATTTCTTCCTCCTTGGCCTTTCCTCCCAAAGGGTGGTATATAGAAACAACAAAGATATAAGAAGATTGTTTTCACAATATTGTGATGCTTCAGTCCACATTCTCTTTATGGGGTGAAATCATCTAAGCTAAGGATGAATCTTGCTCCTAATACCATTTCTCAGGTCCCCCCCCCCAAAAAAACCCTGAATGTTGCCTATCCTGGCCAGTTCAGGGTTCTCCCTTTACTATAGGTGGACTTGAGAATTTATTAAAGGATCATTCCTTAACATACTGCAAAGCTTTTAATTTGCTCTGGATTCATAATCCATTGCTGGTTACAAATTATTGGTTGCTTCTGGATAGAGAAGAACAGAAGAATAGAATAGGCATACAGTATATGACACAATAAGCCATAGAGTGTTTTGCACATAGCTGTGAATGGCTCCAGTTACCGCTCTTAATGACCAAACAGCCATAGCAAGTGTGATCATATCACCAAGCCTCTGCCATCAGTTTATATGAGAACTAATCTAAACTAATCAGTTGGAACTCAAAGTGATCCTTAAACCAGAGAAGCTAATCCCCTCACTTTATCTAGTTAGAAATATCTCTTAAGTCACACTTAGCTCCTGGTGATTCCATGGATATGTCCATTCATTCTTTTTGGCAACAGTATAAAAATGGTTTCCATTGCTTTTGCCACAATGTTGTTTTTTTTTAAACTTCCCATCTAACTTAAAGCTCTAGGAGTTCCTAGTAATCTCCCATCCAAGCACTAACTAGGTCTAGTTGTGTTTTCAAGATAAGTCAAGGTTCGCTATGTGCTGATATCTGCTATAAACTTTCACCAATTAGTTTTGGGACTGTCCAATGTGTGTGTCTTAGTATATTAGGAGGAATGAAACCTCAAAATAGATAGGCCATGAGAAAACCATATCTGCAAACTCACAAAAGAGTTGGGTTAGGAAAGGATGATTTAAAAAAAAAAGAGCACGTGAATGAAAATAATTACATGGGTGATAGTGAGCACAGAGAGAATTTAGCAATAATGAATTAGAAACGACCAATTTTTATAAATCTGTTCATGTGGAATCTTGGCAATTTTCATGTTCAGGACTTCCTCTCCTCTGGACCTTGCAGTAGGCTAATTTCCTAGAAGATTAGAAGTTACTTAAAAGCAAGATGAGAACAAATTAAAGACTAGTGCTTTGGAAGGAAGGAAGGAAGGAAGGAAGGAAGGAAGGAAGGAAGGAGAACCTTGCATTAGAATGTTATAGGTTACATTTTTTTCATGTTATGACTTAATTTAATTTGTTGTAACACATCTCATTCAGAAGGAATTCAGGAGTAGGAGAACTTCCTGGGTACCCAATTGTCATATATGGAGAAAGTTTTATAGCCTGAATGCCATAGATATAAGTTAAGATAAAATTAAAATACAGAAATATATAATACAGGAGCACAGCTTAATCTCAGTGTAATAACCCTTGCACAAATATTTGCACTGGATGCATCAGTACCAATTCTATCGCATTCAGAATATGTGTTATCCTGTTTGATGGAAGCTACCTGTCTGAAATTAGGCCCATTTGGCTATTAAGTATTCTCTACTTTGCCTGGCCTCTGGGATTTTTTTTTAAATCACAAGACAAAGATTTTCCCAACCCTGGTATCTCAGCTCCATAAACATAGAAATACCAGGGACTGAACTAGGAGTTTTATGTTCCTAAACAGCAGTTCAGCCTCCAATTTTGGTTGAATATTACTGAATGAAGGCAGAATGAAAGCTTGGATTAAAGTGAGAATGTAAATGGCCCGTAGATGTTTCATGATGCATATGTGTGCAAGTATGAATTTGCATGTGTGGGTGTCCACACTTTTAATCCCAGCTCTAGCTTTCAATATTTGCTAGAAAAACTTAGTATTTAGACAGGACTGTCATTTCTAACTATTTTTTAGGAAAATACACATCAACCGATAGGGTTTTCTTGCATGAAAATTTTGATTTAGCAAAATTAATATAGCCATATACACCCGTACTATTGTTGGAGTACGCCCTCTTCATGTCCGGTAAGCTCGATCCACCAAAGAGATCACAAAAACTACTTTAAGAAACAAAACATTCCTTTACTCCTTAAGATGAGCATGATCCTCCCAGTGGTGAATTTTATCCTGCACAGAGAAATTCATCAGGCTGTGAGGCAGAAAGTTTTAGACACCAACATATGTAATGTGGAAAGTATTTAAGTAAAATGACCATCAGAACAGCATGTGATCTTAAACAATGGAGCTCATTACTGTTCTCTCCTAGAGGCTCTTGGTTCAAGCATCACTTGTTATCACTAGCAGTAAATAAGCAAAAGGAAGTTTTGCACCTCATAACCTTGGTTATGATATCAGTATATAGAAAACAATGCTTCCTCCTATCTCCCATGTGATTAATCTTGTTCTGATGTTGATTCCTGTACCGTTAACTCTAACCTGGAGGTAATACTTAGTAATCCCTACCTAGTATTTGTAATCGTAATGTATCAAGGATACTGACTCCAAATAAAATTAGTTCTACATTATTTAAATGTTCTCACACTAACCAGAAAATGATTCAGAACCAAAGAGTGGAAACAGCTTTCTTCTTATGTCCAACTCCTATTTTCCCTGCTTGGTTAAGCCAGTGAACATAGCTGATTTAGAAGAAAAAGCTGACCCATGGATGGATAAAACATCACACTGATAATTACTAAGTAGCTTTTTACAGTACTCTGCCTGTATGGGTAGGAAAAGAAATCACCTACAAGATTTTCCTGTGTAAACTATTGGGCTAAAGGAAGGATCCACCCACATTTCAAGTAGTGTCAGAACTTTTTGTCTTATCAACTTTCCTGCTTGTACCTGTTGTCTGTGTGCAATCCAAATGCAATTTGTCTCTATATTACAGTGGCAGAAAAGGATACTCCCCTTCAGCACTTTCTTTGGCTACCCAAAGGACCATATATATTTATTGGAATTACAGATCTGTTATGGCTGAGGGCATCAGGGGTTACTTTTTAATAGCAGTAAATGTTTGGTGCTAACTGCAAAGATCCATTTCTCTCTTGGCTGAACTTTCTAGTCTGCTGAAGAAAAGAGTAGCTAGATTTGTACATCACGCTAAGCCAGTAATGTAGTTGCTCTTGTTTTGGTTTAGCATATTGTATAAATCCAGCCACTGCTTTATAAACCATGGGTTTTGGCTCAGAAAGCCAACCACTATGGTTTATTTAGTAAGTGATGGTTAAACAAGCCAAGATGTGTAGCATGATCTGTGAACTTATGTTAGCACATTATCTCCAAATCAATAATCTGTCATATGCTCCTACAAGCAAGCAAAAAATAAACAGTCTTTACCCACTTAGTTTGACCTTCTTGCTTGCTCAATAGTGGTTACTGTCTTTAAGAGTCTGCTAAATCATAGCAATGTTAAGCCTTTCCAGATTTATGTTATTTATACCTGCACTTTGAAAACCTTTGTTTCATTTGCTACTTGCTCTTTCGTTTGTGCCATCAGAAAACAATATTCCATAAAAATTGAAGAATGAACTTCAAAGATAAATGTCTTTTTCTGAGGTCAATTGTGCATACAACCTGCTCTGAATTGTTGATGAGATCAAAGCAGGGATAACAAGTAAATTGATATAATAGGCTGCACAGAACTACTTAATTTTCATTTTAAAAGAAAATCAGTGGATGAACTTTCCATTTTTGACACTTAAGTCAAGACTTCTGCATAACAAATGTTGAAGAGAGCTGCAAGCATGACTTAGCAAAATGAAGGGTGTGTCTGGGGCTCAGAATTTGGAAGCAAACCATTCCAAATGCAAATCTCTTAAAAATTGCACATCCTAAAACAAGTCTTAAGGCAGGGATTCCCAATCTTGGCAAATTTAAGACATGTGGACTTCAACTTCCAGAATTTTCCAGCCAGCCATGCTGACTGGAGAATTCTGGGTCTTGAAGTCCACACATCTTAAAGTTGCTAATTTTGGGAAACCCTGATTTAAGAGAAAGTGCAGATTAAATTTGTGCCAGTGTCTGAGAAAGGGGTATTGCCTCTACTGAACAATAGGATGAGATCACAGCTCAATAAAGCAAAATTACTAGTTGCTTATAGTCCAGCATGGTCTTATCTCCTATTTTGTGACTGGCAGGTCAAGCAAAAGTGTTCTAAGTTTGCTGGAATGTTTACCTATGTCAGGCAACAATAAAAATCCCATAAAGAAGCTGGATTGGATTTCTCTGTTAGGTAGCTTGTACCTTCTAATATAGAAATATGTGAAAATAAATCTTATTTTGCTAATAGGCACCCCGGGATCTTCTGCATTTTCATGCCCAACATGGTTACCGTAGTTACAAATTGAATATGTTCACTATTATATCAAAAGCCTAACTTAATAAGGGATGTAAGTCTTGGTCACATATTTTCAGAGACCATTTCACTAGACACCAGTTCATAATGTAGCTTGTAATTGCAACCTATAATGTTTGGTGTTTTTTTTAAAAACAGCCTATTAAAAAGATTGCAGGTTTGGTTTGGCTAATTTCCTAAGTTGATGGTAAAATTATGTAAAGCAGTCAAAATTCACCATCTATTAGAACTAAAATGAAGTTTATTAAAGTAGATATATACTTGGATACAATGGATTTACATCTCATGCAACAATACCAGGTGGATTACAATACTTAGTTTGGGTTTAGAATGTTGTATGAATCTGTTATGTTCCACATGTGGAGTAAACCTAGCTCTGTGTGACACAATACATATTCATTCAATGTGCATGCTAATGGTTCAGTTCACAACTTCTCTAGATAGGAATTTCTGAACTTGGAATGACTTCTGCTTCGGATCTGTGAGAACAGGGGTGGGCTTCTGGGGGTTCGCAGGGGTTCGGAAGAACCTCTAGCTAAGATTCTGTGCAGTTTGGAGAACCCCTAAATCCCACTCCTGGCTGGCCCCGTTTTCGCCCTCCCAGAGGCTCAAGGAAAGCCTCCGGAGCCCGGGGAGGGCAAAAACACCCCCACCTCCACCGTGGTGCAGGAGGCTGACTAGGCCACACCCACCCAGCAACTGGGCAGAGAACCCCTTGCTAAAAATTTTGAAGCCCACCCCGGTGTGAGAACTACTACCAGTAGACCAGAAACGTAATTGGTAAGGCAACTCTATTACACTAACACTCCCCACATAAAGAAGCAGATGTTCAACCAGTGCTGATTACATGATTGGTATTATGTTCTGCCATCTCATTTTTCTGGTAAAGATTCTATCATACATCGCTGTAATATGAATATCTAGCAACCACTAGATATCATGAGAGAGAGATGGCAAAATTCTTTGCTGCCATCTTATGGTCTTCTGGAATTGTCAGGCCCAGAGATGAAATAACCTATACATCATTTATGGTTGTTAAAGCAAACAGACTTACTTTCAATAGCAGTTTACTTCTCCCATCCTTCCCCTTTAGAGCATTCATTGAATTTTCTTCTTGTCTTAGGTAGCCATTCACTGTACCAAACTGTACACAAACATGGGAAGGTAATAGGTAGGCTTAAAGAAACAATGGTACTGTATGGGCTAAATAGAACATGGCAATTTGGGCTGAGATGTACATAAAATTGAATTGCAAAACAATTTGTTTCGTATAGAGCATATGATCCTGTAAGAGCAAAAATGCTCATGCAATGAATTGAACCTTCCCAGACCAAAAGCATTGTTTACCCAAGAGATAGCTGCCTTTATTCATTCATGAAAGAAGATGTTACAGAAGAATCATCGTGCCCATTTGTGCTTTGCCCTGATAAGGAAGGAACAAAGACTAAGGAAGTCTACCTAGCCAAAGCATTCTCTTGGCCACTAAGCGAACAGCAGCAATAGACCTCAGCAGGCAATATCCCACTGTTGTGCTCATATGCTGCATTCACATCATAGGCTAAAGAGTCAGCACATGGGGAGGAGAAGGTAAAACAGTACCACTAGTAGAACATGCACTATAAAAAAAAAACAAAAAAACCTAGGCTAGGAATTTCATTGAGAGTTTCCTCTGAATCTTTAGTGCTTCCCAAACTAACACACTTGCTTCACTAAATTGTTCCTGGTAAGCTGGGTAATTGCTATATTCCTTGGGGCCATTTTTACTTCTGCACTATGGAGCCACTGCTTATTGATTGATTGGTATATCACTGATGAAATCTGTCTTTATGATTTTGCCTGCCAGCCAGACTTCCAATAGATCAGTGGGTAATGCTGAAGTTTTCAGGATTTTAGAAACTAGCATGCACTTTGACCCAAATTTACGTCTAGGAACTCACAGTTGTGTGGACACAGTCACACTAAGCGTCTTCAATAAATCTGCAGTTTAACAGAGGGTTTCAGGAACAGGTTCCAACAAAAGTTCATGTGTTCATACATCACTACACAAACTTGGTGATGACGACAACAGTGATTTGGAACTTCTACAATTATTTTTTGCTAGCTTGTAACATTTTTTATTTCAGCATTTGGTTTAGGAGGTGACTGATGATTATATGCCGCTTAGAGTCTACTCTTAGCAACCAAGTAGACAGATGTTTCTCCAGGATGGCCTGTCTCCAACCTGGTCTTTCAGTGGTGCACCAATTGCTGCTGTACTTGAGTCCATCCTTGCTGCTGGTAATCCTTTTCTTCTCTTCCACCTTTCTCAGCATTGTGGACTTTTCATGAGAGCAAACTCTTTGCACAATATATCCATAATATGAACTTTTGAGATTACTTATTTGTGGTTTAAGAGAGAACTCTGGGTTGATTATTCTGGAATTTACTGGTTTTCTTTGCTAACTGGGGATTCTCAGTCGTCTTCTGCAATACCACAGTTCAAAAACATTAATACCCACTATATCCTGCTTCTTCAAAGTCCAACTTTGGCTTCTGTATAGCGTCACAAGGAAAACCGTTGCCTAAGTGATTCTAGTCTTTGTAGATAGAGACACATTGTAGCATCTGAATGTCTTTTCCAAAGCCTTCGTGCTACTCTACCAACCACTACTCTAGGGCAAATTTCTTGATTGTGGGTTTCTTTACTTCTGAGAGTAATCCCAAAAAGTAGAATTGATTTTTAAAAAGCCTCGATTAAAGTATTTTTTAAAAGTATTGCAAGATGGCCAATAACATTAAATTCCATTAAATTCTCAACAATTGAAGATACTTGGTATGCAGCATCGTAGTTTGTACTTGCCTTATTCAGATTGATTCCACCACCACCACCACCACCACCAAATCCCTAAAAGACAAGAATGCCGCTATGTTTGGGGGAAAGGCAGAAGCCCTTTCTCCCCTCTTATTACTCAGAGGTTGACAATAGTAACTTCCAGCCAGCAAAAGCATTCCAAAGGTCAGACCAGCTCTTTTACTGAGTCCACTATGGAAATCCTCTCAGCACAGATGCAGGCATTAAAAAAGCTTTAGAGCCATCTCTAAATGAATGGAATAACATATTTCAATTAATACATTAAAAACTCATTTATCCATTCTGCCTGAAGGCTGAACAGTAAAGCCTCGCAAAGGTTAATACCCAAACCTTTTACCTCAACAATAAAATAAGAGCTTGCCTTTGGAGAGTACACATCAGGATCATGTGGCTTCTAAAAACCTGCTAGAGAAAATGGCTAACAGTAGGTTTATAATCTTGTAATTCAGAGAGATCCAGCTCAGTTGTCACAAAGCTATTACATTAGCAATAATCCGTTCCATTAGTGATAATTTTTTAATCCCATCAGTGGCTTTTGAATAATATGGACAGTCTTAACACCTCCAAGGTCAGACTAATCCCTGAAATACTAAAATGTGGAAAAAAATATTTGGGCAAAACAGAAGAGATCTGCATCTGTACATCTTTTAGTTTTAACTTTGGTTGTTATTCCTCCAGAATACAAATAGTTTATAGGTTGTCCAGAATACAAGTATAGGTTGGGTTCACACTAGTGTTGGGTTAACAAAACATAATTCTTTGTTCATTAGGCATATGCCCAAATAAATTAACTGTATCATGGCTTAACTACAATGGCTAGTTCCCACAACTAAGAATTCTAAGCTACCCACCACATTTTAGTCCATATTGTATGAATCCAGCCTATGTACTACATATACCCTATTTCTCCATACAGTTTCAGGGAAGCAGCACAAATGCAGGATTAGATTTCTTTGAATGGAGCCCATTGGAGCATTATTGGCAGTTTATACCAGGGGTGAAATGCTCCCAGTTTGGACTGGATTGGGCGGACCGGTAGCGGCTTGTGCCCGTGGTTCACTGTCCCGGAAGTGATGGCTGGCTGGCCACGCCCCCGTACCGGTCCGCCGCTCGCTCGCCCTGCAAGCAGATGTCCCGGCACTGCACATGCAGTTGTTCTGACCTAGGCTTCCTAATTAAAGAATACGGCACAAACGGCGTCCCAAAAACCTCTTTTATTTGTAACGGCTGGTAATTATTGTCATTAATAATAACAGGGGCAACGACAAGGGCCGGATAAAATCCCGAGCCAGGTTCTTGTCCACAAAGTCCCGTAACATGGCCAATTCAGGGTCCAACATTGAATACAAATGCCCCGCTGGGAGCGGTGCATCCGGAATTAAATCAATGGGGCAATCATATGGCCGGTGCGGGGGCAATTGGTCCGCCTCCTGTTCGCTGAAGACATCCGCGAAGTCCGAGAGGTCAGAAGGCAAAGTCACCTCGGATGGACCCAGCACCTGGCCTGCGCAGACTTGGCGAGAATGATCCACACATTGCAGGCTCGGGAACAAGATGAAGTTTTGTGACCAAAGGATGTGTGGATCATGAGTCCAGAGTCAAACCAAGCCCAAGACCACAGGGAAATGCAGGCCGGAAGTAATGTAGAACTGGATGGCCTCCTCATGAGTACCGATGGTCAGGTGCACGGGTTGCGTGGCGGCTTTAATAGGCCCAGACCAAAGCACCTGACCATCAATGGTCTCCACAAGCATGGGAGGATCCACTGGACACAGAGGGATGGCAAATTTGGTGGCAAACGCCTCGTCCATAAAGTTGGTAGTGGCTCCGGAGTCCACCAAGGTGTGAGCCGGAATCCCCTGTGGGCTATTGCAAGAGAAGACTTGTGCCGCCAGAATCAAGTGACGAGGGGGTCCGGGATCCACGTCCATAGGGCGTGACCTGGCGGTGGTGCGCGCCTGACCCAGGGTCTCCCCTAGATTGGGCTCTGGGTGTTTCCTGACAGGATGGTCTGCAGTGGTGGGGCAGGCCCAGGAGCTGATGCCCCTCGTCACTTCTTGGGGCAAGAGGCGGCCATGTGTCCAGGTTCCCCGCAATACAAACACAACCCCCTGAGCGCCGTCTGTCCTTTTCAGTTACTGACAGGCGGGGTCTGGCTGCACCTATTTCCATGGGCTCCTCCCGTGGAACCGGGGTCTCACGCACGACTGGTACCGCCCAGGTCTCCTGGGAGGCATGGCGACTGGTCTGTCTCTGTAACCTCACATCAATCCTGAGACACAGATGAACCAGCTCGTTGAGAGTCGGAGGAATATCCACACGGAACAACTCGTCCTGTAACTCCTCCGACAACCCATCCTGGAACGCGTCCATGAGGGCAGCCTCATTCCATTAGCCAAATCCTGGCTAAGCAAGCAGAATTCACTGATGTATTCCTGTAGGGGCTGCTGGCCTTGCTTCAACATCTTTAGACGCCTGGTAGCTGTCTGCGTTTTGATGGGGTCCTCATACATGAGTCTGAGGTGTTCATGAAACCCCCTGAAGTCATCCAACAAAGGACTGTCCTGGACCAACAGGGGCGTGGCCCAGCAAGCGCAGAGCCAGAGAGCAGGCTGATCATAAACCCCACTTTATCCCAGTCAGTGGGGAAGTCTTCAGCTCTCAGGCTGATAAAAAGCTGGCATTGTCCCAAAAAAGCCAGGAACATCTCTTGTTTGCCATTAAACTTATCTGGCACAGCTACCGGGCATTTCCTCCGAGGAGGTAGAGCAGCGTGGCCTTGGAGCTGAGCCACCTGGGCAGCCAACAGGGCTAGCTGTTGATTAAGCTGTGCATTCTCGGCACACAGCTGCTCCATCTTATTAGCGGTTTGTTTAGCTGTTGATTAAGCTGCGCATTCTCGGCACGCAGCTGCTCCATCTTATTAGAGGTTTGTTTGTAGTTTTGGGCAGGAAGCAAACTGTTCTGACCTAGGCTTCCTAATTAAAGAATACGGCACAAACGGCGTCCCAAAAACCGCTTTTATTTGTAACGGCTGGTAATTATTGTCATTACCAGCCGTACTAAGTCCCAAACAAAGGATAATAAGTCCGACAACAGTCTTTCAGGGAAAGACTGATAAACACATGAACCTTGATCTTCTTTGACAAACTGCCAAGGACTAATTAGCAGGAAAACCTGGCAAGGTCCAAACATAAACAGAGTCCGAGTTGCAATGACTAGAGCTAGAGGTGAACTGAGTTGCTTCCTGCAATGAACCCTGTTGTGTTCTCCACTTATATAGCCTATAGGTTATCCCCAAGCCTTACTCCCGAGTAGTCCTGCTCCTCTGTAACTGTTCTTGTCTTCTGGCAGCTCTGTGCATGCGCGCATTGAGAACAGGCTCCCTCTGTTCCTCTTCTCCAGACTCCAGGCCTGGCCTATGGTCCTCCCCAGCCTCCTCGGTGTCCGACTCTGCTGCCAGCTCCATAGGCCACTGGCAGACCACAACAGTGGTAGGACGCGAGTCTGCACCGGAAGAGGGCTGTGGGAGATGCAGTGCACATGTGCAGCAGCCCCGGGACATCCGCTTGCCGTTTCCTGCCTTTTGGGCATGGCACACTCTGCTTCCGTGGGGCCTTTGGCTGCCGCTCTCAGACTCAGCCCCATAGCAGCAGCAGCAGCAGAAGGTAAGATGATGCTGGCAGGGGGGAGTTTGGCGTGCCAGGCCACCCGGTGGGTGAGGCGGCACGGGTCGCCGGCGGGCCACAACACTGCCAGGGAGTCTGGCTGAGCCCTCAGCCAGCCGCAGGAGGCCTTGGAATGGCCGGGCGGGGTGGCCCCGGCCCAGCTGCAGCCCCTGTGGTGTTGGGGGGGTGGCAGGGGTCCGGTTGTGCAGTTGGGGCAGCCCCTCCCCGCCCCCGCAGCGCCGGAGCCACACACGCCCTGACAGCTCTGCGCAGCGAGGAAGAGCAGGCGGGCGGCATGGAGGCGTGTGTCCTGGCAGCCGTGGGGCGAGGCGGGCTGTTCCGCCCTCGGGAGGGAATGCCCCCCAAATACAGGTGGAGGACGAGGGGAAGGATTTGGCGTCTGACTGCCTCCGCTTTGCTGTCCTCCGGGTCAGGGCTGTCCAAAAGGGGCTTTCTGGGGGGTGAGGCAGGCTGCTCGCCCTCAGGAGGGAATGCCCCCCAAATACAGGCAGGGGACGAGGGGAAGGCTTCGGCGTCCGACTGCCTCCGCTTTGCCGTCCTCTGGGTCAGGGCTGTCTGAAAGGGGCTTATGCAATTTAAAAAAAGTAATTTAGGTATTGCAGATATCTGCTGTTTTTACTGCAAAAGACTAAAATAGATAATCCATGAGAAATAAAATAATTTGTTTTGTCATGATGTTGCCTGATAAGGAGTTCTGGAGAACTCAAAAGCTCAAAAGTTCTTTTTGTGCATTTCTCGTGATCCTAATAAAAGTATTGCCCAAATATGATGTTGAATTTAGTTAACATCTCACTCAGAATCACAAAAACTACCCATTACAAGCAAAAGTCTACCTGGTAACATATTGCAGAGATAAACTGAGATGATATACCGTAATAAAATAAGGCAAATGAATTTATCTCTTCCAGTCAGGGCAAAATGGGTTAACTCACATGTGGCGGATATTTTGCTTTTACTACTGCTTCAGAGCTTGACACTAATTCTGTCTCCCCTTGGGTGGCACTAGTGCTCCAAAATCCCCATCTATAGCAAAGTGGCTGTTTATCAGCTGGCCAAAAATGCTGAACAAGAAATTCCTATATGGTCTGTCAACCAAAACAACAACAGCAAAGCCTTAACTCCACTGAATTCTTTCAAATGAAACACATCAAGATGCAGATGATGAAAAAAACAAGTTCAAATAGAACTGCTTAGCATTTTCATCACATTTGTTCCCAAAGGAGCAGTAAGAAACCGTTACTTTGAAAGATTGCACGTGGGGAATCTAGAAAAATGCCACTTTAACAAGCAAAAACAAGTGAAGATTTTACAAGCATTTTATCTGAAATTTATAATTATACATTTCACTCATATTTTTTTTAGTAAATTGCCTTGAGGAAGCTTTGTCTTAAAAATATCATCATCATCATCATCTTTATGCCAGAAAACAATTTCTTTAGTAATCCATAGAATTCCACTTCTATCATTTCAGTAATGCTTTTTGGGGGGAAATCAACTTTTTGCCTTTGATTTTTATTGTCAAATATCCAAGCAAAGTACTGCAGTGGACAAGACCCAATTAATTTTTTCTCCTCAAAGAACATATAGAGACACTGATGAAGTACATATTAGGACATATTATTCATTTTCATGCATATGCTGCCTAGCCTGTGCTTAAGATAGCTTGCATTAATATTGTAAATAGTAAATTATAAGACAAAGAACAGAAGCTTTTTGCTATTCCTCATAAAGTCCCTTTGAGCAGAGGCTGACTTATTTAGGAGGAATACTCTCCATTAGTAGACACAGTATTCTGACTTTTTAAAGATAACTGGACATTTGCTTCCAAAGAATAGAAATTTATGTTGCATACATAAGTTTATTCATTTGACATATGAAGCATAAATGTTTGGCACATGAGTGTGCATATGTCAACAATTTACTCCTATTTTAGGTAGACTATAAACTCTAGACCTAAAATGGGGTTTTTGGGGAATTCAATAAAATGGTAACCCTCCAAACATAAATGCAGAGCAGGACAGTTATGTGCACAATCAAACTTTTCTGTTAATGCACGGTGTAAATTAGGGCACGTGCACACTCAAAACACCCTGCTTAGTTCCTCTCCCAGTTTCAGAGAGAACCATTGCTTTCCATTGGTGAAATAGATGGCATTCAGCAGAAGCCTTGTACAACTTAAGTTCAGAAACTATGGCAAATTTTTTAATAAGACGTGTTCACCTTGACTTTTAAATACAGCTAAAATATCTCCTTCATCCAAGGCATTAGAAATGATATGACAGCAGTATTCCAATATTTGAGGGGCTGCCACCAAGAAGAGCGGGTCAAATTATTTTCCAAAGCACCAGAAGGCAAGACAAGAAACAATGGATGGAAACTAATCAAGGAGAGAAGCAACCTGGAATTAAGGAGAAACTTCCTAACAGTGAGAACAATTAACCAGTGGAATAGCTTGCCTTCAGACGTTGTAGGTGCTTCGTCACTGGAGGTATTTAAGAAAAAAACTGTTCAGTCGCCTGTCTGAAATGGGACAGGGTCTCCTGCTTGAGCAGGAGGTTGGACTAGATGACCTCCAAGGTCCCTTCCAGCTCTATTCTGATTGATTGCATTAACATTTAGCTTTATTTCCTATATTTTGTATTACCCTGTACAGGTAACTTATTCCTACTAAAGGAAAAATTGGCCAGAGGTCAAACTAATCCTAGGCATTAGTGGGACCTGAACACAGGTATTCCAAATTGGTTCTCTGAAATGCGATCCTGTGTTTGGTCCCTCTGAAAGGTATGAGCCAAACATTGGGAGGCAGACCAGGAAAAAAAAGGCCACCTCTTGAAGCTTTACGCAAGATAGAGTAATGTAACATTGCAGAAAGAAGAACAATCTGATTGGGACAGAAGGCAAGCCGAAAGGTCCCATCAGGAAAAGGGTGGCTGTGTCTGCAGCTCTCTTTGAAAGAAGGGCAAAGCGACACACAGAGCGAGTGCTGCTTTGCTCTCTGACCCTCCTCCCACTTCTTTCCATCTGTGAAGGAATGAAAGCAAAACAAGACTTCTTTGCCATGAAGGGGAAAAAAAACAAATTCCTTCAAGTACTATTCAGGAGTCTCCCAGGCTGATGAAAGGCAGCCAGCTCAGACAAGCGGGAGCGAAAGATCAGAATCACGGAGGCCTCCCGGTCTCACAGCTTTAATACAAAGCTAAACGGCTGAAAGGAAGCTAATGGGCAAGCCCCACTCGTTGATGGGAAAGGCCCTTTTTACTGCCATTGTCTAGCCATCTGTCACTGCATCCACTCCAGATAACTTGCCAGCCGGCTCAGTTGAATTCCCAGCTGACATCTCGCTATGCAAGGCAGCTGCAAGGCAGTCTGATTCCATGGATACTGAGAGAGGGGAAAATAGCAGCTTGTTCATTGTTTGGGAAGAGCAGTGGCAGTGGGGATGCAGAGGAAGAGACCTTTCTGGGTGCTTACGAAAGACGATTGTATAATAAACCTTACGGCTGCAGCCTTATACATACAAATTCAGGAATAAGAGCTACTGAATTCAACTGGAGCATCTAGAAGCACCATCCCTTTAGCAACTGGTACCCAACTTCTAAGTCTGTGAAAAACAAAGGGCTTCTGTTATTTAGAATAAATAACTTCAGGAAGAAATACAAATAGGTCAAAGAACCGAGTCCATAGAGCATTTTCACATCAGACTATTTGGTGGCTCTGCAGTGGGTTCTCTCTATAAGGCCATTCTCATACATAGAGGAATAGATTGTAGTTCCACACAATCACCAGCCTTGCCTCTTTGCTGGATTTTCACACTGCTGAACCAATATCTTCTTAGTTCTCTGGTCCTTCAGTGGTGGACTAGGAAGATTGAGGAAGGATGGCCATCAAACTGGCTGGGGGAGATACAGGAAAACTGATGCTCTAACCAGTGTCCTGCTCCTGTCCTCCTTGCAGCTTTTTCTTTTGCAATGAAGAAAACAGGGACCCAAACCGGAAGAGTTTAAAAGCCATCCCAAGCAGTTCTGAAGACTAAGTGGGAAGAAGAAAGTAAACCAGGTAGAGATATGAGATAAGCCCGGAATTCCCACCAATAAAAAGCCCCCCCCTCTTTTCTCCACAGAAAACTCTTTAAAATAACGTTGTGGGAGCATTTTCTTTGGAGGGTCTGAACCTAATGGTAGTATGACTGTTTCTCAAGGCCTATATAGAAAGGCTGGAGATGGGGAAGGAGCCTGGAAAAGTGATTTCCTTTGCAATAAAGTCTGTCTTCTGGCAGGTCTAACAGCATCTGGAATATGTCATGAAAGTGCATTTTAATTGCACTTAAGGGACAAAGAAAGGGGAATAGGACTCACCTTCTGTTAACCTTATTAACCACTAAAAAAAGTCTGAAGTATATTTTGAAATTCTCTGCATTTTGTCTGTGGTTGGTAAAACTTTAGTGGATTGTTAGATAATGGATCCAGTCATTACGATGACCTAATCTTTATTAGAGAAGTGTGGATTTTACTTAGTGATACTAAATGGATTTTGTGATAAACGTTTTATTTAGCATTTCCTCCCCATAACATCTCCTCTGGGTCATCTGTATCAATGCAAGATCTTTAACCAACAAACAAAATGCTGTTTTAATAGACTTAAAACAGTGAATGACAGGAAAGTCAGAGTAACCTTTTAAATGAATACATAGTAAGAGAAAAGCACATGGAATTTTCTTTCCAGTTTTCAACTGATTAAATTGACATAGCTTTATGATATACTCTTAATATGCAAAAAAGGGTCCAATTAAACAATTACTACCTCCACAGTTGGTTGGTCTGTTAGTGAGTGTAGGTTTCTAGTTGTATATTTAATATGAAATATATGAAAATGATTTTTATATTTATATTATTTTATTTTAGTTATTTTAATAAATGAATATTTCTTTTAGTGAATCTCAGTTGCTAACATTTCTGCTAAGCATAAACTTCATAGAAAAATATTGGAAAAAATACCCTATCTTTATTAAATATTACCCAAGAATTACTGCTATTGCTTCCTTGATTAGCAACATTCCTGTTAATTGTGGGGTAACGAAAATAGTATTCTTGTACCTTGAGTTTTTAAAATAGATTTATTCAATATATTTGCACACCACTTCCCAATTTTATAAAATTCAATGTAGTTTACAATTAAAATATAAACAACAATCAATAAAAACAGCATAAACTGATACATTCAATTTAAAAGTGAAAGGAAAAGGGGAGAAGAGAAACAAGATCAAAATAATAATACAACATTTACTGAGGAAAGATCTCAATCATTTCTTGTACGTGCCAAACAGATTTCTGACAATATACTGGTAGTATTTCAGAGTGAAGGACCAGATTGGTTTTCTGTGGATTTTGGCACCAGCAGGAAGACTTCCCCAGAAGATCTTACCAATCAACTTGATCTATAACAGCAAAGGCAATATGTTGCACCTGCCCATCCAGTGACAAGGAAATTGGATCCATTTATCATGTATCATTACAGTGTAAATTCTACAGAGATACTAGGTTAACTTACATTGTTCCCCTCATATCTAAATCCCCATGAAGGCCAGATACTTTCTATGTGAATCAGATCCTAGAAGATTTGAAACCCTTCATTATTTGTTTAGTAGCCAAATTCTGTGTTGCCACAATGAAAATAAGGCATAATTAATCTCAGGAATAACCCTTTCTGTTTTATTGACACTTCAGTTTTTATATACCTTCTTTAATTGTGTTACCTAATTTTAGATGATGTGCATTTTTTTTCTCCACAGATTTTTTTAGATAGGATATTTTAGACTTATCCTTCCACAGTTTATTAACATAGAACATTATAGTAGCTTATGTACACTTTTATTGTAGCGCCTCCTTGTTATATTAGTCTCATCCACTTGATGTGACTTTCCTGTGTATACTTTGTACATTTTGCTGGTCATTGACTGAATAAACATTTCTGGTACTTACTGATAATATGTCAGCTGTCAAGATTTCTTAGTTGGCAAAGAATCACTGTATCTGTTTCAAGTATGTATATGTATATAACTTGAATCAGGTACAGTAACTCCTTGCCAATCAAGAAATCATATCATATCCTCTGCAAATGGCAGTTCCTAACTGATTTTGAAAAGGCTAAATGAAGTCAGACCTGGTGGGTATTTGGATGGATGACCCCTAAAAGAAAAATCTCAGGACTGTAGGTTACTCTGGAAAATCATCCTGGAAGAACAAAGGAGCAAACCATATTCACGTTGTTTCAAAAAAATCAACAAGGGTATGTCACGTAGACCCCAGGAATTGTGCTGTGCTCAGGAGGAATTTGTGCCTTATCACCAGGAAAAAAAACCCCACCACCCTAGAGAATAATTCTTCCATCCACTGCATAGTAATAAAATAATTATCTGCCGTGGTCCTTCTTTCTCATATTCACATACTTCACTACTTGCCTAGCTGCTTTGGGCAATCTTTGCAACTAAATTTTACTGTGCATAAATTATGATTTAAAATGTGTTTGATTCACTATTCACCAAATTACATTGCTATCAAAGAGTTCTGCTTAACGGCTTTGACAGCTCAAACTTTACCTTGTGTAAGCCAAATTAAAGATACAACAATCAATTCCTGATGTCTTAATGTTTGTAGAAACAGACAGGTTGATGGAAATTTTAACAAGCCCTAGCATTCTGGAATCTAAATTACCTTTCACAATATTATAGGGATTGGAAATTTGGAATTTATAAATATTATCCTTTGCAACTGGAATCTATCTAGGATTTTAAGGAGTCCTACCAGAGAACACCATAGCAAAATCATTTTACGTATGCAGGTATTCCTGGAAACTGAATAGACTGGGGAAAAAAACATTGGCTTGGAGAAATGAATCAGTTCTACCTTGGATTCATGTTGCATTCTTTTGTTAAAAGATCTGCAGATCAATGGCGCATGAAGCTTCTCCATGCAATTAAATGCTTAATTGGGTTTTGGAGGATATCTGAGAAGACATTTTAAAGAGCCTACTTCTGGCTTGTAAGTATAAACAGTGGTGTACATTGCTGTGTACTGTAACTACTCTTTTCCATTCATCTGGAGTAAAGCGTCTGTAACAGTGAACTATAGTGCAGAGTTGGTGTATAAACCTATGCTAGTCCAAGCTGCAATGTAGGGATAACATGGCAAGATTTCTGTAAGCTACTTTCTTACTTTCAATCCAACCTGAAGGAAGGGTCTAAAGCTTCTAGATTGAGCATAATTTTCTTGGAACTAGCTATGAACATGTATTACTGAATATGGTATGAGTTAGGCTGAAGGATACTTCTAAGTTACCGGTACTTTTCTAAAGTTATATCTCCAACTATCATTCTGAAAATAAGTCACATTGTCACATAAAATGTTTGACTCCAATAAAGCTAGAGTTAAAGGTTTTTCTCTCTTTGCTATCTTTTTTGTTCTTTGGTATGTAGAGGATATATGGATTCATTATCTGCCTTCAAGTCATTTTTTATTCCAGCAACTACTTAGATTTTCTCCAGGATGATCTGTCCCTAAGCTGGCCTTTCAGGTCTTCCAATGGTACGTTCATTGCAACTGTAATTGAGTCTATTCACCTTGTTGCTGGTTGTCCTGCTCTTCCCTTTCCTCCCACTTTTTCCAGCATTAGAGCATTTCCCAGAGGTATGCATGAGTGATGAAAATTATAATCCTGGTTTCTAGGTTTAATTAATTGATGTATAGCTCCATTATGTTGCCTGATTTAGAAAAGGGTAACATTAATTTCCCCTTTTAGCCTCCAAGTAAAGAAATGGAAGACAGGAACTGACACAGAAAGGAGTTGCTCCAACAGCAGCATTTTCACCACTATCAAGTTTTTTTCTTAACCCTACTGAGTATGTGGAGGTTAGGGTGAAATAATTGGAACGAGTCTTAATCTTCCCCAACTGGGTACAGTTGCCTTGAGCCTGATTGGGCCACCATGCGCAGTGCCGAAAATTCGCAAAAAAATCCCCCCCCCCAAAAAGCCAAAAACAAGATGGCGGCACATGCGCAGTGCCGGGGACTCAGCTTCTGCGCATGCGCAGAAGAAGAAAAAATAGCAAAAAAATCCAAAAAAAAATTCCCCCAAAAAACATTCCCAAAAAAAGATGGTGGCATCCACGGACCGGCACCGACAGAACCGGCTCCGTGACATCACCAGCAGTTTGCTACCAGTTCTATAGAACCGGTGTGAACCGGGAGGAACCCACCTCTGAATTAAGCAGAATACACTGTTTGTAATCTCAACACATCTGATATATTCAAGACAAAAGAAGATTTAACACAAGTTAAGCAGTATCTCACTGTAATTGCATTAGGATGTGTAGTGCAAATAGAACAGCTACTTTCTGTACCCTAAATTATTTTTACCTGGCCCTCCCCAGTAATAAAGAATATTACTGCCTTTAGAGGAAGACTTGCACATGGCTCCCCCTTGTGGGTTATTAATCCACAAATAAAACACTAGTTGGTACTTCTGATCTCTTGAATTGAGAAATTAAAAAGACTAAAAGACTAATCCATTTAGTGACATGAGTATCCCTTATGAAAATATTTGTATCACAGAATCAGTATTGTATTTTTGGCTAACAATTGTAGTGAAGTGGAGAAACTGCCATATACTTTGGATCCCTTGGGTACAGCATAGTCTGTCATTGGCGGGAGAAAATGCTGTTTCCCCCAAAGCTGCTTTAGTAAAACTGGTTGGAGAACATTCCACATGCAGGCAGCTTTTACTAGCAATTTTTAAAGCATGAGCCTGCCATGTTAGGAACCACAGCATAACTTAATGCGAAGGGCAACACTCAGAGTCTCTCAGTCAAAAAAGCAGGAGGAACCAATTTGGTGCTTTCTAGATAGTTTGATTTTGTTCTCCATAATTGCCAGTTAAATGTCATTGTGAGAGCTAATCCCAACACAGCTGGAAGGAAAGTGGAGATCACGGAGAGTGGATTTGGGCATTGCCAGAACTCCCACATTTTGTAAACTGGTCATTCATAATTGATAGACTAATGATACAAGTGGTTTTTCTGTTCACCTTGTTCCACAGTTAACATCAAATAATCAGCCAATAATACAGGCTTTAGTGATATTTATTTCTATATTGGAATAACACATCTTAGTTTCAAAGTAAACAGTTCACAAGAGAATGTTTGTGAGGCAAACCATCATCAACTGATGATGATCATCATACTGTGTAGTATGTTTTACCCTAGCATGTCAAATAAACATTACTTAAATCATTCAAACTCAAACAATAATTTTTATGCTTATGCTTAAAGTTCTGACAGGCTGCTACTAGATAGAGGGTTTATATATATATATATATATTACAGTACAACTGCTTTTCTAGTGTTTATTCCAGAATTGCAAAAGAGCATACATTATTATTATTTTTTGTAATATATTTTACGAAACTAATGCATCTAGTCACATCAATGGCAGCTATACCGATCTACTAACCTCAAACTGTCTTTACTTTCAGTTCTCCCTTATTCATTTATAACATTGGTATTCTTGTGTTCTGTAACAATGAAGTAAACAATCATTTGCAAGGAAGTAATCAATAATGCATTTCATGAGGTCAGCTCAGGAAGAACAACATATAAAGAAACTGAATCATTGCTTTCTAGGGGGGAAACCTTATCTATTAAAGATTCATAACTGCTTCATCAAGCTGATTCCTCTACTCAGAATCAGCATTGTTATATGATTTTTAAATGAGAAAATACACAGGTAGATTATATAAGCAAATAAAATCTAATGGCAAAATCATAAAACTGTAAGGAACCATCTAATGCCAAATGCAACACTTAATCCATATTGGAATTCAGATTAAGGTGCTGTCTAGTCTCTACTGGAACCCATCGAATGAACAGGAGGCGACCTCTGCTCCAAGAAGTAGGTTCCCTTGTCGAATTGCTCCTTCTGCAAGGAAGCTTTCCCTATCATTCAATGGTCTTTGATTGTTTTCCTATAACTTAAACCCATTATGTCGCAGCCATCACTCTGTGATCTTGGCCTTTTTGTCTATGATGTCTCTTTAGGAACTTGAAGAACTTTAGCTACATAATAAAGGTGGGAAACAAATAATAGGTGGGTAAAAATGCCAAATCCAGTCTAAACATCTGGCTGACTGTGCAACTGACCACTGCAAAAGAAAGTAGAGATAGTACCAATAGTAATGGACCCCTTGGATGCGGTCCCAAAGTATCTGGAGCACCACTTGAACACAGAGGTGGGCGTCACATAATATAACAACTGGTTCGCCCAGCACTGAAAATATGAGCATGTGCGCGGCTTCAAAAACACGGCGATTATACAGGATGGGACAGTGCCGGGGTGGAAAGAACTACCGGTTCTCCCAAACTGATCCGAACCAGCAGCAGCCCACCTCTGCTTGAACACCATCTGACTGACAAAATCACCATCAGTCAATTGCAAAAATAGTTTTATTTGGAATAGCTTACGTCCTGCGACAATACCATTTATACAATCAAACAAACTCTGCCTAGCCCAGGTCAGAAAGGACTCGATAGGCAGATATATCATGTATCATATATAACAGAGGTATCATCTGTTATGAAAATGTGTGCTCCCTTCCACACACCATTCATTAATAGCATTAATCAACAGTTTTATAGCAATAATCAAGCTGAATCTAAACAGGGTATATAGTTTTATTTTCTGGGAAAGGTGAACATAGGCAGATGGGAAATGCAGATAAACAGATCAAGAGATCTGTTACTGTAAATGCAAAACTACTAATTCTGAAAAGTTATAGGGGAATTGCAGTTCTGATCCTGGCCTTTTGAAGTACCACCCAGTATCAATAAGAAAAAAATGAGACTGGTGATAAAAGGGAACTTCTTCACCAAACAAAATTATGAAGCTAATGTCAGTGCATTATTAGCAATTCTAAAGATGGCAATTTATTAATTTATTGCAGCAAAAAAAAAATTGCTGCCAGACCCTGGTTGGATGAAAGGGGGTGCATATTAAAAGGCTCATGTGAAAATACCCCTAAATAAATAAATAAATAAATAAATAAATAAATAAATAAATAAATAAATAAATAAATAAATAAATAAAT
>QLTV01003654.1:2743047-2775319 GCA_003457575.1 Thermophis baileyi
AAAGAAAGAAAGAAAGAAAGAAAGAAAGAAAGAAAGAAAGAAAGAAAGAAAGAAAGAAAGAAAGAAAGAAAGAGAAAATTCTATAAAATCAAATCTTTCTATGAAATGGCAGTTCAATTACAGGTTCAGGCAAACTTGAATTTTAGCCTTTGGTAAGATTGAACGTATCTAAAACTAGCAAACATTTTCATTTTTACATGAAGCTTTTGCTGTTGGAGTATGTTGTAGAGAAGGGATCCAGGCACGGTCTTCCTGCTGAGGTCTTATGTTTTCCTAATGTTATTTTTGTCATTTTTCCAATCACCAAAAATTCATCAAGAAGGAAATTATAGTGTGTTTATTTAATCTATTTATATAGCCACCCAATCACATGCAACCCAGAAGGGTGTATCAGAATAGCTCTAGAGTATTTGGTGATAAATAGCAGTGGGGACTCTCTGCATTCCAGACCAATGGGCTTGACATGCTCAGAAGCCAGATTTATTGTGCATGGGTTTGGCACGTCAAATTCCTAGAGAGAAAATCACTCAGTTACACTCGTCTACACACGTGCACACCCACCCACATACCATCTGTGTGCCCAGCAAATAAACAGGACAACAGAGTTGGTGCTATATAGGTTTACATTGTCAGTATATGAAGACATAGTTTCAGAGATGTTTCCTTGACGTTAATCAGAAAACTAAGCAAGTGAAGTGAATGCGTGAAACAAGAAAAGCAAAGATTCAGAACATTAACACACCTCAATATAGAAGTATTAAATACTGTGATCTATTCCAGGAGAATAAGCACCTAGAAAGTAAGCTCTCCCTAGTCCAGTTCATTTGTATTTTTCACTTATAATGGTTTTAAAGTACAGGTAATCTTTGACTTACAACTCAATTGAACCCAACGTTTCTGCTGCTAAGCAAGATAGTTGTTAAGTGAGTTTGCCCCACTTTATGACTTTTCTTGCCATGGTTGTTAAGTGAATCACTGCAGTTGTTAAGTTAGTAACACGGTTAAAGGGAATCTGGCTTCCTCATTGACTTTGCTTGTCAGAAGGTCGCAAAAGGGGATCATATGACCATGGCACCATCATAAATATGAGCCAGCTGCCAAGTATCTAAATTTTGATGACCATGGGGATGCTTCAACGGTTGCAAGTGTGAAAAACAGTCAAAAGTCATGTCAGGTGCCGTTGTAACTTTGAACAGTCACTGAACGAACTGTTGTAAGTCAAGGACTACCTGTACCATAAACCTACACTTCCAGCCTTTTTTCCAGCTACTTTCCATTTTCCATTCCAGAGTCCCGCCAGGCCAATGGTATAGCAAATCGCTGCTGCAATTTCAGCAAGCTAACTCAGAACATCAAACTATGTTGCCAGATACAAGCAAGGACAATAAAATAAATTTCTTCTAATAGTCTAATTGGTGCCTTCCAGACATTCCTATCATACTATAATTCTATAGTATACTATAATTCTGAGTGTTACAGTCCCAGCATATCTACCGTAGAAGACAAGCAGTTTGGGAAGGCTGCAGTAGAGATATACAGTATGCCATACTTGCAATAAGAACAAAACATAAAATTAGTTAATTTCCTCAGTCATAAAATAACCTGAGAAAAAAGAAGACATAGAATGTCAAAGCAAAATATCTGAATTACATTCAACAAAATTTTACTCGCTGTCAAAATATTGCTATATTACATGAAAAATATGAGAACACAAAAACATCTTCTGTATGACTTTGAATTTTCTTCAGATCTTCTGTTTCTGATTCATCGCTCTAGAGTAAACTGCTTTAAAAATTTGCATGACAATCAGAACTGTAAGTAGTGAGGGGGGATACAAGATGCAAGACCACAGTTGCAAATTTTACTCCTTAAGACTTACCTATAAGCATTGTAGGCACCTATTTAACAGAGACATGTTCGGAGAAATGTGGCACTCTGTTGGGATCACACTTTACATTCTAACAGGTGGAAAGGTGATAACTTATCTTAGCCTGCTACTGTAATGAAATCAAATGACAAGGAAACGAAGGTAGTTGGGGCAGAGAATAATAGGAAAACATCTGGCAATATAAAACAATGGAAAAAGTACAGGAGCCATAGTACTGAGGCAGCACCAGTCCCAGGACAGTTGTATACTTAGTTCAGGGATGCACTGATCACACTTGTGGATGACTTGTGGCAGAGCTGGGATGGGGAGCACAACTGGAATGGTTCTTCTCGATCTCTTAGCAGTTTTTGATACTATAGGTCTTGGTATCCTTCTGGACTATGGGGAGCAGGACAGGGAGACATGGTATTAGGGTGCAATAATTCTCCTTTCTCTATGGTTGGTTTCAGTTGATGTGGGCAAGAAGTATAGGGGGCCATGGAGATCACCTTGGAAAAGTCATCCAGATGCATTAACACAACAAAAGAGCAAAAATTGGTTTTTATTCGCTGGAAACAGGAAAGTATTAGAAACAGACTCAGACTGGATCTCTCCTGACTCCGTGGGGTATAAGAGGGAAAACAAATCAGACATGCAAGATTCTGTTATTCTAATCTGTGTCGATAAAAGTATAATTCCATTATTCCTGTGAAACCAGTTTCGTGATCTATATACTTCATACAGCTGCCAGGAAGAGACAGGTCAAACACCAATGACTTGATGGTGAGGTATCACAATGGTTGTTGCTCTGACCCTTCTTATTTTATACCTACATGAAGCTGCTGAGTCAGGAGATCAATCCATTTGGAGTTAGGTATCATCATCAGTATGCTAATCATACTCACCTATCCGATCCCCAATGTTGAAGTCATGTTTCAGTGCCTAGAAGTTGTGAAGGTCTAGATGTGGAAGAACAAGCTCAGATGGGTTTCTGCTACCTGTACTGCCCTGTTTGGGTCTAATCTAATATGCAAGCTAGACATCTCCTGGACTCACAGCTCCTGTCTGAAGAACAAACGGTAGTTTGGTCAAGAGGCCTTTTGCACAGATTCACCTTGTAGGCCAATTGCACATTTTCTTGAACCGAGAGACCTTTCTAATTGTCATTAATGCCTCAGTCACATTTTGGTTGAACAATTGCAGTGCTGTCTATCTGGGGGAAACCTTGAAAACCATTCAAAAGCTAGAGTTTACAGAAGAAGCAGTGACTGGTGAGCAATCCCATACGTCATCCAGGTTCTAAGAGTGTCATTGGCTACTAGATGGCTTCTGGCTGCAATTCAGTGTGCTATTTTTTTTATCTTTAAAGCCCTATATGACATAGGACTTTTGTTATTTAAGGAAGCATCTGTCCTTTGTTTCTGCTTGTCCTGCAAGGCTTGGGTCTCTTCCTGTTCCTGTTGATTAAGTAATGTCATCTAGCCCAGGAGATGAGCCTTCTGGGTTGTAGCACATACCTCTGAAATACTATTTCCCCATTTCCAAGATTCACATGGAAAGGGCCTTGGGTTAGGGCAGGGGTCAGCAACCTGCGGCTCTGGAGCCGCATGCGGCTCTTTGGGCCCTCTGCTGCGGCTCCCTGTCACCCTGTCGCAGCAGAGGGATGAAAGAGATGAAAAAGAGATGAAAAAGATGAGAGGGAGATAAAGAAAAAGAGAAAGAGAGATGAGAGAGAGAAAGAGAGATGAGAGGGAGGGAGGGAGGGAGGGAGGGAGAGAGAGGGGAGAGAGAGAGAAGCCACAAAACCTGGGTAGGCATGGCTAGGGGTGGTGGTCATGTGACTGGGTGGAATGAGTGACTTAGAGTTGGCCACGCCCACCCAGGTTTTGTGGCTCCCAGTGTTTTGTTTTCTGTGGGAAACGGGCCCAAGTGGCTCTTTGAGTGTTTAAGGTTGCAGACCCCTGGGTTAGGGGATTGTGTTATTATCTCTATAGATAGGAGAGAAAATTTGCTGTTGTTCTCCAAATGTTGCAATCTTTTGGGTTGGGGTTTTTTTTAAACTGTTTTAAATTCTAAGCCATATAGTTGTTGGACTGAGCACCTTAGAAATGTAAAATATAAATATACCAAAAACATTTCCAGCTTGAGGGTGGATACTGAGTAAATTGCATATCGCAGCCCTTTTTGCTTCTGAGGCAATGCTGTGCTGGAACTCCCCCCCCCCCCCGCACATGAAATCATTGCCCTGCAGTTACTTATTAATAATATTGTAATTGCCAAATGAGTTTAAAAGGCCATAAACACTTCATGTGACTCACAGGAGAAAGTGGTACAAGCACAGTTCTATAACTGAACAGGCAGAAGCCACTTCAGTTTCTCTTTCTCTTTTCTTTTCAATGAACCAGATGTGGTCATGTGGTTTTTTAAAAAAAGTATGGGTTTGTGGGGCTACACAGTTGGAAATCGGGCTAAAATGTATCTTCTCAATTTTCTAATAGATATCTCTTGCCCAAATATTTTAATTTTTATGTGGAAGGACATATTCTGAAGCCACTTTGAAGCCACCCCCAGTAATATAATTTCACCAGATCAGAAGTATACAATTTAAGTGGGTAGAAGCCTTAGTTTACAAATACAGAGTCCTAGAAGAAGTTTGGAAAAAATGGCATACCTTCAGGATAATAGACTGGGATGTGTCATTCAATAAGTAAATAAGCCTACAGAGTGGGCTGAAGGGAAAAATAACTACTGCAGATTGGTCCCTGATCCACTTACTGAAAGGCCTGTAGGACTGAGAGTAATAGATACTGCTGTAAGCTCCAGTACTTCTTTACTACTATTCAAGAAGAAAGCAAATGGGCAACTATGGCCACCCTGTGCTTCTCAACAGAACAGCATTGTGGATTCAAGCTTGAGCACCAGTTAAACATCCATGTTGACTTGGTCAGTGAGCTAGAAAGAAAACTGGCATGATGCGATCGACAGAAATGACAAAATTGACTGTTTTAATTAGAGAAGAACCTATCTAGATTTGTTTCTATTTGGAAACCGTTTCTGGACCTTTTGCTCAAAATCAAAAAAAACCTTTGATTTTAGGTTTTGATAATTAGAATGACTTTGTTATAGAAATGGCTTGAGACATTTAGAAATGCAAAGCAAAAATTGAGGGTTTTTTTTTTATTCTACACTGAACAAATCCTGAAGTCACTTTTTTTTCCTCTTTGCACCTTTCTTCTTCCTTCTTTTACCTTTCTAACTTTTGTTTCTTTTTGTATTTTTATCTTGCAATAAACTTTAATAAAACATTTTAAAAAAAGAATGTTAACATTTCCAGTATAATTGGATACACGCATTGCTGTGTGTTAGGAAAATAATCCCTTGCCTGGGTGCTCTGTAGATCTGCTGAATTCTAACTTGTAATTCCCTCTAGTATGTCCATACCCAACCAACCTGTGGAACAAAAGAAGCAGAATGCATAGAAAATCAAAGGGGAATGTAATAAAGATCATGATAAAAAGAGCACACACAAATAATAGTGTTGAAATGTTGATTCCTGGGCGTCCTACTGAGATCAGTTCTCAAACATACTGTCTCTTCTTCGACAAACAAGTTCTAGAAGTCTGGTTCACAATTACCAGGGCTGGACAGAAGATCAATCCCAGGCATAAATACCAAGCCATGCCTTTGATCTGGGCCTGAAACCAGTCAGAGCAAATGCCTAGTACTACAGTAGAAGTGGCCAGCAAGTAAACTATCAGTCCGTACACGGTGTGGCATTTCCGGAGCTGAGCCACTAATGAAATCCTTAGCAGCTGTGGAAACAGCAGGCCCAATCCACACAGGACTTGCCCACAGGTGGCCAATATGGTCAGAAGACCCAGGATGCTGTGCCAGGAGATGAAGTGTGGGAGTTCACTCCGGTTCTTGCTGGAGATAATGAAGACCAATCCCAAGGTGGCAGCCACCAGGGCCAACATTTGTGCAATCCAATGCAGCTGCACTTTTACTTTGTGGGAGCAGAAGAAAAGAGAGCCCTCTGGAGAGAAGATCAGGATGGATTCCGTCAGGCAGAGGCAGAACTGAGAACATAGGAACCCATTAGTAACAAGGCTACTCCTACTTAACAGTAACAACTGAGGTTAAAAAAAAATTATTTTGCCTTTAAGTGATTTTTTTTTAATACCCTACACCAGTGATGGTGAACCTATGGCACGCAAGCCGGAAGTGGCATGCAGAGCCATCTCTCCAGGCACGCCAGCTGTCGCCCGTTGCTCTTCTGGGTTCCGGTGCACTGGTCTTTGCGTGTGTGGGAGTGCCCAAAACTGGAAAAGCAGCTCTCTGGCATGCATGCGTGCGCCAGGAAGCTGAGCTTCCAGTTTCTGGCGTGCGCAGGTCAGCTGATGTTTGTGTGTGCATGCGCGCCAGAAACCGGAAGACCAGGTGACCGGCGTGTATGTGCACCCCGGAAACTGGAAGCTCAGCTTCCCGGTGTGCACATGCATACCGGGGAACTGCTCTTACGGTTTCCAGCGCTCCCGCGCGTGCGCGCTGGGGAGCTGCTCTTACGGTTTCTGGCGCTCCCCTGCGCGCGTGCGTGCACTCCCGTTTCAGCACTCGGTGCTGAAAAGATTCACCAATACATACACCTTTATTCCATTTGCAATCTTTGGGACAGGTAATAGTTGTCCCCAATGGTTCAGCTCCTAATACACTCCCACACACACAGATAATAGACAAGTCAGGTTCAGCCTAACCTTTCGTGGTGCAGGTTTTCAATATGCAGTAAATGATAAGGTGGTCTATAATAGAAAAGCAGTTAAAAAGCAGTTAACTGATCTGGAGTGACATGAGAGGGGAAAAAAATACTTTTCACATGAAGAATAAGAGGTGAGTTTCCTTCAAGTCAAGCTCAACTCCTGGTAATTTCATAGACATGCCTATTCAGTTTTCTGGCCACTTATATCCAATGGTTTGCTTTTTCAAAGACTTTTTTTTACATCTTGCTTTTATTGATTTTATAAATAATTGAAAGTGGCAAACATACTATGTTAAGGTAATGATGATTTAATAGCTGACCAGCTGCTGTAAGGCTGCTGTAAATGCTGATGCAATGAGGATGAGTCAGCAGGGTTATTGTCACTTTAAGAAACTGTCTATATAAGGGAGGCCATAAGAAGGCGTCTCCCCTCTCCTCGTGTATCTCTCTCCTTGTCGTGTTCATTCTGCATTGTAGTTCTCAGTGTAGAGTTGAAGATTGATTGCTTGCCTGGTATGTGCCTACCACGTGTATGTATGTATATAGAAGTCTTATACAAACCACTGTTTGTAAGGCAAACCTCCGTGTACTGTATTTTGCTCCTGGGTTGTCTCAAAATAGTAGTCACGCTGTGCACACTCTGACATACTAACACTCCTCCCTCTTCCTATTTTCCTTACAGCCACAACTCTGTGAGGGGAGTTAGGCTGAGAGACAGTGACTAGCCCAAAGTCACCCAGATTAGAACGCAGCTTCCTGGTTTCTAACCTGGTACTATCAGACCAAACATTTTTCCTGATTTCATAACAAAAAAAAAAAATTCCTAACGTAATTTACAGTGCTGGGATTTCCTGGTCATCTCCTAACCAAGCACTAATCAGGTCTGTCCTTGCTTGTTGTGAGACAAGCACTGGGCACTGACTGTTTAAACTGGGGATGGTACTCAGTAAACTCACTTAGGTTTTGTTAATGAGCATCTGCAAAAACTGGAGAGGATGGAATAAAAGCTGATCTTGAAATCTTCCTTCTCTGTTGTTCTATGCTGTCATTGCCACTCTGGCAGCCCTCCTAGCATGCAAGCAGAAACAAGAGAAAGCAGAACATCACCCTTCCCTTTCTCTTTCTCCCCCCACCCCAACCCAGGTGATCTGCAGTTTACACCTTAATCAGACATGCACTGTACAGGTAGTCCTCAAATTACAAGTTTGTTTAGTGACCATTAGAAGATACAACGGCACTGGAAAAAGTGACTTATTACCATTTTGCACACTTAAGACCACTGAAGCATCCCCATGGTCACATGATCAAAATTCGAATGCTTGGCAACTGACTCATATTTATGACGGTTGCAGTGTCTTGGGGTCATGTTTTTTTGAGACCTAACTAGCAATGTCAAAGGGGGAAGCCAGATTCACTTAACAACCGTGTTACTAACTTAAACAACTGCAGTGATTCACTTAACAACTGTGGCAAGAAAAAGGGGCAAAACTCACTTAACAGATGTCTCACTTAGCAACAGAAATGTTGGACTCAATTGTGGTCATAAGTAAAGGACTACCTATATTTTGGACTTCAAAGGTAACATTTGGGCTTTGAAAAGTGTGCTGGGCAAAAGCCAGGCAGAGCCAGGAGCACTGCCAACTATATTTGATTTAATTTTAACTACTAATATTCTCCATACGGTTAACCGGGAAGGGGGGGATATAATCTAGAATAGAATAACAGAGTTGGAAGGGACCTTGGAGGTCTTCTAGTCCAACCCCCTGCTTAGGCAGGAAACCCTACATCACTTCAGACAAATGGTTATCCAACATCTTCTTAAAAACTTCCAGTGTTGGAGCATTCACAACTTCTGGAGGCAAGTTGTTCCACTGATTAATTGTTCTAACTGTCAGGAAATTTCTCCTTAGTTCTAAGTTGCTTCTCTCCTTGATTAGTTTCCACCCATTGCTTCTTGTCCTACCCTCAGGTGCTTTGGAGAATAGTTTGACTCCCTCTTCTTTGTGGCAGCCCCTGAGATATTGGAATACTGCTATCATGTCTCCCCTAGTCCTTCTTTTCATTAAACATTAATCTAGGGGGAGGACATACGTAATTTAAAATGTTGAATTTTAAAGAGAAAGGATTTGAAGTGATAAAAAGAAACTGCAAAGCTTTCTTTTTTAAAAAAAATCACTATTCTGCTTCAGCAGCTAAATGCTCAGTTTTTATAGGACAGAAAATGTTTTAAGATTCAGGCAAACCACACCCGTTATGACTGTTATGTTCTTGTTGGATGGCTCAAGTATTATTCAACAGGTGCCTAAGATACAGTACTTGCCTGAATGAAAACACACATGTCTAGAGAGGTATACATGTTGAATGAGTACTGTCATCTGCAAAAGAAGGACAAAAGGACTTTCTGCCTCTCTAAAAAGCAAACTGTATGCAGCCTTAGCATTTATGCTCATTTTCTCATAAATAAAACCTAGGAAAAATGAACAATCCTGGGATATACCGAATAAGAAGAGAACAACTTACTGCAATTGACATGAACACTGGGTGCCAGGAAAATAAACCTGGAAGGAAGAGAAAATAAGGAAGACTATTCAGCTTTGGCAAAGCAATCTAAAAATAAACCTGACTTCACCAGCCAATTTGATGCCAGGAGACCGTAACAGAGGAAGTCTGATCTTATGCGTTTCTATGTTGCCATTTCTGATGTTTTTATACTTTGTTTTGTTGTCTGGTTTTTTATGATTTATTGATGTTTGCTTCTCTCAATCATGTGCTAAGTGGGAGAGATATAAAATCAAATATATAAAATGTATTATAAAGTTGTGACTGCAGTCAAACAAGTGAGGGACATCTTTGTATCTTAGCTATGGAAGGTTCTGGATAACAGCCTATGCATATGCAGCCAACAGTTGCCAATGCTAAAATGATGCAAGGAAAATATGCTATGGTTTAGTTACAATTCTCAGTCTGACTTCTCTGGCTTTCTCAAAATGCTCTATATGTAAACTATCTGTATATGCGTTCTGATTTCAGGAAGTGTGATTTGTTCCAATTATAACATTTACAACATTGTCTTTCAGTGTTTCAAACATTTTAACAAGGACAGAGAGGATGGTAGGTTACCTTGCAGGATCTAAGACAGCTTGGGAAGAATCAAAGAATCCAAGCATAATGCAGCATTTCCACTCTCTAACAAGATAATCCATTCCCTTCTAAATACTCCTTTTTTAGCCTTTTAGCAAACCCTGTCTTTAACATTTTCAAGATTTGCTCCACAAATATTTTATATATTTATTTTTAATAAAGGGAACAGAATTTGGAGCACTAGAGAGCTGAAAAACGAAACCGTACTTCACATAGCATGGAGCTGTTAGCTCTCAAATCCTTATGTTTTTCTTTCCTACAAATCTCTTTAGATGCAGCAGCCTTTAATATGTACATCCTCATATTCAATGTCTGCACACAGAGTATTTGACACTGTTCCTCTGAAACAAGAGAAAAAAGGTGATTCCTTTATCTAGAGAAGAAGTGACTGTTTTTAGGTTTCAACTTTATTGCAGTTTTAATGTTTTCCCACAATTTCTTCAAGTTCTCTAAATTTATTAAGTCTTCACCCAGACCCTTTTCCTACTGCTAAGTTAAAGTGCTATTCACCCATTCTTTAGGCAACAGAAAACCAGCAAGAAATGTTCCACCCTCATTGCCAATCCCTATTCCTGCCTCTATTATGTCTCCCAAATGGGCTCTCCTGATTTTGCATGCACAGTGCATGGTATGCAAAGCAATTACTTCAATCCTCCAGCTTTGCTATCCTCCCTCTTTTGCACGTCAATAGCTGATGGCAAAAACATCTGCCAATCAAGCCACTGCATCAGTAATAGGACATATTGAGCAGCAGGATTATGTATGTCAACTCTATATTGCTTCTTGACCATCCCACCCCACCCCCATCCAATTCTGTCGTAGTCAGGACAGTTATCTAATTTAGGCAACAATTGGTTCCATCAATAATTTGCAAATCCAACCCTTATTTTGTGCATGCTGTTGTACAAGTGGCACATCTGCTACATTTTTCCAAATATACATACCTGCAAGTACCATTGGCTATCACAATTCCCAGGCCTCGTATTTTGCTAAAGCGGTAAGCAGCTTTAAGGTGCAGGGCCATTTTAATATGTCTACCATTAGTTATATTTGGGGGAGAAAGTACTGGATGTACTTGGGACCCGGACAATTCCCCTTTCCTGAATTTCCACCACTGCCTCTGATCATGTGGTCAGCCAATTATTCTAAAACTTTACTTTTATTTTTTTAATTTGACCAAGTGTGGTTAGACACATAAGGAATTTATGTCCGGTACAGAAGCACTCAGTGTACTTGCAACACAATAGAATATAATAATAGTAAAGTACTGAAAGTACAACCAATAAAAGGGGGAAGTAAAAAATAATAAAAGGGATTCTGCAGCCACACCCTAAGGGTTAATATACATACACATCAGACAAAAAAACTTAATACACTAAATTAAACTACGCATCAGATGTGTGAATCCAAGCAGGTCCAGTTGCCCGTCATCATCCTTTTGCTGTTGGGCCAACCAGGCCAAAAGTGCTACACATTGTTGTCTATAACTAAGAAAGATGAAGGAATGTGGATGAAACACAGCACAAGAAAAGAGCAAAAAGCAGCCAAGGCCTTTTCCATTTAACAGGGGGGCATCCTTATTCCAGTATTTCAGCCTTGTGCTAAACTAGTAACAGCCAGAATCAAAGCATTTACAGTACCATTGATTGAGCTTTCTAGGGTTACTGCATGGCTCTGACAATTCTCTAGCACTGCTTTTTAGGGTGGTAACAGTAAAATAGCTGTCTATGCTGAAGCACAGTATTTCTCAAGCTTGGCAACTTAAAGACATGTGGACTTCAGTTCCCAGACGTTAGTTCTACAGCCAGCATAATACAGAAGAAAGGCTCTGCCTCTGAAAAGCCACTAACCCTACTTGCTACTGACATGGCTTTGTCTCCAATATAATAGGTAGCAAAGCCTTACTCTGCCGATCTTGCTGCCTGCTTGATGCTGTCAGCTTTTGAGGGAAAACCTGTTGTCTCACTCAAGGATTAGGGATGAGATGAAGACAACGGCACGGAATCAGGACAATTTCTCCCCCCTCCCAAAATAATCTTACCATGGTATTTTGCACCATGCTTAGGTACAAGAGAGGAAAAGCCCTCACCACACAAGAAATTTACCTGCACACAGACACTTTCTTCTTCTTTTTGTCGCATATAAGACTTCACACCCTCTCTTTATCATTTATAAGCCTTACTATAGCTTGAAGCATAGCAATAGCAATAGCACTTAAGACTTATATACCGCTTCACAGTGCTTTACCGCCTTCTCTAAGCGATTTACAGAGTCAGCCTATTGCCCCCAACAATTTGGGTCCTCATTTTACCCACCTCGGAAGGACGGAAGGCTGAGTCAACCTTGAGCCTGGTGAGATTTGAACTGCCAAATTGCAGGCAGCTGGCAGAAGTAGCCTGCAGTACTGCACTCTAACCACTGCGCCACCGTGGCATAGCAAGCAGAACTGTCAAGTAGTCTTGTTATCCCAATCAACCTGGGGCATTCATAGCCGGGGAAAGTTGGGGGGCAGGGGGAGGGCCAAAAAGTCAAAATAGCAACTGTGACTGTATGATCAAAGCCCTGCTCCTCTTTTACATGTGAGGCAGCCTCCCTGTGCTTGGGTGCTATGGGACGGGTGATTTATTGTCCACCTTTCAAGGTAGACCACACTAAGAAACCCAACCTATGAATCTTAATACCTCTTTTATAAAGTTTCCGTATACTAACAGAATCTTTTTCAGTCAGAATGTGCCTCTCTCTCCTTCCCTTTATCTACAGAAGAATTACCGTGTTTCCCCGAAAATAAGACCCTGTCTTATATTTTTTTGAACCCTGAAATAAGCGCTTGGCCTTATTGCCATGCACTCAAAAGCCCAATTGGGCTTATTATCAGGGGATGTCTTGTTTTGGGGGAAACAGGGTAGGGAGGGTCAAGCCTGAGATGCTTTCTCAAATTGCATTTCTGCTTCAGATTCAAGTTTATTTTGTCTGACTGATGTCTTGGTCGTGTCTCTTCCTCCAGGTCTTCAAGTTTACTCTTCCAGCCCATTACATTTATGCATATTTCTACTGGGCTTCCTGAAGCCCTCTAGAAATATGGTTGCCCCAGCTTCTGAAACTGTGTTGCATAGGTCTTACGTGCCTCCCGTGGTACACCTGCCGTACGCAGCTTCAGCCTTGAACTGAACATATTTGATACTCTTGAGCCAAAGCTCAGAGCAGGAAACTCCTGACACCCATTCAGCAGGCTTCACCTGGAGAAGGAAAGTAGAGAAAGCAGCACTTCAGCAGCCTCCAAATTTGCTTCCCCTTCTTCTCTTTTTATTCCCATCAGGGTGGATAAAAATCGATGATTTAAAAAATAATAATAAAAAAAATCAGATTTTTAAAATTTAAATCGGATTTTTTTTTAATTTAAATCGGATTTTTTTTTATTTTTATCAAATTTATTTTAATAAAATGCTTTTGGAGTAAAAATCTATCTAAAGATAGTTTTCCTATTTAAGATACATTAATAATTTAGTTTATTCCGCATGAAATGGAGCTTAGTTATGTAGCATGAGGCTGTATATTCTGCAATATTGGGACTGTCGGTGAGTCAACAGCAGGTCAGAGGAGGAGCCGCTGCGGGACAGAGATGACAGTTGCTCTTTAAAAATTATGATTTAAATCGAGTTGATTTAAATCAAGACTTTTTACTAATGATTTAAATCATGATTTAAATCGTGATTTAAATTGACTTGATTTAAATCAGATCTACCCTGATTCCCATCATGCACAGGTGGGCAACTGAAGCGTGAGAGAATTTTGGGCAGAGCTGAATAGCACTGATTCCTTGCTACCAGTGAATGACTTTAAAAATCAGTGGTCTGGGATGATAGGACATGCATTCCTTCATTCGGCTCTAGTGGCCAACTGTAGTAGGGCAGGCCCCAAACATTGCTTCAAAATTATTCACTGCTCACCCCAATTTGTCTGGCAAGGATCAATAACCATGGCTTTTGACATTGAACAAGGAAAGGGGGGGTGTAGATTGCCTTCACAATAGCCAGGGACAATTTAATGTCAGGCATTCAACATTCTTTTAACATATGCTTATTCTTCATGCCAGGGAAATCAGAGTATGGGAATAAGCGAACAAAAATGTGCCGACCTCAAAGTCCCTTCTCCTTGTCAAGTTGGTTTCAGTCATCTTTATCCATCATTTGGGCGGGTGCACACAATCACACCTTCAAGTCAGTTCAGTACTGACTCCTGGCTACTGCCTGGACAAGTCCCTGCAGGTTTCTTGACAAGATTTCAGAAGGGGTTAGCCATTGCCTACTTCCTACGCTGAGAGAGAATGACTAGTCCAGGGGTCAGCAACCCGCGGCTCTGGAGCCGCATGTGGCTCTTTCATCCCTCTGCTGTGGCTCCCTGTTGCCACTCGGCTCCACAATTGATAGGGCTTTCGGTTAGGACAGGTAGAGGAAAAAGGATGCTGCACTAGGAGGAGACTCTATGGTGGGGGAACCGGACTTTCGGTCGGCAGAGGAAAAAGGACGTCACGCTAGGAGGAGACTCTATGGCGGGGGAAGTGGACTTCCGGCTGGCTCCAGAATTGAACAGGGGGCTTCCAGTTAGGACCTTTGTGGCTCTTTGAGCGTTTAAGGTTGCCAACCCCTGGACTAGTCCAAGGTCACCAAGATGGCTTTGTGCCCAAGATGAGCCTAGAACTGACAGTCTCCAGGTTTCTAGCTTGCTACCTTAATCACTACACCAAACTCGCTTTTAGTCTTTTTAAGTCAATCTACCTCTCATCATCTAGGATCCACTATCTTAGATCAGATCACAAAAGATAGTATCTCACAGCAGCTACAGGATTTGGGGATTTTTCTTTTAGTAGGGCTAATAATTTCAGAAACTGAAGAGATCTTCTGGTGTTACCTTTCCCAAAATGCCCCTTTCATAACAACAGAATATATTTTCAATTTGTGCAGGGAATTGCAGGGTGGGGGAGGTGAGGAGGGAAGGAAGGGAAGGAAAGAACTACAGCTCTGTGCCAAATCTTCTACCAACTGAAAAGGCAGTACTTTTCAGACAAAACACAAAATTGCAAGGCAAATAGAATGCCTAGGTTCAAGACCGGAGGCGTTTCACTGAACACCTGTCCTGGTTTCCCGACTTCCAATAAATACATTCCAGAGACACTGGACACATTTAATCTTAATGGGTTTTCTATGAAGAAGTGATCCTTCAAGTTTTGTTTTTTCTAAGTAGTAGACTTTTAAGTCCACTAAAATTTCTAGGCTATACAACAATGCTCAGCAATTTTTGATTCCAGTGGCTAAAGAAGGAGGGATTAGAAGATTGCAAGAGGTGGAACAATGAATTGAAGGAATCTGTCTGGTTATTTCACACATCTCATTCGGTCCTGGATTTTCTTTCTTCTTTTGTAGTGGGGAGAGAGAAGCCTGTGTGAGCCTTGAACTTTACTTAATGCAGTACATTCCTACTTAATAAAGTAGAAATGTACTGCATTAAATACATTACTGTCAGATTATTCATGAACTGGGAGAGCCAATGGTAACAAGGTCAGCCAATGAATAGGCATAGCAACTAAGTCAGCCAATGGAAGCTAAACACATCTGAGTCTGTGCAGAGAATCGAAACTGAAGCTAGAAGGCTGGGCGTGGCTCAGCCCACTCTGTACTCTTGTCTGCTCTGAACTAGAAGCTGCTTGTATTTTGCTTGTAACTGCTACTATGCTGAAGAAGAACTCTGCTACTGGTATTGTAAATACCCTGTTTCCCCCAAAATAAGACATCCCCTGATAATAAGCCCAATCAGGCTTTTGAGTGCATGGCAATAAGGCCAAGCGCTTATTTCAGGGTTCAAAAAAATATAAGACAGGGTCGATATAAGATAAAATATAAGATAAGAGCCGTGGTGGCACAGTGGTTAGAGTGCAGTACTGCAGGCTACTTCTGCTGATCACCGGCTGCCAGCAGTTTGGCAGATCGAATCTCACCAGGCTCAAGGTTGACTCAGCCTTCCATCCTTCCGAGGTCGGTAAAATGAGGACCCAGATTGTTGGGGGCAATATGCTGACTCTGTAAACCGCTTAGAGAGTGCTGTAAAGCGGTATATAAATCTAAGTGCTATTGCTATTGCTATTATTTTCGGGGAAACACGGTATATATATTACTATGTTTATAAAGAAGTAAGTGAATCCTGCTGCATCAGTCTGCCTGTGTGTGCTTTCTGGATTTAATTTTCTGCAACAAACTGATAATTACAAAGCTCATGCCACTGTGTTTCCACTCTTAAAATGGTAGGGTAGTGCCATATCCATTTTTGGCAGTTAAATTGTAGACATTAATTTGCAACAACCATTGCAGAGGGCCATGAATCTGTCAGCTGGAAAAAGAGATTTGAAAAAGAGAATGAAGGATTGTCATATGGATCTCTCCATAACAACAACAAAAATCTATAATGATCAATTTAACAAAAATCAGATTTAGGAGAACTGAATTGGTCTAGAAGGAAGATACAACAATTCAGAAATATAGGGAAGAATTCTGCTTATTGAAATTCTGTTTCAACAAATACAATGTACTAACTCAACTGTTAGCCAAATCTCTGGAGCAAGTTTTACTTCTTTTGTACGGGTATATTGAAATACATGGAGGAATACTCCATGAAAAACTTAGAAATTAAACTTAGTAGAAATTCATACACTGCATGATACAGCTATGTACAGAGGCATGGAAACAACTGAGCTTTGCCATAATATGGTTCAGTATCTGAAATAATCAAATGAATTCATATTTTTCATTCAACAAAATTAGAATTGCAAAATCCTATGGTAGTATTCTGAGATTTCCCATGCCCTTTCCTTTACTGGGCTGCTGACTTTAATGGGATTTCACAAAAAGAAACATTCCGCTGTGTTACTTCTATGTCGCCTCTCCCCCCTCCCACTCCCAAATCTTAAACAGGCTCTGAAAATACACAGAGCATACCAGCCCTGTTGATTTCAGTAGAAATACATTAAGCAGGTTAAACCTAATGGAAATCTGTTCCACTTAAAAGTGCTCAACTCTGGTTGAATCATGACTACCCGTAGTTATTGCAAATATAAGAAAGCTTTCATACACAAGTGGCTCTACACATTTAAAAAAAAAAACCAGAAACAAACCAGCAACCATAGAACTGTAGTGTCTGTTGTATGAAATTCACTGATGCTGTTAGATTCCAAAATAAGAAACATCTGTTATATACCAGAGAGTTGCCAAGTTTTAAAATAAATCTTTTTTTCCAGCAGTTGTTTCAACAGATAAACACCATTCTAAACTGAAAGAACCTAAGAATACCTCATAAAAAGCAGTTCTAATGTCTAAGGATCTGCAGATAATGAAACAGATTTAAAGTGCATCAGTGGTGAAATCCAATTTTTTTTACTACCGGTTCTGTGGGCGTGGCTTGGTGGGCGTGGCAGGGGAAGGATACTGCAAAATCTCCATTCCCACCCCACTCCAGGAGAAGGTACTGCAAAATCCCTATTCCCATCCCACTCTGGGGCCAGCCAGAGGTGGTATTTGCCGGTTCTCTGAACTGCTCAAAATTTCCGCTACCGGTTCTCCAGAACCTGTTAGAACTAGAGATGTAAAATTTCCAGAAATTTTGAAGTTCGGAAAAAACCCGGGGTTTTTTCCGGGTTTTTTGGGGAAAAAACGGAAATTTTCAGAAAAATTGAAAAAAATGCTACATTAGCACTTTTTTGTCTTTTTAAGATTGAAAGTCATTCTGTTACTTTAGGAACATAAAATATGACTATGGACAATTTGACTTGGCATAAAATTATCACAACTAGCATATTAAAAATATAGTGTAGCTAAACAATTATCACAAACAGAATTTACTTTTTTATAATATTTATTTGTAACAAAGGGAGCAACAATCTCCTGAACTGCTTACTAGTTTATGTGGAACAGCCAAAAAGCCTCCACAAAACTGCAAAAGCAAAACTGAAACCTTTTTCTTGTTACAATAGCAGCACCTCCTAAAGGAAGAAATGCATCCTGTTCTTGCAGTGGAGGGTTCAGTTTGTTACCTAGGACTTGTTTGTCCTCACTCAGTGCACAGAAATTAGAATAATCTGATATCATACATTTTTTTTAGAAATGATTTGGAAAATATTTGAACACCCTGTCTTAAAATATTTTATTCATCATGTTAAAATAAAATATTCCACAATGTTTTTTTTTTTTTTTCAATTTTTCCAATTTTTTGGAAAAAAACAAAAAAGCCTTCAGGAAAAAAACTGGTTTTTCCCGAATTTTTTCGGTTTTTTTCCGGGCCTTCACATCTCTAGTTAGAACCTGCTGGATTTCACCCCTGAAGTGCATATTATACAAAATTATGAGCACAGCCTGTGCCTGGCACACTTGAAAACAAATATAAAACCTGTTTCTTGGTTTCTTATTAGCCCATGTATCTAGCCTGTCATGAAAGACACATGGCACATCGCATGGGCAAATCAGTGTAGCTCGCACTTTACCTAGAGCTTTTTACCTAGGAAGTTATGACATTTGAAGTAGTCCAAGATGTCATTAGCTAACTCTGATGTACATATCTATTCTCATATTGCATGTTGCAGACACAGGTTTAAAAATTCTTTAAATCACTTATATACCACAAAAAAACTTATGGTTTCAATCTGGAGAAAGTTAAGGTTTGGTTCAGATGAAATAATTATGCAATGCTTAGAACATTTAGACCTTTAGTTTTGGATACAATTAAATTGCCACAAATGAGAATTGCAGCCACACAAGATACTAAATTACAAACCAGTAGTTTGTACAGTATCATTAACCTATTAACATGTTTGTTCTTTATCGTTCTTGCTTTGGATGAACTTTTTAAATGATTCTCTTTGCATGTGCCAGCTTTCACTCTCTTGGAATAGTAAGTAAACTAAATGGTCAACCATCCATTAAATTCAACCTGATTCTATCTTGCCTTTCAACTCTCATAACTCCCAAACGTAATCTAGCTGTCACCAAACCACCCTATAATTCCATTACTATGAGACAAGTAGGCAATCAAAATCGTTTAATGTGGAACAGTTGTCCTGTAATACTTATCTTCCATGTTAATACTTAGCTAATTGTAACATTACCTACCACTCATAGGAAGAGTCTCACATCTCCATTTCCCTAGTTCAGAGTCCAAGACACTTCAAAGCATCAGTGTTAACCTGTAGTTGAAAAAAATGCTGTACAGTACCAATATTCTAGGTAATTAATGTGGGGGGAAATGAAAGTTTATTTAAGCAGTATTTCCCCCTAAATAATGTATACTATGGAACTGTACAGTAATCAGATATCTTTTTTACCTCCTCTGCAGATGTCCAAGATTGTTTTATTACCATTCCTCTTACCTTTATATTAAAATACCAACATCCTTCAAATGTTTAAAAAGGCTTCCTTCTCCATCTCCATGTACAATGGGGCAAGAGAAGCCAAATTTCATAAGCTAAGCTATATAGAGAATTATCTCTCTCTCTGCTCATCAGCTATTTTTATACACTGCAGTTTAATACAGTCTACTCTTTCTCACCAAAAGCGTAAAACAAAAATAGATGAACTAAAACCCCAAAGCCAGCACCTGGAGAAGAAAAAACAAAAAATCACGAACACGCAGTGATGTTCACAAAAAAACTTCTTGCTTCGGTGATGGTGTAGACAGATTTTCACAGGTTTTCTCCGTCGTTAAAAGCTTCCTAGCTTACCCATCACCCTTTGTAACTCTCTCGGTTACCGGTGTGTAATTCTTCCCCCACTGCTTTGGGAATATTTTTTATTATTATTATTTCTGGCTCGTCCCGCCTATGTGACGCTATCGGCCAGCCTGATATTTATTGCTTAAACTCTTAAACTCATACGTGAATAAATAAAAGTTGAGGGCAAGTCATTCGGCCGAGATTATTAGGCGGGCTCTCCCGCTGCCCTATCGTTAAGGTTCTGAACCGATTGCCCCGGGAGCGACCCAAGCACGGAGAGGCTACCCCAGGACAACCCAGAGGCGCCAGAAAAGAAGAGCCTTTTTTTGGGGGGGGGGGGGAAGGGACGATCTGCCGCTTTCAAGGAAAGAGTCCCCAGCGGCATCAGCCTGTGCTGGGAGTAACCGGAAGCAGGGGTGTCACTCACTAGTGCCAGGCCTGGAAAGCAGCAGCAGAAAAACGGTCATCCCCCAAGCCGCCAGGTGGGCCAGGGCCCCGCAGCCGCGCCGCAGCCAAACAAACACGCGGCAGCCGGCGGGGGCGTCCGACATGACGAAGCCTTCCACCACCACCACCACCCCTCCCGCCCGCCTTCTCCTCCGGCGTTTTATTCTAAGGAAGGGGAAAGGGCTGGGTGTGGTTTGCAGCCTGCTGCGACGCGCAAGCACCTGTTGGGCGGGACGTCTCCCGGGAGAAAAGGCTAGGAGGGCTTCCCGGGCGAGGCAACGTTGAGAGGCGCTGCTTGGGCAGCTTTCGTTCCATTCCGCTTCCAGTCTCTTCTTACGGGACGGCCCACAAGGCTTCTTGCCGCCTTTTTAAGGATTCGCGTGGTTTGTTTGGGAAATCACCAGGCCCGAATAATCTTTCGGCCCTAACGCGTGGAGAAATGATGGGAGAACGAGGGAGGGAGTTGGAACGTCCGCTACCTTCTCACCCAGGCTAGGTTTGCAGGACCCACTTGCCCATAGTTAAGCCTACTTACTGAGATCAGTGTTCTCACGTTAGGGGTCATGTCGGGCTAAAGTAGGATGAGTTGGTTGGGGCTACACCCAATGTTTAAAATACATTGAAGAGGGCAATGTGTCAATCAGATGACTTGTAAACCACCATCTATTTGTAGTCCTTGACTTGCAACAGTTCATTTAAGTGATTGTCTCAAGTCACAATGGCATGAGAAAAAGATGACTTGTGTCCATTTTTCACACTTACGACCATTGCAGCATTCCTGTGGTCACGTGACCAGACTCATATTTACAATGATTGCAGTGTCCTGGAGTCATGTGATCACCTTGTGCAACCTTCTGACAAGCAACATCAATGGGGAAACCAGATTTACTTAACCGTGTTGCTAACTTAACAACTGCATTGATTCACTTAACTGTGGCAAGAAAGGTCGTAAAATGGGCATTACTCACTTAACAAATGTCTCACTTAGCCACATAAATTTTCGGCTTAATTGCAGTTGTAAGTCCAGGACTACCTGTATAGCGCCATAACATTCCATGAACCCAACCTACCCTGGCTTGGAGTTAGGGTGAGCATCATTCCCTGTTTAATGTCATTCTAACATCTCCTCTCTTCAAGCGACACTTTTTAAGGAAGATGTTGCAGATTCCAAGAATTGGGATTATTCTGGAGTTTCTTACCCGATACTTCTAAATGTCAGTTTCATAATTTCCCAGGGTATGAGGTCAAACTACCCTGAACACCTCCAGATGTATATCTATATTTTCTTACACACCAGCAGGGAGCATATGTATCTTTTCTTTCTTCTCTTCCCTCAACTTCATGATATGGATAAAGCTACATGGAAAGCATCCATCTGTATTCTTCCTGCTGTTTTGAAAACACTAGGTCACTTCTCTGTGCCTGAGAAACAGTGAAGCAGTGCGGTGTAGATTTGTCTGAAAAGATCAATTCTGCCATTACAAATGACCAAGTGAGACTTATCTAACCTTTTACTCCGAAATTCAGTGAAACAAGGCAGAAGCCACATTACCAGTTAAATGGCTGTTTGTATATACTACTGCATTATAAGTATGTATACTCAGCATTTCTGGGTTCTACTCCTTCAAGTCACACTTTCAACACTTATCTGGTACCTGCCACAACTTCTAAAAACTGAGGTATTTCTTGCTCCTGGAATTTAGCATCTCTGTTCACCCATCTTTCTCAATGCCAGTTGCCTCATCTCTTAATCAGAGATCTTTGCTGACATTTAAGCTGTCTTCAGTATCTAGAACTTTAAGCAGTAAAGGAGTGCTCCTTTACCCTGGGTTTCTCGGGCGCAAACCCCAATTAATTAAGGCTCAACAAGATATTCCTCAAATTCTTACATGTTTTCTGCAGCTCAAGAATTGGACGTACTGTAGAGTGAAAAAATCTCTCGTTGCTGGGTTAAGCCATTGTCACTGTAATGTTTTGGCCCAGCCCTCTTGTTGCTAAGATAAAGGTATGCATAAAAAAGAAGTATTGGTTTTCCTTTGGCAAATAATGTACATTATTCTAGAGCAGTGGCCCCCAACCTTTTGGGCACCAGGGACCGGTTCTGTAGAAAGAGGTTTTTCCGCGAACTGGAGGAGGCGTGGTTTCATGTGCTGCCTGCATCCCACAGATGGAGCTTTGCTTGTTTGTGCAGCCCGGTTTCCGTCATGCCGTGGACCAGTGCCAGTCCATGGACCGGGGGTTGGGGACCCTTACTGTAGAGCAGGGGTGTCAAACTCGATTTCATTGAGGGTCACATCAGGGTTGTGTTTGACCTCAGGGGGCCGGGGTGGGTGTGGCTAGAGTGGGCGTGGCCTGCTTGATGTCACTCATGTTGGGGGCGCCTGTAGGGCCGAGCACTCTGCCAGCAAAAATGGGCTCCTGAGTTCCGTTTCCAGCTGCGTCGGCCTCCTGCAACCCTCTGCCAGCAAAAAAAAAAAAAAAAAAAGCTCGGGCGGGCCGGCAGAGGGTTGCAGGAGGCTGTGGCAGCTGAAAACAGAGCTCAGGAGCCCGTTTTCACTGGCAGCACCACGGGCCGGTCCTTCGCTGTTTCTAGGATGGCCCCACGAGCCAGATCTAAGTACCCTGCGGGCCGGATCCGGCCCCTGGGCCTTGATTTTTGACACCCCTGCTCTAGACACATCCAGAGCCACTGAATCCTCTATATTTTTCAAACCAGCCTCCTTCCAGATGTGCTGAACCACAACTTCTATGGTGCTGGCTAAATTTATTGCTAAAGTTCGATAAGGGGACCTAGATGGGGAAATCTAGGTCCCCTTATATATATATAAGAGCTGAGGTGGTGCAGTGGTTAGAGTGCAGCACTGCAGGCTACTTCAGCTGACTGCTAGCTGCAGTTCGGCGGTTCAAATCTCACCGGCTCAAGGTTGACTCAGCCTTCCATCCTTCCGAGGTGGGTAAAATGAGGACCCAGATTGTTGGGGGCAATATGCTGACTCTGTGAACCGCTTAGAGAGGGCTGTAAAGCACTGTAAAGCGGTATATAAGTCTAAGCGCTATTGCTATTTGGAGTACAAAGGTGTACTGATTAGCAGACTCGTAAGTTAAGTGCCATAGAAAAACACTGAAGCAAGCATTTGGTTTAATTTGCATGAAAACAATTCTTGTGTGTTTATGTACTTGGTAGGGAATAAACAATTTCTGTGGCTATTACCTGAAGCGTGCATGCTCATCCCTGTTCTCCAGCTCCCTTTTTCATTTTTATCTTGAGCCAATAACCTTTTTTAACATTAGAGAAGGAGCAAAGGCAATCCTGCCTTCTTCTCATCTGAAATATATTTGTTTTCAAACCAATAGGGATGAAAATGGTGCTTTCAGTCATTATTGCACTGATACAGCAATCATGTATACCAGAGGTGGGTTGCTCCCGGTTCGGACCGGATCTATAGAACCGGTCGCAGGAATTTCCTCCCGCTCGCCGAACCGGGAGCAATGGCTTGCTGGCCACACCCACGAACCGGGTCTCTCGGCCTATGGCGCCGCCATTTTGTTTTTTGGGTTTTTGGCAGCTTCTGCGCGCATGCCCACGCGGCACGGGAGGAAGTGAACCGGCGGCGAGGTAAGTTAGAACCCACCCCTGGTGTATACACTATACTAGAAACTGCTAGTAACTGTTCTGCTTTGAAAGCAAATAGTACTTACGGTAGAAGCAAAGAGAGAGGAAAGCTGGGTCAAGATACAATTAGAAAGAGAGAGAGAAAAGGATGATCCAAATACAGCAAGAAAATGGGCATTTGCCAATATAATTATTATTTGCCAAGTTGTACTAATAACCACTTGACACATGCAGGAAGATGGCAAAATATTAATATCTCCTGTAATCCTAATTATTGTATGGGATCCCTGCTTCTGTACCCCTCTGGTCATTATATAGTTGTGAAGGGGATTCTGCATTTTTGTCAGTGTCCTTTGATTCAGTTTTTGTCTTTCTTTCCCTTCTCCTTTCCTTCTTTCCTTTCCTTTCCTTTCCTTTCCTTTGCTTTCCTTTCCTTCTTTCCTTTCCTTCTTTCCTTTCCTTTCCTTTCCTTCTTTCCTTTCCTTTGCTTTCCTTTCCTTCTTTCCTTTCCTTTGCTTTCCTTTCCTTTCCTTTCCTTTGCTTTCCTTTCCATTTATTTATTTATTTCTTGATTTCTGTAGGCAAAACCACCACAATACCATAAAAGAACAATCAGAGTCTTCAGGTATTTTAGAGCATTTTTTTCTTTAAAAAAATACTATAAAGTTATAAAAAGCAAAGAGGCTTCGAACTGGATCCATGGACAGAATTCTCAGACTTCTGCAGAACGCAGGCACTTGCTGTTAATGTGCTTTTGACTGTCAAGAGAAGAAAGAAGGGAGCGTCAATGCAGAATATGGCAGTTCATGTCATCCCAACCACAGAAAATGTATCTATTGTGGCTAGTGTGTAGCCAGTGCTGTTTTGAAATGACCAAAGGACATGCAGCTATACCTTTCATGAAACTTAAATGGACTTGGTATATGTTGTCATAGCACCATGTAAACAAGGATATTTAGCTGAAAAAAGTTGGATCAGGTTTCAAATAAACATGCTCCCCATTCTACTCTCTGCAGCAAGTGCGTAACTTGGACTATAGTATAGTAAGGAATTGTTCCCTTACTGTCCATAATTAGAGGTTCATAGTAATCCAGAGTGACACAAAAACCTCACATCGTACTCCAGCAAGCAATCAGTTATTTCCACATAGTTCCTCCATGTGACTGCAAAAACATTTGAAAGATTTTTCCAGTCCACTTTGCTTAACCAAGGGGACTTAAATTGAATGGGAAGAACATGTTGAACATACAGTATAAGAAATTATGAGTGTAGGGAGATGTGTTCAATTGAAATATAATAAGGAGTGAGCCTGGGGAGCTGGGCAGATGTTCTTCTGACATACAGTACATACTGAACCTCCAAGTCACTAGTGGCTGGAATCCCACTCAGAACATCAGGAGCTATCACAGTAACTGCAACTTAATTTTTCAGGAACAAAGTTTTAAAATGAAATCTCTACTGGATTTAGTTTATATTTCCATGACAAATGAAATAAACTAATTCAAAGCAGAAAAAAACCCTCTCTCTTCCGGAGTTGGCAATTGGGAACTGTTTTAGCATAACACAATATAACTACAGTTGGTGGCATAATATATTTAATAAATATATTATTCAGCTTTTGGGAACTCTGGCTGGTGGTACCAAACAGAGGGTTGGATTATATGATCCTCAAATCGACAATAAGGAATATGCAGATCCTTCTTACTTTTAAACTGAATACTATACCAGCATTTCCTCAAATCAGTTATTTGAAGGTAAGTTTAATCTAAGTATCATTTCAAAATACCTACATCTGTTTGGCCTTTCATAAAAAGTTTTAGAAGCAGATTTTTTTTCGTTCTTAGTGGGAGAACCAAGCATAATTTTGCTCACACCCTGCCATAAAACTACCAGTATTATCTCTCTTGAATGCTCAGATGTCTTTCTCCCAAAAGGAAACTTACAGCTCTTTGAGTTGCAGAAAACAGAGGTGTGCCTGGCAGAAATAGAAACATCAAAAGGGCTTCTGATCATTAGCTGGGGTTTCATTCCCCATTCCACTCAGCTCATTTTAAGATAAATTTAACTAATTTGCAACATTGCACTAACATCTATCACTGTGTCCAGAGGCTTGATTTCAACAAGTTGTTATGAGGTACAAATTATACTGGAGACAAAAATGTAGTCTTTAATAAATTAAAGGTTCATTTCTAATGTTTTGCGGTCTCTTTTCTTCACTTGTGTTTCCAGGAAAATGTATCATCTAATCTCCTTGATCAAAACCTGACTATTCCAATATATTTGATTAAATATATTCCTGTCCCTTCCAAGAGCTCTTAGCTGCCACTTTGCTGCCACCCATTCCTCAGGATGACAGCAACTAAACAGAAGAACATTCAGCAGACAAAGCTGCTTTTCTATTTCATATGATGAAAAAACTGCATTTGTGAACTGTTGCTTCTTGTACAGCTGTTATGGTCAAGCAATCCTGTTAGGAAACAGAACTGGATCTTTAGCACACGCTAAAGTCTGCATAAAACTGAAGAGCAGAATAAGAAAGGCGGGAGTGCTTGTTTTACACACCTCATAGCCAGGTTTTGTTTTAACCATGGTTATTGAACACAATGCCAAGCCATAAACTGTTTTAGAAATAACTAAGGATGAGCCAGAACTAAAGCACACTAAAACTTCGTATTATTTGTGATTTCAGCCATTATATCTCTGTGTCTTGTTCTACAAAGTTGTGCAGAACTAAAACAGAGTTTCACGTGGCTTGAAAGCTAGTATTCCAGATATTACCCACAGCAGCCTTCCTCTGTATTTATTATTTAAAATAAATAACCCTCCTGAGAATTTAATAAGAAATAGATTTTCCCCAGCACTAAAATTAGTTTCCATGGATCATTGGAGTTTTCAGTAATTGTAAACTGACTTATTCTAACAATCTTGCTGAAATTCTTTTTAAATTTTAAAAAAGCACAACTATTCCAAATATTTGTTATTGAGTGGTACAGAAATTTTAAAAATACTTCAACAATAACCAAAATAATAACATTGTTTAAAAATCCTATTCTTACCACGAGAAAATAAAAATACACACTTATCTGCTCCGTGTCCTTATTTCTCAAAAATATTGATGATTTCATGGTTCAGTTGGCTAATTTACTAAATAAAGCTTACTACACTAATAAAAAATACAGACTTGAAATGGTGACCATTCATTGGTGTTCAGTGTTGGTGCATTATTTTTCAAATATGTAACAAAGCAGGGATCATTCTATCAAGAAGATAGGCGGCATATAAATTTAATAAATAAATATATGCAAACACACCTAAGAAAATACATCTGAATACTTTAAATAGCACTACAGCAGAAACTAAATGGTATGTGGTGCTATCCACTTCAATATTGATTTTATTTGTTTTGGAGTGTTATGCCTGTTTACCTGTTTATGAAGAAGTCAGCCTTGTAATGGCAGAATGCAGACTTTGCAAACAAAGCTGATGAAGACAAAGAACGCCAGTACAGCTCTTCCAAGGTGGAAGAAAATTCAGCCATACACTTACAATGTCCAAGGCAGGAGCTTACCTTCATTGTGTTCTGCTTTTCCTCAAAGGAGACAACTGGCTTCTTCCTTCTGATTGAGCCACCCAAATCAGATGAGGAACAAGAAGGCATGGATGAGGGCAAATGCTTGGTCTTCACTGGCCTACAGTAGGTGGCTGAATTCTTGCGTCTCTTGGCCTCTTCATCTGAGATGCAATTGGTCAGTAGTGTTTTTGGACCATTCAATGAGCAGCCCTGGTTCTCCAGTGATGAGGCTTTGACTGGCATGTGGCTAGGTGCCCTGCAATCCAGATGGTTGACTCTCTTGACCCTGGCCCCTGAAGAGACTGTCCCATTAAGGGAAAGGTTGGAGGAAGCCACCGCAGATGTCTTGGCCTTGGCAGATGGATGGGACACCTGGCAGCCAACTGCTTTGTTCTTGCCCAGATCAAGGAAACAAGTTTGTTTATAAGGTGGGCTAGCAGGGACACTGGGAGATTGTTTGCGCTTCCGAGCTAAGGCTTCTGGCTCCACATTACCAGCCATCTCCTTGGCTTTGGAGGACTTGCTGGCCTTGTTCGAAGGCAACTTGCTGAATGATGGTGATGGGGTATTGGCTGGGAGTGGGGAGGTGATGGATTGGCTTCCACCCATGCAGTCTGACTGGCTACAGGCAGCTGCGGCATGGGGTGAACCAACTGCATAGTTCACACTATGGTGGTTACGGCTGTCCCTGGATGACATGGTCACTGACGTTGCCCAGGATACAGAGGTCCTGCTTGGGGTACTGTGGGGAAGGCTGCAAACCAGGGAGGAATTGTAATTTGGGGATGTATTGGATGTAGAGAAGCCCAAAAGCATTGGAGAGGATGCGGAAATTGGATGATCAGCAGCTGGAGGAATCCTTCTGGGTGGGTCAAAGCAAGAAAACGAGTTAAGAAGCAAAGCTTGTTTAACATACCAGCTTTCAATTACTCTGCCCAGATATCAGTACTGAATCATAGAATCTTAGGGCTGGAAGGGACCTTGGTGGTCTTCTAGTCCAGGTGTCTCCAACCTTGGCAACTTTACGACTTGTGGACTTCAACTCCCAGAATTCCTCAGCCAGCATGTGCTGGCTGAGGAATTCTGGGAGTTGAAGTCCACAAGTCGTAAAGTTGGCAAGGTTGGAGATCCCTGTTCTAGTCCAATCACCTGCTCAGGGAAGGTGTCTTTATTCTATCCTGGACAAACAAAACATCTTTATTATTTTCTCTGTTGCCTTTTTCTTTCTACTTTTTTCTTTTTCATTACGCTTTGTTTTTTTCATACAGTATTTCCAAATTATAAAGGATCTCTGTTCTCCTTCAGATTCAAAACTTTTTCTTTCTTTTCTTTTGCCTCTATTGGCTGTCAAATTCAAAAGGTCTTTACAAGAACAGATGCCTGGAAATACATGTATCTTCTCCATCGTCTCGCAACCTCTTCCCCTGCTAGGCTCACTCATTGTTCAGATAGGTTTTCTGTCTGTGAAGGATATACCATCAAACTTGGTAATCCAGTGCCATCTACTGGAGAATCCCCCCCCCAACAGCAGAGACTCAACAAATATTTCTACAGGCACTGACTTAAAGGGACTGATGACGAAGCAGAGGAAAAAAAGCTAAAAACACATGACCACCCCTCCTATCAAACACGTGTATGACGTGTAAAGGTGAGCCTATCTATTGGAACACAAGAAATATTTAGCTGATCCCTATGTGTTTCTAAGGATCCAGATATCCTTTTATATTCTCAGATGCCATTTCTGTCAAAGAGATACAGAACTGTACAATACAACAATTCCAGTCTTGCTTGGGATGAAAATGAAAAAAACTCTTCAAAAATGACATGATGAGAAGAGTGTAAAACTATCGTTCTGTATGGAATGATGAATGGCTTGTGGAACAATATTCTACCGGTATATGAAAATCCACCAAGCTTCTGTTGTTGCTTGGGCTTTTTTTGATAGCACTAGGTAAAGACAATTTCTCAGTTTTCTAACAATTGTTTTGGGTGCCTTTTAATCTTTGCACCATTTTACCATTGCTATTTTTTAAAATTTATTTTTCCTTTGCTACATATTGTTAGTGGTTTTATTCTGTGTTTTTTTTACCAACCTGTTTCATTGTAACTGTTATATGTCTTTAAGCCATAACTAGGCAGAAAAAAAATAGTAGTTTTAAAAAGAAATGAACAAATAGATAAAACTGAATTTTCAGGAATAAGGAGGGTCTGTGCTGTTTTTGCAATTTTCCCTTTTTTCTTCTTCTTGTGCATTACAGGCCCAACCTCTAAACATTTCTAGTGTTTGATAGATGCTGCTAAATCTTGTTGAAGAGTACAAATTTAGTAATACAATTTTACGACAGCCCTCAGAGCTTGTTAGGTGAGATACAAACTATGTAAGTAAATAAATCAGGACTGGTTTTAAGAAATATGCAAGATTATGCCGTGACTTAGAACTGACTTCTTATATATATATATATGAAGACATCATAATTCTCTTCCACTGCATGCTATGCCCAAATTCATGCATACGACTGTGCAAAGGCAGAAGCACATTCCAATTATTTCCCCAGAGTCCCTTGGGAGTTGGGCGGCATACAAATTTAATAAATAATAATAATAATAATTTGTTTGGCATTGTCCTAGGCCAGGGTAACTTACTTCCACATGTGCGAGCTAAGGTGTCTCTCCAGCATGGAACTGAGTGCAGAGCAGAACCGATCTAGCCGTCGACTGAACACGTAACAACCTGGGCTCATCAATCTGCTTCCAAAAGTGCAGAACTGTTGCGGTGGGGGAGGATTAATGGAAGGATCAAAGTGTTAGAAACTCACAATCATGCAAAGAGTACACTTTCAAATTCTACAGTGACAAATAGGAGAGACAGTGTAAATCAAGGAAGTTATTCATTCTATCCTCCATTTCTTCAGCTAGTGAGAAAGAGAGACTAAGTCACCTCTATCATCTTAATTTCTAAGAAGAATTAATTTTGTGTGGATTCAACCCACATTTCATTAGTACAGGTAGTCCTCGACTTATGACCACAACTGAGCTCAAAATTTCTGTTGTTAAATGAGACATTTGTTAAGTGAATTTTACAACTTTTCTTGCCTCAGTTGTTAAGTGAATCCCTGCAGTTGATAAGTTAGTAACCCGGTTGTTAAGTGAATCTGGCTTCCCCGTTGACTTTGCTTGTCAGAAGGTCGCAAAACGGGATCACATGATCTTGGGACACAGCAACGGTCATAAATATGAACCAGTTGCCAAGCATCTGAATTTTGATCACATGACCATGGGGATGCTGAAAAGGACGTAACTGTGAAGAACGGTCATAAGTCACTTTTTTCTGTGCTGTTGTAACTTTGAACCGTCACTAAACCAACTGTTCTAAGTCGAGAACTACCTGTATAGCAGAGAAGCTTTGCATTTGTTAACCCCAATATTCAAGATCTGGTTGACTGAATTAAAGGAACTGTTAATCTCAAAGCCAAGAGGAGTTCCTTTTCTTTGGAGAGTTACTTCCTGCCCTTCAAAACACCAGCCTAGGTAGACTAAGGGCTTGACATATTGATTTAATTTACACATCGGGCTAAGCATTATTGAACAAGCATACTGTCTGGATTTAAAGATCATGTTAAGCCAAAAACAAACACATCACATGATGACTTAGAGTGACATGTGAACCCAGGCATCTCACAGCTTCACATGTACAACACTCCATTCCCCTATAGCTCCACTTTTAACATCTGCCAAGTATCTCCCATCAAAGCCCCACAACAACAAAGAAAAAGAGCAGGGTGGGTCTCGGTTTGTCACTTACTGCCTGGGGATGGGGTCGTCGTGTTGCATAACGGCAATCTAACTTGCGGGAATCATCTGTGGCATCCTCTTCACTCTCCTCGCTTGTCACCCGGCCCGTGCTCTTCGATGCTGGGGAACGGTAGAGACGGTTGTCAATTTCGCTAGAAGATATAGGCACGTCATCAGGGTCACTCTCGGAGGAAACCCCAGGCCTGAAAGCAGCAGAAAGAGGATAAGAGCTGAGCTTTCTGAGAATTGAATTTCCAGAAGGTATGGCGGAAACCACCATATCTGCTCCCTCATCTCAAATGTGTGTTACCTGGAAAGTGCAGAGTGGGAATACGCTTGTTTCGTGTGACAAGAAGAAGCGGAAACACTGGTCAGAACCAAGGAAGTCTGTGACATGGGAGAGAAGTCCTGCAACAGTCGTTCGCTAGCTATGTCTTTCCTCACTGGACTTTTGTCTTTGGGAGGCTCGCCTTTCTTGGTGCTGGCCTTCAGTTCGGCCACTAACACATCAAAGTCCTTTGTGCGGCCTTGCACCTCTCGACGCTGATGTACAGAATGGATCTGGAGCACAGGCAAGATAGATAGGTTAGATTTATCAGCTGGCGGGTGGAAAAGCAAGCTCAGAGAGAGGATGTGATGACAGGCCATTTTCAAATACAGACCATCCCACATAAAACCCCATGAGTGCTACAATCTTATGAAAAGAGTGTGTGACATTTCTCTGGTGAACATTTTAACAAGTCTCCGAGAGACTGGCACTGAAGCAGAGGTTATGGTTAGAAAAGCATTATTGCTATGGGAGTAGATAATCTTTTCTTGGGGCGAAGACCACATCTGACCCTTTAATGGGCTCCCAGGAGGTCATACTCCAGGGATTGCTTGAAACTGGAATCAAAACGAAGACAAAGCCAAATTTAATATCATTCAATTCAAACATTAACCGCACCCTACGTTTAATAATTTTCCATTTCTCTCACATTAGACATGACAGTTCAGTAGCATATTTGCGACTTGCTGGGAATGCATGTGGCTTCTGACAGATACTAAATTAAATAAGATTTGTTAAAGGTTTGGCTAGAAAAAAAACCCTCTGGTTTATTGTTACAAAGCAGAGAAAAATTGATTACGTACAGTTGCATATACTGTAATACAATATATGCAACTGTATGAGAACTTATTCAAAGCTATGTTCATTGTACCTGTAACATGTTTATGTTATGTTACGTTATGTTATGTTATGTTATGTTATGTTATGTTATGTTATGTTATGTTATGTTATGTTATGTTATGTTATGTTATGTTATGTTATGTTATGTTATGTTATGTTATGTTATGTT
>QLTV01003654.1:2775349-2792483 GCA_003457575.1 Thermophis baileyi
AATCTTTTTGAATGTGAAATTATATTTGGCAATATAATTTGTTGTGTTGTGTTGTGTTGTGTTGTGTTAGGAATAAGCAACAGTAAGACAAAGACAAAGAAGGTATGAACTAAGAAAAATATAACTAAACATACACATATCTAATAAAGGAGAATATTTGTAGCTCGGGGTTGACCTGAGGGGTCCTTGGCGCTCTCTGAGCTTGCTTGTTTTCTTGCAGATGTTTCATTACCCAAACTAGGCAACTTCATCAGGGCTAGTTAGGAGTGCAGTTTGCTGTCAATATATATTCTGGTGGCTTGTCCTGTCAGTGTTGGTGGAGGTGGTCTTAGAAATTCTTTGGTTGGGCTATTGGCTGTTAGCTCTTTGGCAGTTTCTTGATTGGGGTATTCTTTACTTGACTGCTGGTCTGATGTTAACCTTTAAGTTAATCTATGCGATCTGGGTGCTGATTGCTGGTGGAGAGGTGCTTGGGTCCTTTTGTTCCTTTTTGGGCTGGTTGATTGTCTCTTTTGCATAGTCTATAGATGTTGTTAATGTCTATGTGTCTATTGATGGCTGATTTGTCAGAGTGCCAGGCTTCTAGAAATTCCCTGGCAATTTTGGACTTGGCTTGGTCTAGGATGGTCACATTATCCCAATTGAAACTATGGTTAAAGCTGTCTATATGTTGTGAAATTAAAGAATTTTCATCATATCTTCTGACTGCTAGTTGTTATCCATGGATACTGACAGTCTTCTGCCTGTTTGTCCTACATAGTGGTTGTTGCAATGCTTACACTGTATGTTGTAGCCGACTCCTGTTTTTTCTTCTGGGGTTGTTGGGTCTTTGGTCTGCTTTGGATGTTTTGAAGGGCTTTAGTTTGCTTGTGTGCTACGCTGATTGCATGTGGTTGTAGTAGTCTGTTGGTGGTTTCTGAGATATTCTGGATGTATGGCAATGTAATTCTTTTTAGGGTTTGTGCTGTATTGGGTTGAGTGGTCAGGGACTTTTTGATAAAGTTGCCTGGATATCCATTTTGTTGGAATATGTTGTATAGATGCTCTGTTTCCTTTTTCTGCTGTTCCAGGTTGCTGCAGTGCGTTTGGGCTCATCTAAATAAAGTCTTTACGCAGCTTCTCTGGTGGGAGGTTGCGTCATTGCTTTGGTAGTGGAGCACATGGTTAGTAATACTAGCTTACTAACTTAACTTAACTTAACTTAACTTAACTTAACTTAACTTAACTTAACTTAACATACTAACTTAGTATGGGAGTTTTTTCTGTAGACTTGCATTTCTAGTTTACCATTGTGGTCTCTGCTGATCAGGATGTCCAGGAAGAGTAGCAAGTTGTTGTTTTCTTCTTCTCTAGTAAACTGGATCCTTTTAAAAATGTTATTGATGGTTCTGTGGATGTTCTCTAATTGGTCCTTTTTTATTATGGTGAAAGTGTTGTACTTGTGGTATTCCTGCAACAACCACTATGTAGGATAAATAGGCAGAAGACTGGCAGAATGAATCCACGAATACCAACTAGCAGTCAGAAGACACGATGGAAATTCAACATATAGATGGATTTAACCATAGTTTCAATTGGGAAAAAGTGACCATCCTAGACCAAGCCAAGCCTAAAAATGCCAGGGAATTTCTAGAAACCTGGAACCCTGACAAATCAGCCATCAATAGACATATAGACATTAACAACATCTATAGACTATGCAAAAGAGATAATCACCCAGCCCAAAAAGGAACAAAAAGACCCAAGCACCTCTCCACCAGCAATCAGCACCCAAGTCACCATAGATTAACTCCACAGTTAACATCAGATCAACAATCAAGTAAACAATACCCCAATCAAGAAACTGGCAAAGAAGCCAACAGCAAACAGCTCAACCAAAGAATCTCTAAGACCACATCCACCAACACTGTCAGGACAAGCTACTAGAATACAAACTGACACCAAACTGCGTTCCTTACTAGCACTGATGATGTTACCTAGTACATATGGGTAATGAAACATCTGCAAGAAAACAAGCAAGCTCAGAGAGCACCAAGGACCCCTCATACACACATCTAGTTTATACCAATAACATTCATGGTGCATCTCCCTGTCTTTCTGTCTTTGCAAACATCCGTCCTTCCACCATATCCATATACCATCTATATACTGTTTTGGTCTTTTAACTTTCTCACCTTTTTCTTTTTGAGGCTCTTGTCCAGCCAGAACTTTCTTAATTTTCCCCTTTGTCTTAATCTATTTGCTCTTCCTTCATGTATTACTTGCAATTCAATCCTCCTTCATTCTAAGTAATCAAGCCACCATAGTGCATATGTTTTGGACCGGTTACTGACTTTCATATTTATTTCAAACTCAGCATGCATTCATTTTCAACTCTGTTGTGTTCTCGTTTCACCCTATGCCCTTCTTAAACCCCCCATTCAACTTTCTTATATCTTTCTCCTGAAATATCTAACACTCATTTTCATACTGTATAACCAATCAAGTAGAAGCATGCTTTTATTCCTAGCCATCTTCATTCTTTCAACAAGCATTCATTCCTCACACAGAATACACAGTACCCACCATGTTTCTATCAGTATTTACACATCTTAAAATTTCTCAATCCATTTCCCCGTCTTTAATAATCATCCTACCAAGGTCACAAATCCATCTACTTCCTCTAGGTTTTCCCCCCCATTTATGTATAACTTAAAATCATTCACTCCATTTCCTTGTCAAACATAATTGCCACATTCACACTGCTTCCTGCATCATACACTCTTAACATTCACTGCAAATTATTCTGTTCTCAGTTAACACAGCATCATCTGCATACAAAAGTACATGTATATTCATGCGCCCAAACCAACACTCCTCTAATGTCATTGCAAGCATTCCTTATACATTTATCCATAAATACATTAAGCGACCTAGAGAAGTCCTGTATCCTTGTCTTACCTCGTTGTTGAATCATTCTCCAAGCATAATATTTATTTTAACACACGTTTTGTTTCCATCATATAGCTCTCTTATCACCATCAGTAAATAATCTTCTACTCCATATTTTCACAAAAAATATTGAATGAATATCCACATTCATTCAAGCCGATTCACTTTATCATATATTTTGTCTAAATCAGTCATTGCAGTCTGAATACCACAACTACACACAATCAAAGCACGTCTGCATCAACACTGCGTGCACATACAGAGTGGAAGGGCTTTGATCCCATGGTTGAGACCATCATTTTGATTTTTTTGATTTCCCATATGAACATCCCTGCTGGCACTCCAATAAGATATCCCGAGGAAGACACAATAGCACCTATACAAAGACACCTCTCCACTGTTCCAATGTGCAGACAAAGCAATTATTTGCATGGAAATACAAGATCACCTGCTAGAAATCCCCAGGCCAGACTGCCATTAAAAACAAAGGAAGACAGCCTCTTGAAAAGAAGAAACCTATCGCACCAGAAAGTATGAGAGCGGCAGTCACAAAGGCAACTCGCTGCACTGCATTTCTCATCTCTCCAATCACTGCAGAAAGGAGGCTTACATTGCACAGCGTCTTACCTTGCAGGTCAGTAACCGAGTGCAAACTTTCTTGGTTTCAGGGTTCACCACACCACATTGGCGGTTTAAGTCACATTCTTTCCCTGTGGGAACAAATACAGAATTAGATGCCAAAGAGTCACATTTCTGCAGGTCCAATGACATGTCTCCCCACCCAATAACCCGGTTTTCCTTTGATTCATGAAGGCAGCCCCCTGATTGAAAATGCAGTACAGGCAGTCCTCAACTTACGACCACAATCGAGCCCAACATTTCTGTTGCCAAGTGAGAAAGTGGTTAACTGAGTTTTGCCCCATTTTGCCACAGTTGTTAAACGAATCCATGCAGCTGTTAAGTTAGTAACACGTTTGTTAAGTGAATTTGGCTTCTCCATTGGCCATTGCTTGGCAGAAGGTCGCAAAAGGGGATCACGTGACCCTGGAACACTGCAACCGTCATACATATGAGTCAGTTGCCAAGTGTCTGAATTTTGATCACGTGACATGGGGATGCTGCAATAGTTGTAAGTGTGAAAAACAGTCATAAGTCACTTTTTCAGTGCCATTGCAATTGTGAATTGTAACTAAATGAACTGTTGTAAGTCGAGGACTGCCTGTATTTCAAAAACAAAAGACCCATTATTCACTTTTTGTTGTCAGAGGTGCATTAAATACAATTCTTTATGTAAATGAATGGCATGTCTCATTTTGTAGTTGTATATTTATTTTCTTGCTGATCTTTGTTTTATTTTAAGGGTTAGCCTACATGGAATCATATCTTTTGGATAGACATTGAGGTGACATCCTTTTTGTCTTTGCCCAGAATTGTAATCATATGGCTTTAACTGAAAAGAGAAATCCTTTGGGGGCTTGGAGAAGACCATATTCTTTCCCCCGCAAACTCACTTCCTCTAGCTGTTAAGTAGCTCACATCACATATCCTCCACGTAATCCTATAATCCCAGTGCCTAAAAGTGAGCCGATACATGCACTATTTCCCTCCCTTCCCATCCACTCAGGTGCCTTTGGGACAAATGCTCAACCTCATGGAATTAAACTGGATAAACTGGTTTTGCACAGTAGATACACTGGTTTTGCAAAAATTCCAAAGTGGTTATGACACACACCCTTTTTCTTTTGACAAAGGATGAAGTGAGAAAGGTGATAAATATACATGGAAAGAGGCATCTAAACTGGCATCTTAGAAGCCCAGTTCTCTCCCTTCAGGATTACTAAGGAAGCAAAAAGTTGCAAAGAACTTTCTTTCAACTTTGCCCTATGACCTAGGTAGCAACCCATTCTTCCTTACAGATGAAATGAGGGACGGATTTATGAGAAATGTTTTGCTTAGGAAATACGGCTACCAAACCAAGTTTCATTTTTACAATACCACCCATTAAAAAGACACTATCATGTAATCATTCCTGATGTGTTAACTATTTATTACATTGCCTCCAGCCTCCAGGAGATTACACAATTAGAAAGGCAAGACTCACGAGATATTTTCTTCAGAGATTTTACAGCACCCAATTCTTTCTCACTCAGGCTAGAAGCATTCTCCAGTTTCCTGTTCAAGGTGTCAGCCGTTATTACGGAGGTGCTGCCAGCTTTGGCTGATGTCAGAAGTTCTTTTGGTGATGCCAGTAAGGAAGGTTTGCCTAGAACCTCTTTTGAGTTAACCGAAGACTGTTTGGGAAGGGCAGTGTCAGAGAGCAGAGTGGGAGCTTTGATTCCATCTCCATCGGACTTTGGAAGGCTGGAGATCTTCTCTAGGTTCACTACAGGCACAAACAAGCTAGAGGACAAAACAGCACACGTGTTTTGGTGTTGATGTCACATGCAATCTTTTGAACTTTTGTTTCATCTAAATTCCCAAAGAAAGTAACTTGGAGGCCTTGTAAAGACCCTCATGATGGTTGGAGTTCTATACCGGCAAACTCTTGCCAGCAGCTTCATTCACAAAGCTGCCTTCCTCATTTATTAGCATTATATTTATGGATTAAAAAAAGAAGAAGCGTGTAATCATTGCATGAGAAGGCTGCCCAAATAGAAGGGATGCAGGAGAAAGTAGAAGTCAAGACACGAAAATAAAGCTCAGCTTCCAACAGATGGTAAAACAAGAGTCTGTGAAAAGTGGGGAGTACCAATATTGATAACTTCACACATGATCCCAGCACCTAGCAACCCAGTCTTCTAGATCACTTTCAGCCATCAAAAGACCAAGCCAAGAAAAACCACTTTAGAACATCATACCTCACCTTTTAGTAAATACACTCTGTTTTAAACGCACTAGATAAACATTTGCCATCACAGCTCACCTTGTTAGTAAATATGCTCCATTTCAGTAAATACACTCTGAAACCAAAAATGGGGTCATCTGAGCCCAAGGGAGCAATCGTATTTTCTCACCACACTTCAAAAAAATTCCAAACACTGTTACCTCTCTAATGGAATTCAACCTTAATCATTAAATAAATGAATAAGCTTCCATCTATAATGCAGAAAACGGAGTATTGTTTTGACTGTACATTTTTAACTGCTGCGTGCTAGCTTTTCCACGCTACATTTCCATTAGCATTTGTAATTAAATAAATAAAATTAGTTAGTTAATAGAAAGAAATCACAGAAGTATCAAAATGGCATGAAGGGAGTACATAGTATTCCTTTTTTGCATCATTAATATGGTACATGGGTTTATTAATTGTTCTGATTTCTTCTGGAGTTGCAATCCACTATAAAAGAAGAAAGTTAAAAAGTTAAAAAATAAAGTCCATGTTTCAAAAATCATCTTTTCGGGAACTATCTGTAGCAAATGGGACCATAAATGTGAATCAAACTAAGAGTGTGCAAAACCTTTTTATCTGACCATTTCAATCTCAGAACATCCTAATCAGGTGTGAAACAGTTGTTTCAAGTGCAAAATGAGCTGTTTTGAGCACTTCAGAAGAGTTTCACACTCAAATCAGTGTTGTTCTAAGCATCAAAAGTTCAAAATCACTAGAATAGAAATCTTCAAAGAAAAAAATCTTATATTTGCATGAAATATAAACCTTACAGAAGAAGAATATAAATGAACCCTAGAAGTACTTGCAGATTCCCTGTGTCACCTCAGAATGTATTGTAAGTTTTATTCTATATTCATTCATTCATTCATTTTCTATAGCTGTGTGGCTCAATTTTTATAGCTATCCTGAAGGAGATTGTTTTTCTCTTTCTTACCACACTTCAGCCAACCAACACATAGCTAGAATTGCTTTCTCCAAACTATGCCTGAGCTGAGATCTTCTCAAAGAGAATGGTTGGACTTATCACTCACAAAGAACCCCAGAGCCTCTTACCATAGGTTGTCCTTCGGCATCTTGTCTGTCTTCTCTGGCACATGCTGGGTTTGATTAAAGAAGCTCTGGGATTTTTCCCTCCATGATTTGGTGGATCCATGACTGCCACCGACAATGGGTCGCCCATTGACTGCATGACACTTCTGCAAATTGGATGAAGGCTGCACCCGACCACAGAGTTTCCCGAGAGGTCCATGACGTCTCTCTATGTGGGAATAACCATGTTGTTAGTCAGAAAGCTTGGCTAGAGAGTGAAGGAGCCTGTGAGGCAGCAATCACATTGCAAATTGCAGGTCTGCCTTGGGTATGAAGTGGGATAGGTACAACAGTAAGCCAGGGCCTTTTAAAAGCATACAGTATTTTCCATAATTAGCCCCTGTTATGATTCCCAATCTCTTTCATCAGCCATTAACAAAATATTGTTCTCCTCCCAAAGCTACTCAGGGATAAAAATAATGCAAGCAAGGTAAAAAAAAATATAATAGGTACTTTAGCCTGATCTCTCACCTCCCAGTCAAAACTGAATCCATGGATCATAACAGGCAAACTAAATCAGAGAGAGCTTATGCAATTCTGTATTTCATTCTAGTAAAAAAATCATTTAGATAGTTTTCACTGCAAAATTCTGGATCTTTCCTTTTCTTATCTACTCACCAGCCCACCTGCAAACTTGATTTTATATACACAATACTGCCCTAGGAAAGACCTGTTATTACTAAATTTGAACTTTCACCCAGAACCTTAGGGCCAAAGTACATGACGGCATCTAGAACTGAGTCTAGAGCTCCCAAAATTCAGCAGCACATTTGTACAGCTCTCCGGTTTACTAAATCACATTTAAAATCTCTTCCTGTTCCTCAGCATACGGTAACTCTTTGCTACTACTACAAGTCACTTCTAATCTTGATTTCTGATTATTACATAGTTAAATCCACAGTTTTCCTGACATTTTTTTTTCAGAATAGAGTTTTCATTGCTTCTTTCTCCAGGGCTGAAAGAGAATGATAGCTCCAAGGCTACCCAGCTGGCTTCATCCTAAGGCAGGAGGACTAGAATTCATGGTCTCCCAGTTTTTAGTCTGGTGCTTTTAACGACTGCACCAAGTTGGCTCTTTTTGCTGGCAACCCTCAAAGTACACCTTCTCAAATTTGTCCCAGATAGCTGTGAGACAGAAAAGAGGTTACTCTCTCTCTTTCCATGTGCTGGCTGAGGAATTCTGGGAGTTGAAGTCCACAAGTCGTAAAGTTGCCAAGGTTGGAGACCCCTGTGTTAGGGAATAGTACTCATTAACTGTACATAACCAACCACCAAGATACAACCATGGGGCTCAGAAGACAAACCTCACAGAGTTTTCTTTGTGTGGCTGCCGCTAGCAACATATACAGGATTATTCTGTCCCTCTAGGCATGATTCATAAAGCCTAGGGTATAAATACATAACAGAAATAAAAATGGTATTTCTTCCATCATATAATTTGAAGTGATATATGTGGTTGTCCATTGAAACACTGAGCAGATCCAACCTATCTTGCTTCAGCAAGGATACTGCGTCATGTGACTTCTGCTCACATTCTGGATACTTCTGTCATTCTATTCACCCATTTGTCTCTTATCTGCCAACAGGCTAAATTACAACTTGCCAAGTCGCCAAAGGGCTTCAAATTTAGACCCTTTGCTTGGCTTGCTCCAACTCAGAACAGATTTTGGTAGCGAGCAGAGAGATTTTGATAATCCTCATGAAATGACTACTTCCCCTCATCTCCCTCCAGGCAACAGTCCAGCTCTGGATAAAGGTAGAAATTTGGGATGAAGGTAAATAATTAACAGATGTTTGCTAAAGGAAATTTCTTACATTTAATTTCCTTAGCTGAATTTTGAGATCACAAAAGGGAAAACCAGCTAAAAAATGGCCAAACATAATTTTATCTCTAAAAGTTAGAACTTGGTAGGGGGTAGCTATACCAGCTGGGAAGGAGAGGAGCTGTAATGCCACTTGCAAAGTATTAGATGGAAAGGGGTCAATCAGATGTACAATTCAAGCAAAGCACTATTCTAGCAAATAGTGTCTTTTATCATTAAAAGGATGGCTCTGTTAGATGCACGTAATTATTCATGTGTCTTTCATACATATATTGCAGAAGTTATGCAGACATGCAGTTTTGGCCATTTTCTAGCTGCCTCCCAATTTGGGGTGTAAGTAGCAAAATATCATCTTGGGAATGACCCTTTCAGAATGTATCCTTTGTTTCCTGACTACTATCTTACCAGCAGTCTCCTTGCTCACTGAGAAGCAATCCTAGGGAAGAGGAGCTTCCCTAATTTGCAGGAAGGAAACCAAAAAGAGGGCCTTTTTGGCACCGCCATCATCACCTCCGCCCCCAGGCAGAAGCACTACTCCCAAGTAAACTTCCTAAGAGACTACAGACATTCAACTGGCCTAGCTTACCGCAGTGCTTCTGAAAGGCTTGAGGTTTGACCACTTGGCCACAGTGGTTACACACGACCAGGTAGAACTCATCATGAGCCGGGCAATGACCAAAGATAGACATGTCTGAAAGGACAAGAGATGTGAGCGATGAGAGTACACTCAGGGAAGAGGCCCATGTCACCCTGTTAATTTTGCAGCCTAAGAAACACGTAAGCAAACCTATGAGCAAAACGAGATGCCCAGCCTATCTTGAAAGCACAGATTAAGTCAGGAGAACCTCTGTGTGCAGCTGAACTACAAATATTAACACCCCACACCACTGAGCTCGCTGATAGAAACTGTAAGAAGTGGCAATTCAGCAACACCTGGAGAACCACAGAATCTCTCTCTCTCTCTCAACTTAAAGGAATAGAGAGTGAGACATGGGGCTGAGAAGAAAAAGTTGTATTTTTGTCACAATTATTTCACATACTAGCATTTCTTGGATTCTTTGTATGGGTGCAAGATGGAACAGCCAGTGCTTGCAAGGTACATTGTTCGGTTATAACCAGTGGTTGTTTATATCAAGTCAGGCCATTGGTCCAGCTAGCCAAATGCTCTTTGCTGTAACTGGCTAGTTGTCTCACAACGGCAGGAGTTGCAAGAGCTGAATAGCAGAGCCTATACTGTGTTACTTAGCAAAAGAAGTGCCTAGTTCTTAGCTGAAAGGCTACATGATCAGTACCTTAAAGCAACATTCCCCAACTCATCACCCCTCAGTTTTGACTACAATTCTTATGATATCCTGATAATACCAGCCAATGATCATGGGACTTGAAAGCAAATGTATGTGGAGAGCATTGGGTTGAAAAAAGACAGATCTAATGCTGGACCACCAAACTAGGCATTCCAATCTGTATGCAATTATTTTATATGTTATTAACATTTAGGTTGATATTTCCACAAGCGGCTATTCGATTTAGAAAACTGCCACTGAGTGATGTGGCCTCCAGATCTAGTCTGGATATTGCCTCTCCCTGCTAATATGGGTGCACATGCTAAAAAACAAAACACAAAAGGTGACAGAACAAATGGCTATCATCTGGCAAAGGGGCTTCTCACATGCTGTCCTATGCTCTGTAACGTTGGCAGCAAGCAGCCCCACCTCCTAGCACAGCTGGGGTAGCAGAAATGGAAAACAAAGAGTCACAGACAGGCTAGAAAGCAATGAAAAGACCCAGGGCAGCAGGGCAGGAAAGAGAGGAAAGCTGCCAAAGAGGAGGGAGGGACCAGGCCCAACTAATTGCAGACTATCCAAGGGCTTGGCTAGTTCAAAGTGATTGCAAAAGTCAGACAAAAGCACAGCAGAGGTTCATCTGAACATTCTGGCTTGGGTGTCCAGTGTAATTCACATTTCCAAAAGTCTGCTAAAGAAGCAGAAGGAGCTGCAGGGAGAGTTTGGGGTATGAACAATCTAATCTGGAAAAATAGCAAAAGGAAAAAAAAAAGCAATAGCAATAGCACTTAGACTTATATACCACTTTACAGTGCTTCACAGCCCTCTCTAAGCAGTTTAAAGAGTCAGCATATTGCCCCCAACAATTTGAAAATGACTTCAGTTCCTGATGTCATTGCTGATGTCAACATTCTTACCTTCTAGTAGGACTTTAATCTGCATCTGTAGCCTTCTCTACTCTAATAAAGAACAGGGCTTCTTTAGAAACACATGTGTACACGCACACAGAGACACACAAAATAGAGGAAGCTGTCTGATTTCTTGGCAGAGAGTACAGGCAGTTAGTGACTCAGGGCATATTTTTCTAACATATTTTTCTAACTCTGTATTAACAGAGACTGGACTTGGATGAGTTTATCTCTTCTAGCATGGGTTCTAGCATAGTTTTCATTGAATAACATTTCTTTGGAATGTCCTGCTTAAAATGCTGAACTGATGGACAGAGTATGATTGATATTTGAGGTCAGAAAAGAACAGTCTGAGAACATATTGGGCCCCTCCCTGCAGCCTTGACTCATTTGCATGAGTCATCTGGAGTCTCTATAAAAGTCTATTTAACTTCGTTTTAAGAAATGCTCGAGATCGTATAATATGAATATAAGGGAAACTATGGACAAATGTCTTTAGGCAAAATATGGTGGGAAGTCAGTGGCTTTTGCTTGGGGCTCATGCAACTTCATTTTATTAGAAATCATAGAGATGAAACCATAACAAAAAAGACTTTGAAACTAGTTTAGGTTATCTCAAATCTATGGAAAGGTCATATTAACTGTTTGGTCAATAAAAGGGCTACAGAGGCAAGATGGGAAGATTCAAGGCAAAAATTTACAAACCGATTCAGATATCAAGGAAGATATACTGTATCTTCAAGACTATATTGATTTCCTAATAAATTGTAGGAGCATTTCTCCTTTTTATCGTAAGATATGGCAAGTTTCATGCCATAATTAGGAAAAATCCATCACTTTTTAAATGGGCAAAACATCAAGCCTCCCTGAAATACAAGAATATAATCATGGAATAGGACACTTTTACCACCGCTGCCATCCATGATGTAGCAAAGCAGAAAATGCCAGTATCAAAGCATTTGCCCAGGATCTGTTCTATGCATTCCAACTCTTCCCTTCCCCACAAATCTTGTGTCATGGAGAAATTAGAGTTGGTTGTCATAATGCAGCAAACCCTATTGTGGCTGTCACTCAAAGTTATGGACATGTTACTGCTCCATGGGCAAGCAAAATCACAGTCTTCTGTTTGCAGAATTGAGAAGTCTGTATAGGCTAAGTTAAGGATCGCCTGCTGTGTGAAAATGCAATAATTACCATTCCAGACAGTGGAATATACAATACTTATAGCGATAATCCTTTTTTTTTTTTTGCAGAGCATTTACAAATACGGAAGATTTGATTTTGATCTTTGTAGAGCAAAGGTTTCTACAGTGCATGTTTCACCAGAGAGTTTGATGTCTTCTTACCTTCTTTAATGAGGGTCATTGCATCAATCTTCTTTCTCCCATTCCTATTGTTTTCTTCCAGATCGGACACTAGGCAAATTAAAAAAGAAATTGTTTCCATCAGCCAAAATTAAAGCTACTTAAGATACATTATCTCTCAATGCTAACAAGAATGGCATCCAGATACATTAAAATGGATACTTTCTACCAGGGGTGGGTTCTAACTTACCTCGCTGCTGGTTCGCTTCCTCACACGCTGCGTGGGTGCGTGCGCCTTGTGCGCCTTGTGGCCACACACACACACATGCGCAGTGCTAAAAACAAAGCTTCTGTGCACGCGCAGAAGCAAAAAACAAGATGGCGGCGCCTATGGCGCTGAGAGAGCAGGTTCGGGGGGGTGTCCAGCCGGCCATCGCTGCCGGTTCGGCGAGCGGGGGGAAATTCCCGCTACTGGTTCTATAGAGCCAGTCCGAACCGGCAGGAACCCACCTCTGCTTTCTACCCCTTAAAGTTCAACTCAAAGCATGCTCAATTAGAATTAGTTCAATACTATATAGTAAGGCTTACTAGGATATGTATGGTTATGCCGGTAGGTTGAATAGGCTTACAACATATTTCAAGACAAATAAGTAGCAAGAGGAACTTCCATCTCATTTACACATCACACCTTCTCAAACTTGCCATGTAGCACTCTGCAATTACATTATGTCCTAGTACTGTACTGAAGAGATCCATCTGCAAGCAGATAACACAATGTCTCTAGTACATTTGCGGTTCAATAAATTTTTTTTTTAAATTAATCCTCTCCTTCAAAAGTATATGAAATTGATTTCTTGATGAAAATTATTACATTTGTATGCCACCTTGCCTCTAAATGAGCTTGAGCAAAGGACTGTGCAAGGGTTGTCTTATTTTTTTTACCTTGGTAACAACCTTTTGCAAAAGGTAAGGCTGGTTTGCCCAAGGTCACCCTGAGCTTTACCGAAGATAAGGAGTTAATTTAATAACAGCAATAATCATAGCAGTTCTTAAAGTTGCCAAGAAAATAAGGATCCCTAAGAATCACCTCTGCTAATACAGCAGGTGTTCTTCAGTTTCTGCGAGCTTATAGTAGTGGACTTGCTGAATCTCAGACTTCACTGCCTGCTGTTTCAGCAGAATTGCTCTGCCAATCTATATAAATCAAGAGGTGTGTGGAAGACAGTGACAAGCATACAGCTCCACCCATGGAGGCTTTGCAAATTATAACAATGTGGCCATAGGATAAGAACATGATTTGATCAACTCCTGTGGTAAGGCTTCATTTGAAAATTCTTTTCTTTTTCATTTAGCTTTCAAATAGCCATCATCCACCAGCATTCAACAAGCACATATGTAAAATGAATATGAATACGAAAGAGGTATGCTTGTATCACATGAAACAATAATATGTGTACCTGATCTATGCACTTTTTAGGATCAGTATCTCTATTCTCCTAGCAGTCAAACCAAGTTTCAAAAAAAAAAAAATAGATGCCTTAAGATGGACTTCAAAATGGAATCCCCAAATTTCAAGGTAAATAAATGCTGCTGGATTTTAGCTCATGGAATCAAAATTTTGCTGATGCTAAATTACAGTGGTGTCATGTTGTAAACCAGAATATTCTGGTTTCATTACAGTGGACATTTTCTTACACCACTGGGCATGTAAGTTGCCCTAATATTGTGGTCTCATATCCAGTCCCCACACGTACATGAGGAATCAGATAAATGAATTTAGAACTAATCTTTCTTCTACTACTTTCCACCTGGGAATCTCTTTGCACTATAGAGACATTCATGAAATGCCCACAAGTGTCTAGCAATGAGGTCAAAATCAAAGATGTGACTTCAAATTAGCAATGTGAATGTGTCACAGAGATCGTCATCAGGACCAGACTCCTGACTTTAACCAACATCTAATGCTCTGTATCTAATAGGTTTCACTCCACCTGGTGCATTCACAAAGACAAGATGTACCTGTTAAAAATGCATCGATTGCTTCAGCATCAAAACAGAAGAAAGAAATTCAAAATAGTTAAAAAAAATTTTTAATCACAGGATTAGGGCAAAAGGTGGATGCTAAATAAGTATTAACACTTCGATAGAGAGCTGTGAGCAAGGGCATTTTATAACTTGCTTCTAAATCCCTGAAAATACAGGAGCCATTATACCAACTCTCTGCTGGATCTGGAAGTAGATTAGGAATTATACGAAGGGAGTAACTCTATCAAGATAATGGTGGGGGAAGGGAGAAGCTCAACAATATAAAAAGCATCACCAGGGACAGCTCCGCAGACTCTCACCGCCCCTTCTGGAGTCTGCTGTCAGGTTGCACTCGAGAAAGTCAAAGAGACTAAAGGCAATGCTCCCAAATGATTCCAAGGACAAAAATCACCAGAGGCCAAGATATCCACCCACCATGTTAACATACTTTCAACCTGCCCCTCTAACAAGGGAGGGCAAGCAGAGCAAAGCAAAGCAAAGCAAAGCAAAGGACACAACAGAATGGAGGAGGAGGAGCATGGAGACACTGAATCAGGACGTCAGGGATTAGGTTGGTAAGAGAGGAAAGGCAGAGGCAAGGAAATTCTAGTGGGTGATAATTTAGTGGCCAAGTCAACAGAGCAAAAGAAGCTTGCTACAGAAGATAGAAGGAAGGTGCAAGGAATGCGAAACAGATGGATGGGCGGGGACCAGTTTCAGTGGCCAAGGCAAAGATCTGAATAAAATGGAATAACTTGAAGAGGAGGAAATCCAGAGAAGCAGCACAGCTGGAGGTAAAGCCAACACAGATTTCTGAAAACACTTTAAAAGAACTGGTTGAGAAGCGGCTAATACGGGGATTTAAAGAATAAAATCAATGTAAAATATTAGCTGGCTGAATTTAAAGGGCAAATGTGAACATTTAGAGAAAAAAAACAAGCAGCAAGTCTAGAGTGACCCAGGTGAGAATTCAAGAACAGCAAGGTATTTTGTGGCTTGTAAGCGCCACAGGAGCATATCAAAGCATGGGATGCTATTCTGGAGAAAGTAGAAAAAGTGATTGTAAAAGAATCGGTGGAAAGAATTCTCAAACAAACCGGGGAAAATTAAAGCAGGGCTCAAAGACCCTAGTGGGAATTTACATAGACTGTTTCATACATATCTGTGGACTCAAAAAACAGTAAAGATCAAAAGTCGGGGAGAATCCTGTGAATAGAGCATAACTAACTACAGTACCCGCATGTCAGGCGGGATCAAAGCAAAGGACAGAACCACCTAACACTGTGGTGTGTGTGGAAACTACGGGGAACAAAGATTCTGATCGACACCAAGATGATCACAGTATGTCCTCCAATTACATCAGGCTCGACAGAGGAATCCATTCTAGGAATTCGGGAGATCTCGGGAAACCTGGTTTTGCAAAAAGAAGCCTTCATCAAGCAAGAAGTTCCACGGCGCTAGGACCCGGCGGCTCCTTTGTTTAGGGCGGGCGAAGGGAGGGAGGGAGGGAGGAAGCTCGTCGACGACGGCGGCGGCGGCGGCAGCAGAAACGGCGACTGGGAAGTGTCCCCCTGCTTCCCCTCGCCGTTCCTCGCTGCCTAAAGGTTAATGAGCGGGATAGGCGCGCTCACCTGTCTCGGTAGTAGGCGGCCCAACTCTCTCCACCCAAGCACTCCAGCTCTGCCCCGCGAAGTCATCGAGATTCGGCAGCCGCCGATCCACAGCAGCCATTGCTACTGCTGCTACTACCGCCGCGCGTCCACGCACCGCCATCACCGCACGAGAACGCGCAGCCCTCCCCGCCGCCGGCGGCATCTTGCGCATGTGCGCCCTGCTCCTTGCACCACGGGAAATGTAGTTCACGAGCTCATGGCGCCTTTCCTCTGCGCATGCCAAGAAAAGCGATAAAAAACGAGAGGGACATGTTCATCCTTTCCACAGTTGTTCGTCCACCCCACACCCCGGCCTATAATTTAAGCAATTCCCATTTTTGGGGAAGAAAAGATCCTAAGTTTATGACTTTTTCGTCAGTGCAGTTGGAATCTTATTCTAAGAAATAAGCACATGACTAGACTCGATGTATGACAGCTAGGTTCTCGAGATAGTAACCTCATCTCCAGGGTGAAAAGAAACACGTTTCGCCCATTCGTCTGTCCCGACCGACCGGAGCTGCTGCAAACCAGATTGCAGCAATATGAAGGAGAGAGAAAACTCCTCTCCCTTCTCTTTCCCCACCTTTTGTATATATATATATTTTTTATCAATGCAATCTTTTTCCAGCAAGGTCAGAATATGATACATTTTTTTTCCTCCTGATACAGCATGACAATCTACTGGTCATTTTTATTGTTCTGTGTGACACCTTTTCTAGCACAAATGAATCCTTTTTGAGATGGAGCGACTGTTTCCGGCGTTCCAAGATAGGATATAATAAATACTGTACTGTACTGTCAAGAATCCGTTCTGTAATCATAACTATCGACACTATCTTGTTTTGTCCTTGCATTCAGCATTCTATCACAACCCCAATATTTCATTCAGATTAAGGTAAAGGTAAAGGTTCCCCTTGCACATTTGTGCTAGTCGTTCCCGACTCTAGGGGGCGGTACTCATCTCCGTTTCAAAGCCGAAAAGCCAGCGCTGTCAGAAGACGTCTCTGTGGTCATGTGGCCGGCATGACTAAATGCCAAAGGAGCACGGAGCGCTGTTACCTTCCCCCCAAATGTGGTCCCTATTTTTCTACTTGCATTTTTTACATGCTTTTGAACTGCTAGGTTGGCAGAAGCTGGGACAAGGAACGGGAGCTCACTCCGTTACACGGTGCTAAGGATTCGAACCGCTGAATTGCCGATCTTCTAATCGACAAGCTCAGCGTCTTGGC
>QLTV01003654.1:2792541-2819086 GCA_003457575.1 Thermophis baileyi
GTCTGTCTCTCTGTCTGTCTGTCTCTCTCTCTCTCTCTCTCTCGCTCTCTTATCTATCTATCTATCTATCTATCTATCTCTATCTATCTCTATCTCTATCTCTATCTCTATCTATCTATCTATCTATCTATATGACACATTTTTACTGATAAATAAACCACTTTTTATCAGTAAAAATGTGTCACACATAGAAAATAATGGTCTGTCGTGTAAGCAACTGCCTGGATGGCCCCTGGATCGGGGGGGGGAGGGGGCTGAAAGGCGAAAGGAAGCAGTATGCTCCCTCCCATATTTGGGTATCCCAGGTGATTCGACAGAATGTTTAGAAATATTTTAAGGTCCAGTTGGGTATGCCTTTTTTATTCTCCTAACTATCCACCAAGTTTTTTGCTGTTCATCTCTGTTCTGGATCCTTTAGGAACAAATTAAATCATACAGGTAGTCCTCGACTTACAACAATTCATTTAGTGACTGAAGCACTGAAAAAAGTGACTTATGACTGTTTTTAAACACTTATAACCATTGCAGCATCCCCATGATCAGGTGATCAAAATTCAGACTTTGGCAACTGATTCATATTTACGACGGATGCAGTGTCCTGGGGTCATGTGATCCCCTTTTGTGACCTTCTGACAAGAAAGTCAATGAGGAAGCCAGATTCACTTAACAACCGTGTTACTAACTTAACAACTGCAGTGATTCACGTAAGAACTATGGCAAGAAAGGTTGTAAAATGGGGCAAAATTCATTTAACAACTGTCTCGCTTAGCAACAGAAATTTTGGACTCAATTGTGGTCATAAGTCGAGGGCTACCTGAAGTAGTCTTCTGGTAAGAACCAGTTGAGTGTGGTGGTTAAAACACCGGCTAGAAACTGAGACCCTGAGTTCTAGTCCTGTCTTGGGCACAAATCCAGCTGGATGGCTTTGAGCCAGTCGCTTTTTCTCAGCCTAGGAAGCAGGCAATGGTAAGCTATTTCCAAAATCTTGCCAAGAAAACTGCAGAGATTTTTCCAGGCAGCCACCGGGAATCAAAACTAAGCTGACTTGAAGTCACCAAAAAAAAAGGAAAAAAAAGCTTGACAGAGGGGTAGATAAAATTGTTATATGTAAAGAAAGAAGAGACATTCCATAAAAACATAACATTTTATGTGCTAAACTAGCCAATCCTAAATTCATGTAACAAAATATTTGCTAAACTATATAGTAATATTAACAGTTAAATGCAGTACAGATTTCTAAATAGTCCTACAAATGAAAGTCTTTGCAGTAGAGTAGTAGTTCAAATATACAGTAGAAGCACTTAAGATTTATGCAACTAAGTAATCTCTTAAAACAAAATAAATATGTGAAAACCTCCTACCCAAAAGAGAACTGCTATAGTACATGGAGACAACTTGAGGAATAAATTGAATTTTGAAGATAACAATAGAATTATTACCTGACCCTCTCCTTTTTTAAATAATTGCTTCCTTTCTGCCACTATGAGAAAGTTACATTCAATGGTATCTAGAACATATTCTTGAATATAGCTTTCCAAAGCGATAATTCTATGCCCATTCATCTTACAGTAAGGATAATGAATAATATAATAGGACGTTAAACAAGCAAGCATAAACTAAGCTGCAAGAAAGGTTTATTCATATAAGAAGTCCATGTATTTCTTTATGCTTGGAGACTGCAGGTATCTACAGGATGTATGTACAGTAATTTTGCACACATGCAATGTTTCCATTGCAGCAAGTCACTCACTGCACCCAGCAAGCTAAATCAAAATAGGACAGCCAATTATGTTGCAAGAACTCGAGAGAGGTGGGGAGGACCGTGAAGCAGTGCAGATGACCTCAGATCAAGGCCCTCATTAGCACTTCCAACCCTAATACTGTTTGCTTTGAAGTAGGTAAGAGTTGGGCATTTAAATGGAACTTATTTTTGTCTCAATTACTTGGGATTGCAGCCTGAGTGTCTGCCAAGTAAGGCTTGCAAGCGCCGAAATCACGGTTCTCCTTCATCCTGTGTGTGGAAGAGTCTGCTCTTCAGAGAAACAGCCCAACTGGTCTATTCTTGAGAGCGCTAGAGCTCAGCTGGTCTGCATCTTCTGTCACGGTGACAGAAGGCTCCCTTGGGCTTGAGAAGAATTGCAAGCTAGGAAGCCCTTGAATCCCTAGAAGCTTTTCTGTTGCTATACAAATGCCCTCCCTCCATTTGTGGATCAATATCCTGTGTGCCAGCCAGCATCCTCCTGTCCAGCCTGTACAGTAAATTCATCCATCACTTTGCTCTTTTCCTAATGAATATTTTCTCCCTTTAAGAGCTGTTGCTAAAGTCTCCAAACAGCAATATTTCTCCTTCAGGATGTCACTCTGCCTGTGGTGAGTTTTAATAACAGGGTTTGTTTCTACCTTTGCTCAAAAGAAATCTCCCTTTCTGAAACCCACCTTGCACAACCTTTATTGCAACTGTTGGAGACATATTAACACCAACACGTTTCTGATACATTTCTCCTAGGCTATTTTGTACTGTTATGAAACTACAGTCCAAAATAGCAACATTATTTTATGAAGAAGGCTTTCTGACTTCCTTGAGAAAAGGACCATTTTGGAGCTTCACCATCTTGTCTAATTTTTTAAAAATGATAGTTTTATATTTTGTGTTATTCTGTTAAATTAGAATTAGAATTCTATTCTGTTAACAGAATCTGTTAAAGATACTGGAATTGCTACAAATGTTCATAGAGCCGAGGTGGCGCAGTGGTTAGAGTGCAGTACTGCAGGCTACTTCAGCTGACTGCTAGCTGCAGTTCAGCGGTTCAAATCTCACCGGCTCAAGGTTGACTCAGCCTTCCATCCTTCTGAGGTGGGTAAAATGAGGACCCAGATTGTTGGGGGCAATATGCTGACTCTGTGAACCGCTTAGAGAGGGCTGTAAAGCACTATGAAGCGGTATATAAGTCTAAGTGCTATTGCTATTGCTATTGCTATTTCATTTACCTGCAGTGATGACTGCACTAAAGCTGCAGGCAGTACTGGGAGTTGTCATCCCTTGAGCGAGCGGTCCGCAATCTTTCTGGTACCAGGGACCAGTTTTGGAAGAAAAATTGTCCTCCATGGACTGGGGTAGGGGTGGGGGTTTGGACGCAACCTAGATTTCATGCATGTGCAGATGAAGCTTTGCTGGCTTGCCTGCTGCTTGCGTGGCTTGGTTCCTTACGGCCATGGACCAGTACCGGTACTGGGTACAGGCCCAGAGGTTGGGGATCCCTGCCTTAAGAGATACTTTTCAAGTGTTCGTCAAACATTAGGAAATAACCAACTGCTAAAAGCCAGATTTATAAACAAATCTACATTAGCATTTGTAAGCTGATATACAACTTCCGTTACTGACGATGAACTGAAAATTCAGAAAGATAAAACATTGGAGTTTGTTAATTCGGGAAGAAAAATATCATTCAGGAATTTGATAGCGGTTTATAAAATGATGATAAGTAAATAAAGTATGTGGGTATAAGTCATTACTCGACCCCCTTAATATTAAAATTAATGGTTAGTGAAATTGGGAACTCATTTTGGACTATAGAAAGTAATTTTTCAGACAGAGCATAGCAAATTTCTAAGATTTTTTTTCCTAGAAAAGGTGCAATTAACAGATTTAAAGGGGGATTAAGTAAAAGAATGAAATATATTGAGCAGTATTATATTGAACAGTAACAGCATCTGTTACTGGGAATGAACTGTCATTTTATGCACTGATCATAAGGTTCACTGAAGCCTCTAAACAACCACTTTTGGAAAGGAACAATTGGAGCAATTAGAACTCTAGCATTATCTAGCACACCCTTCTGTTTTGATGGGATGGGATAGGGGAGGGGAGGGGAGCAGAGGGGAGCAGAGGGGAGCAGAGCAGAGGAGAGGAGACGAGACTTTATTTGGCCAAGTGTGATTAGATATACAAGGAATTTGTCTCCAGTGCAGAAGCTCTCAGTGTACATGCAATTCAACAGAGTAACAATCATAATAATGTCCCAAAGGTGCTTTTTCAAGAGGCAACTGGACTTTCTGATTTTTTTTTTAGATGTTTCGCTTCTCATCCAAGAAGCTTCTTCAGCTCTGAAAGTTTCGCTTCTTGGATGAGAAGCGGAACATCTTCAAAGAAAAACCAGAAAGTCTAGTTGCCTCTTCAAAAAGCACCTTTGGGACAACCATGACCTGGATGACTCCATAGACAATCATAATAATAACATAATAACATAATAATAACATAACATAATAACAAGAATACAAGTAAGAGGGGGATAGTAAAAGATGAGAAGGATAATAATAATACTACAGCCATACAACATGGATGAATATACTTAAAAATAAGACAATACTGTGAGGATTAGGTGTTCAGCAGAGTGATGGCATGAGGGAAAAGAACTGTCCCTGTGTCTAGCTGTTTTGGCATGCAGTGCCCTATAGCAGCATCCTGAGGAGAGAAGTTGAAACAGTTTATGTCAGGATGTGAAGTGTCTAGATATTTTCTGTTTTTATGTAATGCCCAGTGACCCCCAGCAGGCTCCCGAGCACATTGGATGGTAGCCAAGAAAGTTCCTGATTAGACTATTCACATCTGCACTCTGAAAGAAATTCTCTTTGGAGAAAACTCTGGAAATCTCTGTGCAGAATTCAAGTGCCAGGCTTTAACTGGAGCCTGCAAGTTGGCATACAGTATATTACCCAGTGTGACTTGGACTTTATCTCAGTAGGTGGCAGTACTTTGCAAACCTCCAGGACTCAAAAGTCAAGCAGGGTTGGACCCTATTGCTGTCTGAATGTCAAAACACCAGGAATGAGAGGGCTATAGACTAAATGGGAAAACATCCTGGAAGATTATGGCAAATTTTTGTGTACTGTTCTCAAGAAAATGACATGGACAAGTTCATGTAATCACAGGAATCAAGCGTGACCTGAGGTATTTTTCTTCTTTTTAACTTCTCACTTCTTACATATTTTACCCATTTGTTATAAGGTTAAATTCAAATCAATAGGTTTGATCTTTAAAGGCCAACTCGAATGGCCTTGGGGGGGGGAATCAAACTTGGCTGAGTATTGTTGCTATTTGGATAATAGATCACCCAGGAAATCCTAGGGCTATGAACTATATTGGAAAGCTTTTATAAAAATCCAGGAAAAAAAAGCAATGCTCATCTATTAGCATGTTGTGGCTAATAAACTACATGGATAGTAGGAGTTGAGTTTAAACTGGGATCCAAGTTCTTTCACAATAAACTTTCCCACTTGCCATATAAACTGACCCAGGAACTAGGATTGACTTCTTGGAGCTTTCTGATCTACTGCTGCTAAATGATGGATAGCTTTTGTGGAATAGCATCCCTGGAAGTGTTTGCCTGCTTCTTTTGGCCTGCTTCTATATATATTATTACTAGTAGCTGCATACCTGTGCTTCGCTACGAAACTATGTGATCGGGCTTGATAAATTGACAGTTAAAGCTTGAAAATTTATGTAGAATGTGTAACTCCTTAGCATCAGAGCGTGTTAATATAAGGCAACTGGCAGTTGTAACAGAGTTCTTTTCAGGTGGAGAGGGGGAGTAGAATGTCTAAACTCTCAGCCCGCAGGCCGGATGAGTCACGCGCTGGCCATGCCCATGCCCGGTTTAGCGAAGGGCTAGCATCAGAGCGTGTTAATATAAGGCAGCTGGCAGTTGGAACAGAGTTCTTTTCAGGTGGGAAGGGGGAGTAGAATGTCTAACTCCTTAGCATCAGAGCATGTTGATTAATATAATACTGTATAAGAAATACTAATGATCTGATGGTCATTTCGAAAAATCCTTTATTAGCGATCACCTAGAAGCCAAGAGGAACATACGCGTCAAGTTTCAAGTTTGTAGGCTTTACAGTTCTGGAGATTTTGTGATGAGTGAGTGGTATTTGGCTTTTATATATATAGATTTCATTTTGCTAGTTGTCATGACTATATATTTATTTAATAAATATTAGAAATAACATAACATAAATAACATAAATCCAGTTAGTTATGTTAAAAATTCAGGACAACTAGGGAGTTTTCTAGCTGGACAATAGGCATATATGTCTGGATAATTAGGACAGTAAAGTAGAAAAGTAGTATAGAAAAGTAAAGAAAAGTATAGCATTCAAATACTTTTTCAAAAATCCAGCTTGTATCTGCCTTTGAAAAACAATAGTTTTGCATATCCATTCTACAAAAATACATCTTTCCTACCTTTTTGCAACATTAAAGAAGTGTCATAAATTACAACCAAAATTACATTCAGAATAAATTGTTTAGGGTTAATTAGAAAAAAATGGTAAGAGTGCAGTTCTAATTCCTTGTTTCTGATGATAGAGGATCTAGGATTTAGCTGTTTTCAGGGTAGAAATCAGAGGAGCTCCCTGCATTGGAGGGCCCTCTTGTGCCTAGGTGCTTGAAATACACAGAACAAGGAATGTTATGGGTAATCAATGCACTGTAGTGAGTTTGGCTCTCCTCTTCCCCCGCCTGCTTACTATGACCGAATGTGACTCAGCTAAGATAGTGAATCCTTTGCTTGTCTTCCCCAACCCAGTACTCTCCAGATATGGTGTGAATACACTCCCAATATTTTAAATACCATATGAGCAGTAGTGGGTTCTAAATCCTGTTGCTACCAGTTTGGGTGTGCGCATGTGCAGAAGCGTCCCGGGCAGGTGGGCGGAGACTCCCGCCACCGCTACCGGTTCACCGAACCAGGCCAAACCAGGAACAACCCACCGCTGCATATGAGGGTAAAGCATATGGTCTGCCAAAACGAAAAATTTGAGAAACATAAATGTTCTCAGTATTTTGTGCATATCTTTGTAAAGTTCACTTTATACTATACCTTAATAAGAAGGTTCTAGTAACCTAAAACTTGGTGGAAACAAAAGCTCCACTGTACAAACTCTGTATTGTGCTTTGAGTTATTATTAATGTAGATTACATGGTCGTATTGTATCTGGTATGTTCTGAAACTGCTATGTGTATTTCTAAATTTTCCTTTTATTAAAGAGAGCACTTCAAAATTTTATCAACATAGTTATTTTTCATGACCAAAGATATTAGTATGCAATGATGAAAAGCAAAAACCCAAATGCATTGGGCAAGTCTTATTGGACCAAGTTGATTTGAAAGACCAAGAGTTGCTATTGTCGAGAACTTGTAATGACAGTGGATTTCCCACCCACCCCCACCCCATTAATTTGGTAGGCTTTACAGTATAGCAATAGCAATAGCACTTAGACTTATATACCGCTTCATAGTGCTTTACAGCCCTCTCTAAGCGGTTTACAGAGTTAGCATATTGCCCCCAACAATCTGGGTCCTCATTTTACCCACCTCGGAAGGATGGAAGGCTGAGTCAACCTTGAGCCGGTGAGATTTGAACCGCCGAACTGCAGCTAGCAGTCAGCTGAAGTAGCCTGCAGTGCTGCACTCTAACCACTGCGCCACCTCGGCTCCACTGTATGCCGTTACAGTGTGCGTAGAGATCTTCACTTCATAATGATTAGCTAATTCAGTTATCTGACCAGTTGTCTTTTGTGTGAGCTATTTTGAAGAAATATAGTTTATCAAACTGAATGTGGACATTTGATCAGGGAGGCCAAACTTAAGATCCAGTTCAATTATGAATGCAACTGAGTGGACTGTGACATCAATACAGTCTTAGTTTTGGCTCTTAAATAGGAATAGAGCTGACTTAATACAGTAAGTATCAGAACACCTCTCTCATCACAGTGCCAGCAGTGGCGCTTTTGTGTCCTCAGTTGATCCAACAGTTGTTTCCCCTGACATCTTGACTTCACCAAATCAGAATCAGTCTGGGTGGGGAAGTTTTTCAGACTTCCATGAAAACAGCAGGAAGTAGATAACGCATCGTATGGTAGCGAGTCTGACCATATGCACAAGGCGCCTTGTTACAAATAATGGAAAGTGGCATCTTCAACAGCATCTATGCATGATTCAATTTTAAATAAATAAAGAGCAAATTGGTATTTTTTTAAAATGCAAAATAGAACTTTTCTTCACTTACCTGAATATGTTTGGGGTTATTAATCTCCAGCTCTCCACATCCCTATCTCCCCTTTTCCACACTGTTTTCAACAAGGTAAAAAGGGATTTATGTCTATGTTTTAAAAAATCAATACAATGTTTTGCTTTCCAATATTTTAAGTTATTTTATTTTGTTACAAATCATTGAGGTATCTTGCAGAATGAAAGTTCAAACCCCCCAACACTCATGAAATTCCATGGATGGCCTTCTCTTTCTCTCTGTTTCCTCACAAAACATTATTTTAAGATCAGAATGGAAAAGTCTCCCATGTATATCTCAATACTGTTCCTTTTTCAATGCCTTATATATGCTTTAGATTAGATTAATACAGTGAGTAATGGTAAAGAGAGCAAGAAAAGGCTTCATTATAAACCAGAGACAAGAGGGCAGACTGCAATCAACTGCTAGCCTATAATCAGTGGTTTATTATTATTATGGTTGCCACAAGATCAGCCAGATATTTAGACTGGATTTGTCATTTTTATCCATCTATGTTAGAATAAATAATTCTATCTTTCAGATAAAACACACAGCCATGTTTTAAATTCCTCAAATGTTCTTGACATAGTGAAATATGCTTAATTTGAAGAGAAGAATACAACAAGAATTTGATAGCACTTTTCTAATATTTTAAAGATTATCTCTTAGAAGGCAGCAAATTTTTGACTCGGTTGCCATAAAAAAGGTATATTTTTAGTTGCACATTAGAAACAAATTGTTCTATTAAGAATAGGTAAAAATGAAACAAATGATTTAGAAAATTGATGGTCAGAGACTGAGCAACCTAAAAAGTGCTCGTGTTCTGAATATTTTGGCATTATGCCAAAATTTCGACTATATACTTTACAGGTATTTGTCTATTTATGGCGCATGCATGTATTCTACATAGAATAATTACTATTCAGTTAGGCATCTCAACCAATCACACTAAATGCACACAACGAATGCAGATCACATTGGGAATCTTTTTCATCCTTTCCACTATGTAACCACAACCTAACAGAGAAAATATATAACATAGACAATAGTTTGGCTAGAAAATCACTTGCAAATTTTTGACAAAACCATTTTTTGTTGTTTGCCCACCATATATTATAGGTTTAAAAGTTAGAAGACATCACGTACTGACAAGTCCGTGTATGTTAATATAAGTAAAGCTTGTCATACACTACACCAAATACAAAAGTTCTAAAACAGTCAATTAATCCCTGGAAAATAGACAGTTCAGTAACATAGTGTTTAAGGCAATTATACTTAGGAACTAGATTGGACATAGATCAAAGCAAAACTATAAGTGTACATAAAGGCTATAGTCCTTCAAAGTGAACTCTCAAAATATTTTATTAGAACAATACTAACGATCACTAGGAGAGTAAAATGCCTGAGAAAGTAAGCAGAATTGGTAAGCATGGATGCCCAGAATTCAGTAATGAGCTATTGGTTGCTCCACTTTCAACAGAAATGTTTATTTTTCCAGGACAGGGAAGATAGACACCATGAGCATCTTAGTTACACATCATTAACCACATTTGCTACACTGAATTTGTAAAAAAATGCTATGCTTCAACTTTCAAAAACCCAAAGGCAGCAAAAGCAGTGCCCCTTCATTCTTTCTAGCTTGTGTCATGCCCAAGATACAGCCTCAGGACAGTGAGTCAGTCATCTAGGATGGCTTTGGATTCAATGTAATGGGTGTATCTGCACCTGCTGCCTGGTCAGCTGTTATACAGCTCTCTTCTATGTTGGGTATAGAAGTAATGCCCAAATGTAGCACAACTGTATTTATTTCAAATACAGAAGCAAGCATATTTTAAGTCAGAAAGTGACTTGCAGAATTTGTATGACCAACGGCATGCAACAATCATATACGTTTTAAAGAATATTTACTGCCAAAGGGGCAGCATGCGCCAGATACTTGTTTCTGTTTACAGCATCAATTTACTGTATTGTACTGTATTGTTCAATATTTGCACAAATGTCAATCTTCAATTGGTATCTAACAATAACACTTAGTATTGTGACATTGATTTTTATTAATTGAGGACCTTGGACAAATCTTTGCAAAGGTAGCAAATAATCTGTAAGATTCAGAAGAAAGAATCAAAGATATAAACAAGATGAAAGACACACATATCTAACTACATTTGTAGGTTCAGTGTTCAGAAAAAAATATAGAACTCGTTGAAATGAATGATTATGTAAACACACTATTAGCTAAAAGCTATTAGTCTAGGTATGGACTAATTTGTTGATAGAAGCACACATAATGATTGACTAACAGAGAAACTCATTCTAAAAATATAGTCAAACAGTTTTCTTTTTGGTTTATAGTAATCTTTTTCTTCTAAAAAAAAAAAAAGGACACTGCAGGGCCAGTAGGAGACTACATATCGTAGTTTCAATGCCAAAATTCCACAAGATTTCCTAAAAACTATCACTGTGGTGAAGAAGTACCAGTAGTAAAAATTCAGGAAGAAAATGAAGTTTACAAAAAATACAAAGGACACCTGCTTAATATGAAGGTCCCACACCTAACAAAGCACCAGTATTAGTAATATTAAGATTTCTTCTCCCTTTGCGGATAAAAGAAGATGTGGAAATAAGAGAAAGTCCAAGACCAAACAAAGTCTGATATAATAGATTTAATTCAACAGAGAAAATAATCATCCTTCCATACTCTGGCATCCTCCACCTTCCTAAAAGCTATCCCTTCCCCTCATTTAAGTTTAGGTCTATGGAAACAGAGATTTAAGGATTGAGGGATGGGAATAGCTTGAGAATAGCTGATATTCTCAAGAGCAAGTTGTTTCTAATGAAAAAGATGGAGGAAAGGAAAAGGTAGATTTATTATACTACCCTTAATTTCTGGCAGTCTTGTCCTCTACCTAAGAGACATCCAGAGATGCTAAAAGCTTCCTTAAGAATTCCCATAGCAACTTGGGTGATTAGGGTGGCTCATGTCACCATCAAATGATGTTGCTAATTGCAACCAAATGGGAGTTAAATTTGAGATATGAACAAGTATACATTAGTCGACTGATAGTCAATTCCAAAAATGAAGAATTAACAATTTCCATTACAGAGGATTTAAAGGCCATTACAAGGCACAAAGATTCTGAACAATATCAAAAGTTATTAAAAAAAAAATTCCATCTGTGCTCTGCATGTTTCTCAGCCACGTTTGGGCTGTCTTAACTTCAGGTGAATTGAATTAGTCTGCATACTCAAAGAAGTTCATATTGTGAAATGTTTTAAAATAAAACAAAATTTCAAGAAGTTTTGAAACAGATGTCAAATTCTAGAACACTAGAAGTATTACACTAAAGCTACTTCTGGATGGTCAATATTTGTGTGCAATCTAGGGATAGCAAAACTAGCTCACACAAGGATTATCCTTTGTGGCTCAAAATGACTAATGAGGACTTTCTCTTATTTCAATTTGTTTAAAAAAAAAAACCTTTCCCATATTAGCCATGCAAGGCTGAACAAGACACCTGTGTGCAAACAGTATCTTAAGTTGTAATCAATTATATTTAATGGAAGCAAAAATATGTTTAGAATATGTATACTCTGTAATACAAAATAAGAAATGTAACACACTCCTTCCTGCCTTCAAATGTATTAAAGGTAAAAAAAAATATTTTGTTTTTATTTTATTTTGCTGCTCAGCCAAGTGGCAAGTTACTGTTTCTACATCTATTATAGCTACAAAGTAGACATATTTTCTCTCTAAGGCACTTAGATGTCCCAAGTTCTGTGGTTCTAATTATTTGGTTTTCTCTAGGTTCTTATTCAACTCTACTGGCTTCATTTTTTTTAAAAAAAATGATAAAAATCATCAGTAAAGACATATTGCCATACATCCTAAGATAGGTGACTAATGTGAAAATGTACAGTAGCGTATGCTTATAAAAAATCCAAATAAAGAAGAGTTTTGTTGTAACTATGAACAGTCTGTGTATCTACAACCACAAGAGGACCAAGGATTGCAGCTGGAGAAAGGCCTCCCATTTCAGTCACAAAGGGAAGCCAATATGACTGCTGAGCAGTAGCAAAAATGGCAGAGAAGACACATTTCCTGCATGGGATGAGCAAAGGGATTGCATGTTCTTGATTTGGGGGGGGGAGAAGGCTTCAATGGGGGTGGGGTTTCCTTATTGCTTATCAACAGCCCCTTGTTCAGCAGAACTTTCCTTGTTGGTGGTCTGTGCATGCCAAGGGGTTTCTTTAAAAACAAACCAGCAATTTCCAGCCCAGAGTATAAAGTTGACAAAACCAAACAGCTGAGGAAGAAAAGGAGAAGTGCGTAGTTAATACAAAGCAGTTATTGGTGAACGCTGTGCACTTATATAAAGTCAGTTCAGTACTTTTTAATGCCCTCTTGTTCAGGTTTTCACAATGATTAAAGAACAGAAAAACAACGAACTTCCGCTGGTTTACACATGTTCATGTGCAGTAGCAATACTTTCTCATATTATGTTTGTGAGATCCAAAGTCATAGAGGAACATAATTTTGAAATCGGCCTGTCCATTACAAAATTATTCTGCCTTGACTGGATATTCTGTCTATTTGTCTGCTCTTTATCCACTGAACAATCAAATCAGTAGTACTGTAACCTAAGTAGAAAATAGTAATGAGACGAAGTGCTAATACTCCTCATATGTGAATTTCAATAATAATGACTGTATTCAGTAGAACATAAAACCCCACCCAGTTTGGGGTCAGGGTATGCTTCTATGTGAACCTTACGATAAGCAGGGAAAGTCCTCTCTTTTCCTCCTGCCTCGGAGGGTAGTAGTGTATTTTAAATCCTTCCCAAGGAATATACGTATTCAGAAGGGTATTAAAAATGTACCTCTTCCAAGTAACATTTTTACTGTTGTTTTTATTAGGCATGTTGGTATTGATGGCTAAGGTTCTACAAATAATTTCTATTGCCTGATTTTTATTTTAAACACACTGCTGTTTTTCAATACTTCCTTTTAAATGTTAAAAGACCATGTTTTAAACTGTAATCTTTTAGATATACGTTCTTATGTTTGTATACTTATGCTGTTCTTCATTCTTCTTTAATCACTATGATTTGCCTTTCTCTTGATTAGCAGCTGCTTGTTGAGCAAACTTAAACAGAAATTTCTGTTTATTAAAAACGATGGTGTTTGCTCACCCTCTTTCAATGCATAATTTCAGAGTTACTGCAGAATAAGACTTAACAGACTACCCCGTTGGTTGTCGGAATGGCTATGATTTAGTAAAAGAAATGGAATGGTACTATATTGACCATAGTGCAGCTAAAGTCCCCATCCTCTCCCTCCCAATCATTACATTACTTCCAGGCAACTCTTACCACAGATATGTTGGCCAAACCCATAGAAGGAGTGGCCCCAGCATTGCACACTGCATTTTTGAATTGACATACTGACATGGCTGCAATAAGGCTGGAAGGCCGTGTAGCTCCTTTCACGTCTGATAGACCTTTGCCCCAAGCTGAAAATGCCACTAGCCAAAAGAAGGTAAATGAGACAGACACACAGAAGTCCTGAATGAAGGGGGAAAAGAGAGAGAGAGAGTCATGGTTAGTATATTCCATGGCAGTAGCTCCATTCTGCTATATCCCTTCATCCAAAATACTCATGCCCAAATGAGGAGGCAGACCATTTATTTTAATCAGACATGCTTGTTATTTCACACTATTTGTAGGCTAACAATGATCACTCCACTCCATAGTAAGTAAGGTACACATGCGGCACCTAGTCATAATATAGTTAGTTTGCTGCTGCCTCAGCTATTATTGGTTTATAAACCAATTGTGGCTTATTCAACAAATCATGGCTAAGCACATCACATGAATCAGGTAATAATACTGTTGCATAGGTTGATTCTTCTTGTGCTAGTACTCAGAAAAATACAAAACAAAGAGGGCAGGATTTCCAAATTGGATGCAAGTAGTCCTCACTTAACCACCACAATTGGGACTGAAATCTCAGTGAAGCAGTTGTTAAGCAAGTCATCACATGACATGAAGACCTGGTTTTGTCTGGGGACCAAATGGGGGGGTTCCACACTGAAAGGGACTGCTAGATTGATGGCAGACTCCACATCCTCCCTCCCCCTTGCTCTCTGTTTTCCACCCGTACACCTTTTTGGTTATCATATGAATGTTTTATTCTTGTGTTCCTTTGCCATTGTTTATTTCATTGTTCTATTATTTTACTTCTATTCTGTCTATACTCCTTTCCTTTTTTTTATTGTAAGCTGCCTCGAGTAACCCCCATGGCGAGATAACTGCCTCAAGTAACCCCCATGGCGGCAAATAATTTAACAAATAAATAAAATGATTGCTTCATTCAACAATTTTGGCACTCCCAGTACTGCTTAATGCGGTAATTAAGCAATCTTATGGCTGTTAAGGGGTCAAAGTCCTAGTTAAGGAGCATGGGGTACCTTGGGGCTGAGGAGGCCCTGGGAGATCCATTGTAGGTTCTGCACAAGTGTCTCTCCACTCAGGAGCTGAAGATCCTCCCTATTGAAATCTAAGCAGGATTTTCAGCCTCTGAGCAGAGAGATATTCATATGCAACCTGCACCAAGCCTCCTGGGCTCTTTCTCCTACCTTCCTGAGGCACCCACAAACCTTGCCTTACCGTGCTTCCTCTCCAATCAGCACCTGAAAATCCTGCTTGGATTTTGGCTCCCCTCTTGACTTTGGGGGCTGGGTGAAAGAGCTCCCTGCTAAAGGATTTAAGCTCCATGCAAGCAGGCATGAAGGATTTCAGCTCTGTGCAAGCAGGCTCTTTCAGCTAGACCCCAGAGGGGAGAGGGAGTTTTGGCAGGCGGCAGCAGCTTAAAACCTTTCCTGCTGTCTTCCCCATTGAAGATTGCAAATGGTGAACACATTATTGCATAGCACTTGGCAACTGTGAACGTAAATGTGAACAGGTTGCCAAACAACCAGACTGCAATTATGTGACCGTGTGCGTGTGTGTGATGTTTTGCAATGAGGCCAATGTTAATTTGATCCCTGGTTAAACAAGGACTACCTGTAAACGTACATAGTGGAGTTTTCTACCCTTTTTCTTGGATTTCATATTCAGAAACAATCATGTTTTTAATGGAGTTTGCTTTAAATTAATTGCGTTTGTATAGAACTAGTTCTGGATGCAGGACTTGAAATCTAAAGAGCTTGAAAACCAAACTTGAGATCTTACCGCAAAAGGTAGCTTCTTATTCTCCTTATAGAGGGAGTGAAATCGTAGATATACTGCAAGAGCTGCCATAGTATATAGAAAAGTAAAAACCCCCAAGGTCACGAAGAATTCAGCTGGTGCAGAAAAGTCTCCCATGAGATGCAGCACTCTTTTAGCAGTTGATCCTTCGATACAATCTGGCATATCAAATGGGATTTTATACAACCTGGTCAAATTGAAAATGAAAGCAAGAGAAACAGCTTAAATGTAATTTGAGTACTTAGTACAGAAGAATTAGGTTACAGGATATCTCTAACATCTAGAGATCTGCATGGAGGAAATATATATTTGTCTCGTTCCCACCTTTGTTAAAATGTATTTTGCAGGTTTAAAACATTTTTCTTAGAGACAAAAATGAAAAGTCCCAAGCAGCAAATTTTTTAAAACACGCATCTGAAAAAAAACAACACAGTTTGGCTCCAGATTTTATGAGACTGCCTCATGTCCTATCCAGTCCTGTTTAGTGTACATCCATCTAAGACTTTATGATAAATCAAGTTTTCTTGCCAATAACAACACTAATAAAATCCTTTGGCAAATTCTCTCAAACCCTATCACCAATTTTAATAAATGAGAATTAAAAAGTAGCTAAGCCTTCTTTGAAAAAGATTATCAGAATTAATGAGTTAAAGAGATGATACTTTAAAATTTTCAATTTATATATGGAGAAACCCTTTTGGAGTAAGTAATGTTATGTAAACATATGTTTAAAAATATTTTTAAAAAGTCAAAAAAATAAAGGTATGAGTTAAGAAAAAATACAGCTACTGTAAATCTAATTTCCCAGTGCATCTTTATAGCTTTCTGTATTTGCAAGCTCTCCTTGCTTCCAACACATCCATGTATCACATCACGGATTGCCTTATTCTATTTCCGTATTATTTTTAGCATGAGTCATATTGAACGTGCATCTTGGAAAAAATATAAAGGAGAAGAATTTATTTGAGATTTCCCTGTTGCAAATCATAATTTATGGGTTTATTGTAATGATAGTTTAACAATTGACAGTGCCAGAATTTCTTGCAATGAAGATATATCTATGAGAAAAGAGGTTTATATCCTTGGCAACCTAGGATATGCCTAACAAAATTCTGAATTCAAGAGACAAAGGGGCCTCAAAGGATGGGGAGCGAGAAATCTATTCCACCTAAAATGTTTTTCAACCCATATACAATTCATTAAGATACTGTATTTTGTTTTGAACTGTCACTGCCAGTACCACAACAACCCTTCCAATTTGTTCCCCTTCTTGTCAAAGGCATTTTAAAATACTTCACAGACATGCCTCTATTTATAGCTATCAGATGTTGGCAGGGAGGGAAAGATGCACACAGATATAACCATGTTAGATCTTTCATGCACTGATTTCATTCCAACTTAGATCTTGTTTCTGTTTATCCAAAAGCCTTATGGTAGCATCTACATGTAATGTAGAAAGTTTTCATAGTGCTGATTTGTGCTCCAGAAAAATATAACCTTTTATCTGATCTGGCATACCAAAAAGAAGTTAAGGATATTATTCATACTCCAATGCTGCCTCTTGTTTTTGGCAGTGGCACTGATCACCAAGGCCACCAAATCTTAGATCAAGATAAAGAACTGCTGATATTTTTTTACTGGTTTATATGCCCCTCAATAAATGACAGCTGTATCAGGTCAGCTGCTGCTTTTAAGTTTGTAACAAAAAAAAATATTCCTTTTCCTCTCAAAGCAAATCAGAGTTTTCAAAATGCTTTATTGCATTTCTGGCTACACAGCAGCTAGTAACCTGCTATAGCAACGCTCATCTGGAAGTGAGGGGAAAGGAGAAAGGGAAACAACAATTCAGGACTGCTGTACCATAATCGTTATTTTAATTTAATTCAGATGATACAACTTTGCTACACTCTGATTTGCCGGTGTTAATCCACAGAGTACAGCCATGTGCATAAAGTACATAAATTCAATTGACATCTGCTTAAACTCCTCAATGAAAATTGCTCTCGGGAAGCGATGCTCTCAAAGTTTTAGATGATATTATTTTTATCCCGCTCTCCCCCTCATATCATTTGAAATACAATTTAATATATTTGAAACCACAGTGGGGGTGTGGCGGAAAGGAATGAAACTACTCCTAAACAACATGCTGAAATACAAGTGCAAGGCAGCTGGGCTCTCCACCTGCCATTCTTGATGATAATTCCAATCTGGAAGCAAGGTACCCAGCTGGAAACAGAATTCTCACCTCCTCTGGTTGTCTCTAACCAAGATATTTCAGACATGAGCCCTTTTTAAATAGATGCAGTGGTGTAAGCTGGTGATAACGCTTGTCTTAATAGGTCTGTAGTGAGGATAAACTCCTATTGGAGATTCTGATGTCTTGGGAGAAGGGAGGGTTCATTTCTAGCTGTCAGAACTGAACAGATATATCCCCAAACAAAATAATAGATGGCATACTTCTAGATATAATGGCCCAGAAAATAATACATTTGGTTGGGTTAACTTCTTCACCTACAAAGTTTTCTGGAAATCACAGTATCTCCTCTTCCTGCAGGTCAATGCATTTTCTAATTCACTGTTAGTGTTATGTAACAAGAATTTTCTCATGTGGGAATATTCCAATATATGGGATGTAGCTTATTTATACTATATAAGTCATTGAATCTTTTTTTCAACCATCAAAGATCCAATAGCCACTTGGCTGACAACTGTGTCTAAACAGTGGATCAGAAGTGGTTTCTCTTGTGGCATGCATACACTAGTTTCTTGGATGAATTATATTTTCCTTCACAAACAGTCTCCAAATCTCCGAACAACTGGAAAAAAGAAAAGGGATTCAGAGCTCTATAAAATCTGCTCTGTGCAATCAAGGCACAGTTGGCCTTGGTTCCCGAGTAGTAATACTCTATGCTGCATGACAAATCACTGAAAACTAAAAGAATTCTCAAAAGTGATCTGAGAAATTAGAGGCATTTAAAAAAAAATAAACCCAAAAGGGAAAAGCACATCCAAGCTGACATGTTTAAGTGAGATTTCTGAATGTAACACCATGCAGAGCAATGTCCAGCCATTGTTGTAATAATGATACAATTCATTCACTGCTTAATTCAATTTATTTTGAATCAGTAGTTAAGAGATTTAAGGCAATTCCAGAGGAATGGTTTGAAAAATAGCCTGCAATATTGAGCAATTCTAGTTAAAGAATTACTTGTCACTGAAAAAGGTTTAAGGATATCTTCATAAAAAGAACTCTAAGAAATATAAATTAACCATTTCCCCTTTATCAGATGCTATTACCAACAGTGTTTAGTTTCACATTATATCTTCTATATCTGTACTCAGTCAGCTTTTCATTTACCTGAAAGGATATCCAAACTGCACAGTAATAGCAGTTGTCTCCTTGGGAGGCTTGGTGCATTTCACAGTAGCCCCTGTTTCTGCACTAAAAGAACCACAGGCTCCAAAGGCAAAAATGGCAAAGAGCTGAAGAAAAAGGGGAGAAGAGTTTAGGATTAAATCTGTTAACAATCAATAGGAAAAAAAACTTGTCTAAACAAGACAATATATTTACCAACTCCTGTGAACAATCCCAAGACCTCAGAAATTGCATACAACTACCAAGGTTTATAAAAAAAATGTTTTAATAAAAACACATCAGTCATCAATGCACATCAACCATTGAAGAAACAATTTGTAAGCAATACACACATCTGATCAATTTTTTTAAAGCTGCATGTTTTCTTGGATAGATTAAGAAAATCTTGAAAGAAAGAAAAGAAATAGCTTGTGGGAAGCCAACACTGCAGAAAAAATATCCAGGTTTATACTCAACTTCTATAAGAGAAAAAGCATAAAAAAAAAAAGCAAGATGTCTTGCTTTTTTGCAGGATAGTAAGCAGTATTAGAATCCTTAGATATAGCTTTAAAAAAAGCATCTTTCAGAAAAGTAAGTGAAATAATTCCATCAGCTTCAATAGAAATCTAAATGGTTTGACTAAAGTCTGTCCCTAATCATGGAACAAACAACAATTATGCCACATATATCAAAAATATTTTGTTTCAATATAAATTGCCCGGCGCTACATAAAATCAATCCCCACCCAAAAAGTGAAATCCACAGTATAAGAATGTGCTTGAAGCTGATAGAATTATTCATATTTAACACACCATTCCATTCAGAGATACACATGACTTTTGTAATAGGCAAAGCTCAGCAGGGGTGTCAAACTTGCATCATCACGTGACGTATCATGACTTTTTTCTCCTTCGCTAAACCGGGCATGGCCGTGGCCAGAGCGTGACACATCCGGGCCACGGCCACGAGTTTGACACCACTGCTGTAGGAAGGTATATAATAGGTATATAAAAGCAGATGCTAGTGTTGGAAGCAGTGGTGGGTTGCTGCCGGTTCGGACCGGTTCTCCAGTACCGGTGCCAGAAATTTTCACCTGCTCGCTGAACCGGCAGCGATGGCCGGCTGTCCACGCCCCCAAACTGGTTCTCTGGTTGCCACGGCCCTGCAAAGAATGCTCTGCGCATGCGCAGAGGGTTCTGCGTATGCGCAGAGGGTCATTTCCACGAAGTGATGTAGGTGCGTGTGCGAGCGAAGCGAGCGCATGCGTGCAAAACGCACACTTCCATCGCGATGCGAACTGGTAGGGAACGTAAGTGGAACCCACCCCTGGTTGGAAGAGACCAAAATTAAATTTCAGTCTGCTCTTGCTACGTATAGACTTCACTTATGATCATATCAGTATTGCCTAGCTTATCTCCCTTTGCATACGTTAGAGAATACAAGACGTTTCAGCTAATGAAAATTGTCGGTTTTGATTTGGACCATATATAACAATGCACTGGATATCAAGAAAAGCTAAATCAAGAGGATTTTTCAAGCACTGTGGTAGATCAGATATAAGAGAATGAGGGGGGGAAATGGGATTTGGCAGTAGAACAAAAAACTGTTTCATTTACCCATTAGGCTCAACTCTCTCACACATATGCACATATACCAATATGGGTCATGCAAGACCTGGTAAGACATCCTTGGTGGGTTCAACTTCGTAACAACAAAGCAACAACAAAAGAGCCTAAATCAGACACTGGTCCCTGGTTTGGACTCTTGGCTGAGACTAACAACCAGCCAAAACAGGACTAACCAAAATCCAACTATTCAGCTATTATACTCCCTATGGGTTTCCATAAGCTCAGCTAGGAAAACCGATGAAAGCTAGCAGATGTGCTGCTTAAATACCATTATGACTGAAGAACTTCAGAATTAGTTGTGTCTATATAAGTGCAGGGAAATGCGAGTGATACAAGAAAGATGGTTAAAAAAAAAGGAGTAAAAGAAAGGCTTTGTCATGATTTTTAGCATCAACTAAAAGTAACAGTTGCAACAAAATTATAATATAATATAAAAAGCTCAGAAAAAAGCTACTGTATCTGCCAGGCTCTCATTTTTTCCTGTCCTAATAAACCAGGTAGAGACAGTCCTAGACTTACAACCACAATTGAGCCCAAAATTTCTGTCTCTAAGTGAGGCAGTTGTTAAGTGAGTGTTGGGTCATTTTACAATCTCTCTTGCCACAGTTGTTAAGTGAATCACTGCAGTTGTTAATAGTAACTAGTAATCCAGTTAGTAAGTGAATCTGGCTTCCCCATTGACTTTGCTTGGCAGGAGGTTGAAAAAGGTGATTACAATAACCCCCAGGACACTGCAACCATCATAAATACGAACCAATTGCCAAGCGTCTGAATGTTGATCACATGGGGAAGCTGCAATGGTCATGAGTTGTAACTTCCAATGGTCACTAAATGAACCGTTGTAAGTGGAGGACTACCTGTGTCTTGATTTAATAAAGCTTATCCAGAAATGTTTACTGACAGCCAATACTGACTTTGCTTTCATGAGCTCCAGTACTCCATGAAATCTGTAATTACTATCTGCAGTTCCAGATTTCACATAACAGCTAATGACAGCACTCAACACTACTTCTGCACCAGGGGAAAAATCAGGCTCAAACTCTCAGCAGTACTGACTTATCCCAAAGCAACTGTTTAAGTGCTGACTTCTACAAATTTAGAGCCAACTCTATGTTTTCTATCTATATAGAAAAAAGAGAACTAGCATGGTTCTCAAATATTTTGCTACATGTGAAACATATAATTGAGAAAAAGCTTCTATATAGAAAAGAAAATGCTGTATTCAGAAAATACTATCCGTACCCCTGTGTGTACAGCCACATATCATGAAAAATACCTCTGAGTACTCAAGAAAACATGAAAAATCTGGTTTTGGCTCTTCAGTAGTTAACACTTCCCAAGCTAAGACATTATCATTGAATAAAATGAACAAATCTGGTAGGACAAAGGAATCCTTTCAAGATACAGTCACTATGACTTTTACTAAGGAGCTTTGTCATTAGAACTTACTTGTTGTTTTAAACATATGCTAATTTTAGCCTATGTTCTAAAATGGAAGCTTCTTGAGATGATTGATATAATGTCTTATCACAATGCAAAAAAGTGTAAAGAGATCTGCCAATGCTTAGTGAATCTAAAAACCTTGTCAGGCAGCAACACAGCATAATAAAAAAATATGAAGTGTCAATGGCAAACTGTGAAAGAACCCTATGCACACATTTGAAACAATGAAAGAAGATACAAACAGCTACTTATATTTCATATCTAAGAAGAATAATGTCTTGATGTATAATGGAAGGCCACTTGTGCCATTCGTCATTAGACTTTAGAGCTACATTATTCTCATGATCCAGTGCTTTAACCAGTCACTCCATGCACAAAATTGCCATGACCAGAATCTTCATATAGCAATGCAAATATTGCTGTCCTCAAGCCATGCATCATGCAAAGACAAGTCCTTGCCATTTACGAGGGGACCCACTTGCATTATCTTTAAAATACTTGAGATGTGTTTTCACAGAAGTTTAAACTCATCCAAATCTGCTGCACACTTAGATAGAATGCTGTTAGCTCAGGTTTGTTTTTTTTCCTTATAACTCAGTTCCTCCCTGATTATTTTCAGAATCTGAACCTGTATGGAACACGCTTTGTGCAATTACACAGATTGGAATCATTAACTATATGGTTTTGACAAAATGTATTCTTCACGTTTAAATAATACCGCTATTGTCTAAAGATAGAACAAATGGTGGTGCAGAATGTTACTCAATAACAGTGCTATATTCGGATGTTTATAAATATAAAACAGGATTTTAAAAAAGGAAGTGGGTTTTTCTTTTTTTCTTTTTTTAAGAAATAGAAAGTCAATTTGGGTCCTTTAAGGCTTATTCAGTTTTCCCCTAACTTTTGCATTAAAGTGGGTAGAAATCTGAAAATGTTCCTAGCGATCAAATTGAAATTGAAATGCTCATCTCCCGTGAAAAAGAGACACACAAAAATACAGCCTTGGAGTGGAGTCTCCTGGCGCTGGGACTAAATACATCCAGAGTTTCTAATCTCCTCTTGGGAAGGCTGAGAAGAGAGAGAATTTGTGAGCTCAGGGACAAGTTAAGGTGTGGTATGTGCAGAATCAGAGCTCCAAAAAGGTTAAACCCGGCTGAGTGAAATGTGAGCGCAGCCCGCCACTGTTCCCATACATACCCCAAGTCCATAAATCCAGACTCCTTTGCACATAGAAGGACTGCCCGAGAAGGCACTCCCCTTCGGCTCAACCCGCTCCTGCACACAACCCAGGTCCAATTTCCCAGCCTCGTGTGGCCCCTTGCCTTGATGAAACTTCACCAAGGCAACAGTTTTAGCGCATTGTTATCCTTCCCTTCCAGGTTGGGGACCAGGTTGGGGGTGGGGAGAGGTGGGGGGGGGAGAGGAGAAGGCAAAAGCGGAAAAGTTGCACACCGAAAGAGCAAACTTACCCACTCCAGCACCTTAATGAATCCCAGGGGCTCTTCCAGGCGGCCCCAACGCAGCCCCCCAAACAGCTGGGCCTGGCAAGGAAAGCAAAAAAGAGGAGGGGGGGGGGAGAGAAACAAGGGCAGGGATTTCAGGTCAGCCAGGAGGGAAAGCAAGGGGGGGGGAAAGAGGGAGAATTAGGAAAGGGCGTCAGAAAGTGAGGGACAGTCAGAGACAGAAAGACAGAAAGACCAAGAGGCGGGAGGAAACGGCCAGCAAAAGCAGCCCTACCACCAGAGACTCCTTGTCCGCCGCCGTGCTATGGGCTCTGGATTCCGACATGCTCCGAGGAGAGCTGGTCGCCGGGCGCCTGAGATCGGCTTCCTTGCCTCTCTGGCGAGTGGGCGGGGGAGTGAGTGATCCAGGCGAGGTGAGCCCCGGCTGGAGTTGGCGGCGTGAGCGGCTGCTCCCTCCTCCAAGGACCTGCGGCGAAAAAAGCCCCGTCGGAACTCCTGTCAAACTCGGCAAAAGAAGAGGGAGGCGCGTCAACGCGACGGCGGGCGGGCGGGCGGACTCGCCTCCTGCGCGCTTCGGCTCCTAGGCTGAAGCCACTGAGGGCGGTGCTCTCCTGCCGCCGGCTCCGCCTTCCTTCGAAGGGGCGGACGGCCCAGGCGCCCGGCGTCTTTTCGCTCTCCGGAGGAAGGCAGGACGCGCCTCGCTCGCTCGCTCGCTCTGCGGCGGCGGCTAAGGATGTAAGTAAGGGACTGCGAAGGGAACGTCGGTCTCAAGCATTTTAGTGCTGGGGGGGGGGCCGCAGAGCTTGGCAAATGCAGTAAGGGGTGGTGGTGGCAAAGGGCGTTGTTTTCTTTCTTTTCATGCAAGTAAATGCATATTAAGTTTGAAGGGATGCGGGCTTCTAACCGAGCATTTGGCACATTTCGACGCTGTTTGAAAAATTAAAGTACAATCCTTGCAAACACAGATTGGTTGATGGGAAGATGCCTTTCTTCCATTTAATATAAAACAGGAGTGCTGTCTGCCATATTTAATTTTATTATATTCTTGTGTCCCACCCCAGAAACGGGGAGATCCAATTGTCAACGATTGAGCTTGGATGAATTTGATTGTCTTGCTAAGGTTTCTAGTAGCATAAATGCACAATTCTAATCCTTTTTTCCAGGCATAGGAAGACAATTATTTCCCATTCTTAAATTCTTTCTGTCAAACCTAGGCTTGTAGTTTACACAAGGATCATTTACAGTTAGATCCTGCTTCAAATAGCTTATTACTTAATGTCTAAATACTTATTTTTTTCCTATTTCAATCCCTTAATTAATTGGTGCGTTCCCTCCACAATGAAGAGGCATATTGTCCTGTGAATTATTTCCATTGGAAATTCAGCTAGTAGCCAAAATGTTTACTGTAGTCTGCTAAGTTTTATTGACTCCCTTTCTATTTTAGTATTTTATACTGTTCCTTCCTCTCAAATTTGGCATGATGAACAGTATAAAAACATTTTAAATAAATTTGGACTGCCTTCACACTTAATAATTCATAAAAGTTTTATTCTTACAGATTTCCATCACTCCCATCACACAAAGTCACTATGAGTACAATCCAATGCTAAATACTTGAAAAGCTTCTGTTGGGTCCAGTAGCGGCTTATTCCCAAATATTTTGCGTTGGATTGCAGTTCATTTCTATTGTAGAAAGAGAAGCATGAACAATACAGGAAGTCCTAATGTAGTGACTACCTTGCTTAGTGACTGTTCGCAGTTATGATGGTGATGAAAAAGTAGCTTTATGACCAATCCTCGCATTTACAACTTTTGCAGTTCTGTAAAGCAAAGGAAAGGGTTAGGGTTAGGTTAGGTAAGTTCATAAGAACATTTTCATTTTCATTTAGTGATTGCTTAATGACCAAGTTGCCAGTCACAATCGTACTTGCTAAATATGCACCAAAGACAAATTCCTTGTGTGTCCAATCACACTTGGCCAATAAAGAATTCTATTCTATTCTATTCTATTCTATTCTATTCTATTCTATTCTATTCTATTCTATTCTATTCTATTCTATTCTATTCTATTCTATTCTATTCTATAAATGAGAACTACTTGAATGCTGAAACTATGTAACATGTATTGGAGAGAAGATGCTTTGTGAAAAGTGTTCCCTTTGATTGCAAGGCATCTCATAGTTCTCATCAATAGAATTTCACTTTGAGAATGGTAAAGGCATGTGAGAGGCTGGAGCCTGGTGCCCCATATCTTATCTCTGTTATGATATACAGTATGTATAGCTAAAATGAACCAGGAGATGTGAACATAGAGGAAACCATTAGACCAGTGGTTCCCAATCTTTTTTTGGCCATGCCCCACCTAAGCATCTCTAAAATCCTGATTTCCCCCCCCCCCATGACATATAATTCTTACTATTCAAAAAGTGAACTTCTACTCACGCAGAGGAAGCCTAAAAGGCCATTAACATGGTTTAAACAAGGTTCCAATTGCCCCCATTAAAAATCAAATTGCCCCCCTGTGGGGCGTGGGCCCCAAATTTGGAAATTAGACCTTTATAGGACATGATTGCAGTCTGCAGTAGAGCTCTCTAAACTTTTACAATCACAAACTGAGCACCCCTTAAGAACATTACAGATTCATTGTGACTATGCAAAACAATTTATGAAGGCAAATATCTGCAAAGGAATTACGTTTGAGGTTTAGATATGGATAGTGATGTCTTGGTATTTATTTTATTTATTTATTTATTTGTTTGTTTGTCAAACATGTACAAGATAGCAGGTATAGGTATAAATATAAACATAATCAAAGTGAATACAGATAGATGAGGACAATAGGACAGTAGGACAGGGACGGTAGGCACGCTGGTGCGCTTATGCACGCCCCTTACAGACCTCTTAGGAATGGGGTGAGGTCGACAGTAGACAGTCTAAGGTTAAAGTTTTTTGGGTTTGGGGAAGAAACCACAGAGTCAGGTAGTGAATTCCAGGCATTAATCACTCTGTTGCTGACGTCATGTTTTCTGCAGTCGAGTTTGGAGCGGTTTACATGAAGTTTGTATCTATTGTGTGCTCGTGTATTGTTGGGGTTGAAGCTGAAGGAGTCATTGGCAGGTAGGACATTGTGGCAGATAATTTTATGGACTACATTTAGATCGGTTCTAAGGCGACGTAGTTCTAAGTTGTCTAAGCCCAAAATTTCAAGTCTTGTGGAATAAGGTATTCTGTTGCGAGTGGTGGAGTGGAGGACTCTTCTCCTGCAATATTTTTGGACTCTCTCAATTGTATCAATGTCTGATATGCAGTGCAGGTTCCAGACAACAGAGCTGTATTCAAGAAT
>QLTV01003654.1:2820112-2832379 GCA_003457575.1 Thermophis baileyi
TCGTCTTCGATAGTATTACAGCCAGCGACTAGTATTTGCCAATCAAGAGATGAGAGGTCAGTGTCTATGTTATCATAGTTGGCTTTTTTCAAATTATAATTGGTCATCCTATTATTATGTTGATTTTTATAGGGGCGTATATTAAGACAAAAGTCAATCATGCTGTGGTCACTGTTGGAAAAGTGTTCTTTTATTTGTATTCCATAAATTGAGTGTAGACTGTTGCAGAAGATGAGATCTAGTCAATTGTTGAGTCTAGTGTTGTTTGTTACTAGTTGATCTAGTCCTAGATTAGTAATAGCATTGTATAGGGTTGAATGTATGGGTTCAGTTGTACATTCATTTAGTGTCCAGTTAATATGAGGTAGGTTGAGATCACCAAGAAAAATAAGAGGGTGTGGGTAGGAGGCTGCCCACGTTAGTAGTGAGGTTAACTTGTTCGCATGTGTGATGTCGTAATCGGGGGCTCTGTAACATAGTAGAAAGCGAAGTGTGGTATTTAAGGACAGTTCGCAGACTATGGTTTCTGGTAGAGCGAGATCATGTGTAACTTGAATATTTTTTAGGTTTTATTATTAGGTTTTATTTTTAGGTTTTATTTGATAAAACTTACTTTACATTCAGCAGAGGCAATATTATTAATGTGGATATTATTACTTTTTTAACCCCAAATCAGAGGTGGGTTCCTCCCGGTTCGTCCAAACTGGTAGCGACCTGCTGGTGATGTCACGATGACATCATGGATCCGGTTTCGTCGGTGGTGGTCCGTGGATGCCGCCATCTTTAAAAAAAAATTTGGTTTTTTTCTTCTGCACATGCGCGGAAGCCGAGTTTCCGGCACTGCGCATGCATCGCCATCTTGTTTTTGGCTTTTTTTTTTTGAATTTTTTAATTTTTTTTGCACTGTGCATGTGCGTGCGCGCAAAGCGCGCGCACACCCACGTGGTGCGGCCACACGGCGCAGGAGGAAGCGAACCGGCAGCGAAGTAAGTTAGAACCCACCCCTGCCCCAAATCCTGTTGAAGTTAATAGCAATATCACTTTTTTTGCTCCAGATCCAGAGCTGATGTAGATGGTGCTTTAGAAGAATACAGGGTATAGGATAAGCATGCTTCTTCCCTTTGTTATCCCCACTCCTATCCTATCCACAGTTCCTTCACTTTGTAACCCTAATACTGACAGTGGAATGTTTTTCTGGCATATCAGAGATATTCTGTGGGCTCCATAATAATTTATGTTTTGCCTGATAGTGATGTTTCTACCCAATCTATATAGTTTTTCAGCTGGCTCTTGAGCATAAGACTGCATTTCAGACCTTTTGGCAATTAACTTCATAATGTCATGAAATCCAACACTTAACAAAGATTTAAAAACTGTTCCCCAAAACAAAGCAACTTCCTAAAGGTCAGCAGTGGCTCCAAATTATAATCTTCCGTCAAGGAGAAGGTTGCTATTAGGAATGCCTTTGTTAAAGTTAGTCCACGGGAAATTAATAGTCAAAGGATAATCCTGTCTCAATAAGCAAGATAAATTTGGAGCTCATAAAATACTGGACCTTGTCCATTCAGGCTTTAAACATTAAAACTAGACAGTTGAATTATGTCTGGAAGCTTATTTTTAGCTCATAACATTTACTCATGTTATATGCTAAGAGTGTCCTACGCCAGTTAAAAGTCACTTGCTGTGTTTTAAACCAAATACATTTCCTAACACTTTAGATACAATGTCATATGCAGGTCTGCTATACAATGATATATTTGTGCAATTATTAAGTCCAGAAGAAATATTTCCTTTTTTTAAAAACAAGTCTTCGGATTTTCTTTAATTTTGTGCTTAATGTAATGTACAAGCAAAGCTAATGTAGAGTTCTTGGTGCTCTCAGAGCTTGGTTGTTCACTTGCAGGTGTTTCATTACCCAAATGCTTGCACTGATGATGTTATCTAGTTGGGTAATGAAATATTTGCAAATGAGCAACCAAGCTCTGAGAGCACCAAGAACCTCACCGTTCAGTCCTGAGCTATACATATTTTCTTCTATTAAAATCATTAAAACTATTAAAACCAATATATCTTAGGTCTACTAAGTCGTGATTGGCTATTATTTTTATTTTTCCAGATATCTCGAAACTGACTAGTAGTGTACTTTTTTGGGTCTGTTTTCTTCTCACATGCTGCTTTAAATTATTTATTTTACAATACTGATGCTAGCGATAATATTTTAGTTTGGTCCTCAAAAGTTATTGTTAGCTATTCTGGGAATGTACTCCAAGAGTAAAGTATAAATGCTCTAATCACAATACACAAAATAGCATGTGGGCCCCACACAACAGAGGTTATGTTCATACATACAGTATTAATCACAGTTGTTAAACTACAATATAAATAGTATGAGATTAAAATATTAAGATGGATGGGAATTAGCTCCACCCATTTTCACACCTGCATGCTTTCTCTAGTTATCCATATATGGATAATGGATAATGCACCGCACATATGGTTTCAAATGCAGTTTCAGAAATCATACATACGGTCCTCATTTCTAGAAGTTAGCATTTAGCTGGGGGATTCAGGGACATCTGAGTTTATTCCTTACGTAGTTCCTTAGCCAAGAAAGGTATCAGTACTTCTATGATAGTTCTCCTTTGCTTGATTTTTTTCTTTAGCTTTTAATAGCCATACAGATAGATAAGAGATTATGAAGTACTGCGTCTATCCCAGGTGATAGAATGATGGTTATTAATGTGATACAATTTTCTGGGTAAAATAATGTAAATGAAAGTAGAATACATAAGTATATAGGTTTCCAATGTGCATTTCATCTGCTGTTTGGCTGATGCAATGTCATCTGTCTATTAAGAACAGTATCTTTTTCCAGCAAGTCCCATGAATATTCATAGTTTGTTTATCTAAAAACTAATTTTTGATAATAAATTGATATTCACAAAGTATTTGGGGAGAATAAAATTGCATTTTAGTACAAAACTTAAATTATAATGTCCAGATAGGCAAGTATAAATTTCAAGCTGTTAATGTTTACATTCCCATAATATCTTTGCAGATTTATTCACAGTAATGTTTTGAATCCATTCATTAAAAGAAAAACCTGTATTTAATTGACCAAAACATTTGTCTAAGAAGAAAACAATATCTAGAATGCTTTTTAAAAGTCCATATTTTAGCAACATTATTCATCTTTGTAGAGCTTGGTAGATTTTGCAAACTATACCACAATACAGCAATTTTAAAAAAATACTGGCAGATAAAATTACTAGTTCTGTTTTGTCATTTATTAGAATATTCACCAGGCCTGTTTCTAAAAGATGTTATTTCTTCCATATTGCTAGCTCATGTCATCCTTTAAAAGAATAGCAATTTCAAAGCAGAATTTGTTTGCCAAGTTTATCTTGATCACTTTCAGAGATTCTTTGTAGCAACAATTATGGATTGTCCTCCATATTTTTAAGAATCTCGCTTTTTAAAGTTGTGCTAATAAAAAAATTAGGTGTTCAGTCGATGATTATTTCATGTTACTGTTTAGAATATATTTTTTCCAAGCTTTATTCATTAAACAATAAGAATAATTATTCATTTATAAAATCATAGAAAGTTGTGATATTTTATCTTTTTAAGTTAAATGATATTAGAAATAGAAAAAGCAGTTTGAACGTTTGCAAGGATGAGGCTGAATTTAGTCATTGCTATAACTTGCTTTAACTAAGAGTGGAAACAGGAAGTTGCTATTAGAACCTTTGAAGATACTAATAAAGCAGGTTTCTCATCATATATTGATGTACATGAAAATGTATCTTATGTAGCAATACTTTTTGTTTGTGCTAAAACTATTTTACTCTTTAAATTAGATGCTTTGAAAAATTACATAAAATAATTCTCTAAGTAGGATTTATAGTAACCCTGTTAGCAAGATAACACCTTATAAATACCACACCACACTGAAACGGGGCAGTTTTGTGACTCTCCACACATGTACTCAGGTTTGTCTCAGTGCAGATATTAATTCTCTATAGCAGGCGTGTCCAACTGTGGCCGGGCCGGATGCAGGCTCTGGACAGCTAGTAATGCTGCCCCACAAGATCATAAACTTTTAACACTATGTGGTTTAGATACATTAACTACATTATATATTTTATTTGTGTCCCAAGACAATTCGGCCCAGACAAGCCAAAAGGTTGGACACCCATGCTCTATAGCAGGGGTGTCAAACTCAAGGCCCGGGGGCTGGATCCGGCCCGCAGGGTGCTTAGATCTGGCCGGGGGGCCACCTTGGAAACAGCGAAGGAACAGCCCGCAGTGCCTCTGTCAGCGAAAATGGAGCTCAGGAGGGCTGTTTGCGGCCCTCCCAAACTCCGTTTTCGCTGGCAGAGGGTTGCAGGAGGCTGTCGCAGCCAAAAACGGAGCTCGGGAGCCCGTTTTTACTGGCAGAGCACTCGGGCCACCACAGGCGCTCCCAACATCGAGCTGGTCACGCCTACCCTGTGACATCGAGCTGGTCACGCCTACCCTGGCCACGCCCACCCCAGCCCCCCAAGGTCAAACATAACCCTGATGCGGTCCTCAATGAAATCAAGTTTGACACCCCTGCTCTATAGCTTTTCCTGAATATTCATGTGCAGATTTAACCATACACATACTTATCCTGACTCAATGGGCCTTGTTTAGTAATAGATGAATATAGGTTAGTATTTCAGACATTAAACAAAATTTATTAGCAATTTTCCATTAAATATGGAGCTGGTTTTTATATACAGTGTCAAACCACCAGCAGCTCCATGTTTATCAAAGGAGAATTGTTTTGTTAAGTTAGTAGTTAGCTAAAAGTAGTGACATAGTTAACTTCTCCATCATTCTTTTAACAGAATACAGAATTTTACGAGCACATTAATAATATTAACACAGTATAATATAATGAAGAATGCAAATGATCAAATGGTAATAATCACACTTGAAATGGTAATCTGAAACTATTCCAGGATCACTCCTCCTGGCCATATATCCTGGTTTGACCAGGATTGCCTGGTTGTGTGCTTTATTGCAGGCATTAAAAAAAATACCGTATTTTTCAGAGTATAAGACGCACCTTTTTACTCCCCAAAAGAGGGTGAAAACTTGGGTGCGTCTTATACACCGAATGTAGCCCCACCCAGCCACCCCCACCCTTTGGCCTCTGCCTCCCAGCAATTTACCTCCTTGCAGCAAACAGTGCAGAGCCTGATTAGCAGAAGCAACTGATTATCGGCCTCCCGACCATCAGCTGAGAGTGCTAAAATGAAAGTGAAACTAGAACTGCAAGGAGGCAACTTGCTGGGAGGCTGAGGCAGAATTTTATTTTCTTGTGCAAATCAGACGGCTGAAACTGGATGTAAGGAGGTAAGTCAATAACTATAAATGTCTATAGAATGTTCAAATTATTAGACTTAATTTTTAAAGACTGCTTTATTATTGTTCTAGACAACTTAACAAAATGAAGAAGCTTTTTAAAATAAATGCTTGATCTGAAGAGGCCCAGTGCTATTGTATCTTCTTTTCAATAGCAGAGACTAATGTATACTTCCAGACAGCCACATCAATTTTAACAGCATCTGTACAAGTAATAATCTGAAATGTAACAGTGTCCTGTTTTAGTATTAAGATAAGGCAGCTGAGTTAAACCCTGACTTAGTCATGTTTGGAGTATCTATTTAAATAATTGGGAGGAATTAGTGTGACTACATTTAAGAAAACTTTCTGGCATTAATATACTGCCATAATGTACATTTCTCCAATTCTTTGCTATTTCTATGGGTCAGGCACACATGCACAGAAATACACAGCAAACAGTGTATATCATCTGTACTGTTTGCTGTTTGCTGAGAGGCAGAGGCAGATTTTTTTTTCTTGTTTTCCTCCCCCAAAACTAAGGTGCGTCTTATACTCCGAAAAATACGGTACTTCCTGGCAAATAGGACTGTGCAGCTTGTCAGTGGGCATGACAGATTTATCCCATCTGTCATAACTTGCTTCCCCTTTGCCTGTGCAATTTAGCAGCAGGCTCAGTCAAAGAATGAGGAAGTTTAAATGCGTGTGTCCCCCTTTTTAGAGAAGCATGGGATTAATGGTCTACCCGAACATGCCCCCTCTATCTGCACACAGTGAGGTAAGCTTTGAAACAGTACTAAGATCCACACTCCCTGGCTGCTGATCATGACCTTTATCCTGGTTCGTCTGCTTGAAAATATGGTAAGCCTAATTGTTACCAAAATTGAATAGTATTTTTACCTGTCACACAAGCTCAGGCCTTGTTTGCTTTATTCCCAGACTTTCCTTGCACCCATTCTTACAAACTCACATTTACTTTATTTCAGGCATTATGAAGGCTTTCCTATCTTCTTGTGGGATCTGTAGGTTCTCCCTCATCCAGAAGGAGCATCTGTCCTCACCAAAAGGCCAAAGCCATCCTGCATCTAAGGGGTCTTCCTGAGTTAGGGCCAACACTTTTGTGAAGTGAAAAAGTAGGCCCAAACCAAGCCTCGAATCTTTCAGACACAATTCTGCACTCTACACTGAGCCCCAAATAAGACTTTCCCAAAGAAAACTCCTCCCCCTAAGGAAGTCTTCTTGCCCCATATTGTTTGGTAATACTGTTCTGATTATTTCAGCTTCAGAGGAATGCCAGATGTAGTCATTATGATGAATATTAAGAATGGGTGTCCATAAGAGGGGACAAGGCAGGGCAAATGACATCAAACATACCCTGATGTTATAATAATGTCTATGACATGACTATGGTTTCTACCAAATACTGTACCTGTGAATGGGGACATCATTTTCATCAGCCAGCTGGACAGAGGGGTTTTTACCACTAGATTGTAGCAAAGAGATGCTCCAACTATTTGCTACCATGTAGTTGTCACTCAGATTTTTACAATCTATTCTAGATCTATTTTGCACTTCTTATTATCTTACTGGAAAATTCATTCATTGCTCCTGACCTGAAGCAACGGAAATAGCCAAGATAATAAGAGTTAGATATTTCATTTCTTTATATTTTTAATCTACCATATAATAAATGTACTCTGTGCAGTTAATGCTTTTAAACAATAACTGGAAGTTGAGAACAACAGGCCAAGCTTGTTTATGCCAGTTTATTTCAGCTGTAGAGGTTGCTGTAGAGACAAGACAAATGACTTTCAGATTGTATGTTGATTACAGCACTTGTCTACTCTGCTCTCATGATTAAAATACACTGTGTGCACAATTATTAGGCAAGCTGTATTTTGGAGGATTAATTTTATTATTGAACAACTACTGTGCTCTCGGTCAATCCAAAATGTTAATAAACCTCAAACCTGAATATTTAAGAAAGTAAAAGTGGGGTTATGGCTTTCTTAGGAGAATATCTATGTGTGCACAATTATTGGGCAAGTATTAGTGTGCAGAATTATTATGCAACTAAATGAAAAATGAACATTTTCCCATCTCACTCATTTACTTTCATCTGTTAAAGTGAGAATAATAAACAACTCAAAATTTACAAATAGACATTTCTGACAGTTCAAAATAATAATCAGTGACCAATATAGCCACCCTTCTTTTCAATAACAGTCATAAGCCTTCCATTCATGGAGTCTGTCAGTTTCGTGATCTGTTGTGTTGTATATTAAGAATGTAAATAGTTTACTGTCAGGTCCTCCATTCTGGCGGGAGAATGGAGAGCCCTGATTGGTTGGTTTCACTGACAGCTCGGTATATAAAGCCAGCTGTCAGAATGCTTAGCTGCTGGAGTCTGGAGACACTCACAATAAAGAGCTGTTCTACCAAGCCTCTCTCAAGCGTCTTCTGTGCCAGGATCTAACACTGGCGACGAAGGTGGGATCACAGAAGAGCTGAAGACACCGAAGACCCAGCCCGGCGGCGAACGATCGGCGGCCATTTTTTGGCGGTAAATTCGAACTGCAAGTGGTGCCAGAATGTCAGCGTTCCACCCGCCGACTCCTTTCGACTCCACCAAGGAGAATTGGGGGTCCTACATGACCCGCTTTCGATGCTTCCTAGAGGCCAATGACCTTACTGGCCTATCGGACAATAGGAAGCGAGCGTTATTCCTTAGCCACTGCGGCTATGAGGTTTTTGATACGGCTGAATCACTAGCAGAGCCAACCCCAGTCGAGACAATCCCGTGGCCAACGCTGCAGAACCTGCTCCAAACGCATTATGCCCCGGTACCCTCTAAGGTGGTCCGGAGGCATGAATTCCGCCAGAGGCTCTAACAGGACGGGGAGTCCATTAATCAGTATATTGCAGCGCTTCGTAAGGCCGCCACACACTGTGAGTTCCGGGATCTCGGCGACATACTCCTGGACCAATTGATCTGCGGGGTCCAGGACCTGAGGTTGCAACGGCGACTGTTGGCCAAGGTGAACCTCACCCTTCAGACGGCCCTAGACGAGGCCCGGGCTACCGAAGCATCAAATAAGGGAGCTGACACCCTACACCGATGCCAAGCTCCTCAGGTGCCACCAAAGCCGTCCACTCCGATGCACGAAAACAGGTGCCTTGATGACCCGTCCGAGGAGAGTGAAGAGGAGGAGATTTTCCAGACGGAGCGGCGCCGCAGCACGGAGCAGCCCAAACACCAGCCATGCTCCAGTTGTGGCGGGCAACACCAGCGAGCCTCCTGTAAATACAGGGACGCTGTCTGCCGCCGCTGTGGCCGAACCGGGCACCTCGCCAGGGTCTGCCGGGCCAGCCAACCTTCTGGGAGTCAAGCACCTACCGACTACAAGAGGGCCAACACACGACAAGAGCCCAAGTCGACCTGGCAGTCTAAACGTCAGCCAGAGGGGAACCGCAACCCTGAGGCCAATCAAACCCGGGTCGGACAGGCAAGCACCCCCCTTCGGGAAAAGATCCATGTCACAGTATGAATCGAAGGGTGCCCCTGCGATATGGAGATCGATACCGGATCCTCCATTAGCATCATCTCTTGGGCTGCCATCAAACAAGCCATCCCAGCGCTCCGACAGAAGCACCTGAAGAACCAAGCCTTGAGGATCAACGACTACCAGGGCAGCCGCCGTTACTCGGCTTAGATTGGTTTGACACCTTAGGACTCAGGGTGACACGGATCAGCATGGTGTCCGGCAGCTGCGCAGACGACCTGATCCGCGAGTTCAAGGACGTTTTTGACGACCAGCTGGGCAAGTATATGGGCACACCAATAACTTTCAATCTTGACCCTCAGGTGGCCCCCATCAGGCTTAAGCCACGCAGGGTTCCCTTCGCCCTAAAGCCCAAGCTTGACAGGGAGCTGGACAAATTGATTAGCCAAGGGATTCTCGAGCCTGTCGATCACGCCCGTTGGGAAACCCCAATCGTCACTCCTATCAAGAGTGACGGGTCCATCCGCATATGCGCGGACTATAAATGCACGATAAACAAAGCATTACAGCAGAGTGCATACCCCGTGCCGGTAGTCCAGCACCTGCTACACACTCTGGGCCCGGGCGCCATTTTTGCCAAGCTGGACCTTGCGCAGGCGTATCAGCAACTGCCGGTAGATGGTGCTACGGCAGAGGTGCAAACAATCGATACGCACCGCGGGGCATTCAAATGCCATCGCCTCCAGTTTGGAGTTAGTGTAGCCCCAGGGATTTTTCAGGGAATCATGGAGCGCCTGTTGCTTAAGATCCCTGGGGTAGTGCCTTACTTCGACGACGTGCTAGTCATGGCCGCTAACGAACAGCAGCTTGTTTCCAGGCTGCGAGAGGTCCTGAGCAGATTCCGAGCTGCTGGACTCAAAGTTAAGGGCAGCAAATGCCAAATCGGGGTCCCAGAGGTTGAATTCCTGGGTATTAATGGCCAGGGAATCCACCCCACTACCAGCAAGGTGAGGGCCATCCGGGAGGCCCCCATGCCGACCAACAAGACTGAACTGCAGGCTTTCTTGGGCCTACTTAACTTTTATAGCATCTTTTTAAAGGACAAAGCCACAGTGGCTGAGCCCTTGCACAGGCTCCTGGCTAAAAAAGCCGCCTGGGTGTGGGGGCATAAGGAGGCCGCTGCCTTCGCGGCTGTCAAATGCCTCCTGTCTGAGGACAGCTTCCTCATTCAATTTAATGAGACTCTGTCGGTTGTGCTTGTATGCGACGCCTCTCCTTTTGGGGTCGGGGCTGTGCTCAGCCACCATCTGCCCAATGGGAGAGAGGCCCCGGTCGCATACTTTTCACAGATGCTCTCCAGTGCTGAGCGCAACTACAGCCAGTTGGACCGCGAAGCTTTGGCTGCGGTTGCTGGCATAAAACGTTTTCATGAGTACCTCTTCGGCAGAGACTTTGAGCTGGTCACTGACCACAAGCCCTTGTTAGGGCTGATTGTGGGGGATCGTCCCACGCCCGCCTACCTGTCACCGCGCTTCACCAGATGGACAATTTTTTTATCGGCGTACTCCTACCACCTCACCCATCGGCCTGGGCTGACTTTTGGACGTGCTGCTGCCCTCAGCCGTTGCCCCTTGCCGGACCTCGTGGACGACCCCACTCCGGGCATCCCGGTCCTCTTGATTGACTGCCTGAACTCGGGCCTTGTCACCTTGGCTGAGGTGGCTGCCCCCTCTGCCAAGGACCCGGTTTTCCGGAGACTTCTGAACTGGGTGTGGAGGGGGTGGCCGCAAGGGCCAGTAAGCCCAGAGTTCAAGCCTTATGTCACCAGGCAACACAAAATCTCGGCGCAAGGGGGAGTCTTATTATGGGGGGATAGAGTCCTCGCGCCTCTGTCGCTTCGAGAGGCAATTCTAAGGGCGTTGCACGAAGGGCACCCCGGGGTGGTTAGGATGAAGGCTCTGGCCCGGAGCTACGTCTGGTGGCCGAAAATGGATGAGCAAATCGAACAGTGGGTAGCGGGTTGCACCCCCTGTCAGGAGTCGAGGGCAGCTCCACCCAAAGCCCCGGCGCAGGAGTGGGACAAACCCCGAGCCCCCTGGTCCCAGGTTCACATAGACTACGCAGGCCCCTTTCATGGGCAAACCTTCCTGGTAGTCATAGACGCCTACTCAAAGTAGCTGGAAATTGTGCTAATGGGGTCCACTACTGCAGAGGCCACAATCAAAGCACTCCGGAGACTGTTTGCAACACACGGCCTACCCGACGTGTTGGTCTCCGATAACAGGCCGCAATTCACGGCCACACAGTTTGAGGGGTTCTTGGCGGAGCTTGGAGTCCGTCACACCCTTGTTGCCCCGTTCCATCCATCGAGTAATGGTCAGGCGGAACGCATGGTGCGAGCGGCCAAAGAGGCACTTGGCCGGCTTGGCCCGGGGGACTGGCAAGTCCGGGTAGACAACTTCTTGCTGGCCCAGCACATCACCCCAAGTACGGCCACAGGAAGAAACCCGGCTGAGCTGTTAATGGGCCGGCGGCTTCAGTCAAAGCTTGACAGGTTGCACCCGAGCTACTCCCAGCAGGAACTGGAGTTAGCTAACAACAAGACTAGAACCTTCAAAGTTGGGGACCTAGTCTTTGCAAAAAACTTCGCGGAGGGTGCACAATGGGTGCCTGGGGAAGTCACAGAAATTACCGGTCCCAGGTCTTATGTAGTTGCAATTCCGGATGGGAGAAAATGGTGGCGCCATATCGACCAACTGCGCAGCCGCCAACTTCCCAATGCCGACTATAACAAATTTAAAAACAACTCCTATTCCTTCCCCGCAGCTGAAGACGACCCGAGGGAGGCGGAGTACTTACCTGGGGAACCGGAGATCCAGCGCTGTCCCAGTCACGAATCAGTTCCGGGTAATCCCAAGGCCACGCCTGAAAGCTTCTCGGAGCTTCAACAGGCGGAGCTAGAGAGGGAACGAAACCCATCCTCTCAGCTCGATGCTGACTGCCCAACTGAGCTGCGCAGGTCCACTAGGACCTCAAAACGCCCCCCCTACTTACGTGACTACGTATGCTGATGGTTGGACCAAACCAAGAGAGGAGGGGTGTTGTGTATCAAGACTGCAATAGTTTACAGTCAGGTCCTCCATTCTGGCGGGAGAATGGAGAGACCTGATTGGTTGGTTTCACTGACAGCTCAGTATATAAAGCCGGCTGTCAGAATACAGAGCTGCTGGAGTCTGTAGACACTTGGAAATAAAGAGCTGTTGTAACAATCCTGTCTCAAGCGTCTTCTGTGCCAGAATCCAACACTGGCGACGAAGGTGGGATCACAGAAGAGCTGAAGACATCGAAGACCCAGCCCGGCGGCGAACGCTCGGCGGCCATTTTTCAGCAG
>QLTV01003654.1:2832828-2845915 GCA_003457575.1 Thermophis baileyi
CGTGTCTTGCGACCCTGTTGACTATTTGCAACAAAACATTTTATGGTTCTGTGATCACACCCCAATATCTTAGAAATTTCAAGAGTGCTGCATCCCCATGAAAGACTTCTTACAATTTTTGACTTTTCAGAGTCAGTTCACTCTCTTTTTTAGCCCATTTTGCCTGAGGAAAAGAAGCTGCCTAATAATTATGCACACCTTGATATAGGGTGTTGATCTCCTTAGGCCACACCCTCTCTCATTACACAAATACACATCACCTGATATGCTTATATCCACTAAGCATTCATGTTTATACAGCTTGCAGGTGGAAAATATGCATGATAATGATGATATGGTCAAAATACTCACTTGTCTAATAATTGTGCACACAGTGTACATTCTAGCAGAATAGTGACATACTGGTAAAGTCAGACTGCTGTGTCCTGTTTTGATGGATAAAGAACATTAATAGGATAATGGGTAGGGTGACTCAAAGATTGTTATTATATTCTTTGATTTTAATCTATGGAAGTTAAATAAGAATTTACTTTTTTTCTTGGTTTTGCATTTTTATAAGTTTATCAAAATATAAAATACAAAGAGAAATTCAAATAGTAATAGAAAACTAGGAGGAGGGGGAGGGAAAAATATGGTGTATAGAGAGGAAAAGGAAAGAAAAAGGCACCAACTTCCAACTCTCTTTAGCACAGTAGAAGATAACATTAAAACCTCAACTTTTTACTTTTACACAACAGTATATACTAGCCATTTTTATAACAACAAACCTATCTAATTAGCAAAAACAAAATCAAAGTTTCATTTTTTTTTCATTGCAAACAGAAAATCTGGAAGCAATTTCCAAATAGAAACAAAGTTAAATATATTCTCTTATTTGGATAAAAGAATCAATTTGACCATCTCTGCTGCAGGGAATAATATATGCTTTTGTTTACTCATTAATTTTTATCATAATTTATATTAATTTAAATAAGAATTTACAAACCTAGGTAAGCAGCAATGATTTCTTACCGGCCACTTGTTTCTTTATCTTGTTATGCTAATTATGTTTTCTTTTTTATTGCAAATATTAAAATATTCTGGAAATGCTGTTTTAAACAAACAAACAAACAAAAAATCTATAGAATTAATTTTGAAAGCCATTCAGGGTCTCTTTTCTCCTCCTTCATCTGTTATTGTTTATTTTCTAAATCATGTGTGAAGTATCATTAAATAATGCAAAAATATGAAATAAAATTAAATTTTGTTTTCTTGGTGTAGATTCTTAAATACAACAAATTCACAGATGTTAATGAGAAAATTGTGATTTGAATATTCAAGTGTACACTATCATAACGTTTATTTTTCTAATGAAAAAGAAATATGTGAGACTGTTGCACAAAAGATGTTTTTATTTGAAAAAGCTTAGTTAAGAATTTCTTTTTTCCTCATTGTACAGTACTCCTGTTCACATAAGCATCTGAGGCACAAGAACAATTGCTTGCCTCATTGCATTCTTCTCTATCTAGTGACTTCTATGCATTTGACTAGAACTTGTATTATCTGCCAGCTAGAATGATTGATCTGTATGCTGGATGGAAATCATGTGAATTATAGCCCAATTGTTGTGCAGGTCAACAGATAATGATGATTAAAAGATGCTTGCTTGGATGTTAAGCATGCTAATAACAAAATCAAAGCCAAAATCCTACCTTTTATTCCTTGCCGGTATATTTCTTTGGAGGGTTATTTGTAACCTGAGGAAAGAACAACTTTGAAAAGTAAGGAAATGTGAGTAAGATTGCATCTGTCTATGACAGGGGTGTCAAAGTCACATCGTCATGTGACGTATCGGGACTTTTTCCCCCTTCGCTAAACGGGGCATGGGCATGGCCAGCATGTGATGCATCCGGCCCGCGGCCTGGGAGTTTGACAGCCCTGGTCTATGCTAAACAATTCTGGGTATTTAAAGCCAAAATGTGTGTATTACAATTTCTTGGATAATTACAATATATCTCAAAAAAAGATGATACTGCTTAAATTTTACATATTTTCCAGGGCATTCTTATTTTCCGAGAAAAAATAAGGACATATAGCATGGGACTTTATGAAAACAGTGTTTGGCTTTTTCTTAATGCAGAAAATTAAATGTTTGGTAGATGCAATCAGCAGCATAAGATTTTATTATAGACGTCTATGTGATGTAACCTGAAACTCACTTGTGAATCGCCTTCTTTTAAATCACCATTTAAGCCTTGGGCTTTACACCTCCAATATATTTCCTTATGTGATAGAACAGAGTCCCCTAGACTTATGGCTGGCTCAGCATTCCTCCTATATTTAGGGAACTAGAGCCATGAAATTAATGCCTGCATAAAAATAGTTTGCTTTAAGTTTTGCAAAATGGCCTCAATGTAGTCCTTGTAGGAAGATAACTTATGCAAAACATTGATCAAATAGTTCAATGTGCCTCTTGCAGGGACCATACAAATGACACAAATGTCTGTACTACAAGAAAGATCTGAGAGCATTATGAACCTGAACTTGAAGTTGTTGTTTGGATTTCAAAATAGTAGAAACGAGATTAGTAGAAAATATACTATCCTTTGGCCAGCACAATTCCAAAATGTTCAAGGAAGAGGTCTATGATTATGGTTATGTACTTCCTTGGTAGTAAGTCATGCTGAATGTAAGTTTTGATACTCAACAAATATCCATACTAGTAGGCTACAAAGCAGTTGTTTCCAAATTGTAGCTTGATGGCAGGTGAAATCATTTCATTCCAATGACAGGGGATGCTCCCACGTGAGACCTTTTATTTTGTAAAATAATCTTTATTAGGTTTTTCGTTAAAAACAACATATAGAACAAACATACAAAAAATACACAAAACAAAAACAAACACAATAATTACTAACCACTTTTACAGCTTTTTCAAAGTATTTCCTGATCTATTTACAAATTACAATATTTCTTATTTTTATTTTAACCTTCGTTAATATTTATCTAAATCTATCTTTAAAGAGTTGAATCTCATAATATATTTTCCACATCTATTTCTTCCATTATACTTACATATAAGTTACTTGTTTATCATAGGGAAAGAGAGTGAGAACATTTACGGTTTCGTCATAGATAGTCCTTTTTTATAACCCACTTTGAAGACTCTCCATAGTCAATTTGCACATCTCGGAACATTCTAATATTTTTCGAACCACCATAGAGGATGTAGGAATAATATCAGTTTTCCAACTCTGTGCATATACAATCCTGGCCGCTGTGGTTATATGCAGTATTAAATAGCGGTCCTCCTTTTTAAACTTTTCTCTAAAAATTCCCAGCAAGAACAATTCCGGCTTCAAATCGATTGTCTGTTGTATGATTTCTTCCAACCAGTTCCTTATTTTATTCCAGAATATTTTGATTTTAGGGCATGTCCACCAGAGATGATAATAGGTCCCTTGCTCCTTCTTACATTTCCAACATTTCGCAGACTTTTTACTGTACAGTCACATTGCGTCAAACACAGAGTTGTATAAAAGAACTTGATCATGTTATTTTCCATTTATGAACCGCTTGTTTTTCCCATCACTTCTTCTGCTTCTCCCCCTCCATTAAAGAAGGAAAGGCACAATAGTTTCACATTCTTTTCAAAAGGTAATGCTAGGAATAGTTCTCTGGAAAAATCCTCAAACAGGTGCAGTTCCTATGTGTATAGTATTGGTGAGATCCTGGAAATACACCTACACAAATCAGATTTGTACAATTTGCTAAACCAAAATAGTTTTTTTTACTTTATAACTAACTTAAATTCTTCCAGGGGTGGCTTGTCAACTAACCATTATTACTGACTATGTGAATCTAGTCTCTAATCCTTGGTCTTTTATCACCACCTGGACCAGTGGTAAAATCCAATTTTTTTACTACCGGTTCTGTGGGCGTGGCTTGATGGGCGTGGTGTGGCTTGGTGGGCGTGGCAGGGGAAGGATACTGCAAAATCTCCATTCCCTCCCCACTCCAGGGGAAGGATACTGCAAAATCTCCATTCCCTCCCCACTCCAGGGGAAGGATACTGCAAAATCTCCATTCCTTCCCCACTCCAGGGGAAAGATACTGCAAAATCTCCATTCCCTCCCCACTCCTGGGGGAAGGATATTGCAAAATCTCCATTCCCTCCCCACTCCAGGGGAAGGATACTGCAAAATCTCCATTCCCACCCCACTCTGGGGCCAGCCAGAGGTGGTATTTGCCGGTTCTCCGAACTACTCAAAATTTCCGCTACCTGTTCTCCGAACTACTCAAAATTTCTGCTACCGGTTCTCCAGAACCTGTCAGAACCTGCTGGATTTCACCCCTGACCTGGACCAATCATTCTCTTTCTGCCACCCTATCTTGTATTACTGTTATAGGGAAAATAGGAATATGGCACTCTGGGCTTCTGAGTGAATAGCAGTATATAAATCTAATTACCGTAATAAACATTCACAGAAATATGGATACATGGATTCTGCAAAAAGATGCCTCTGAATCAAAATATTTACAATTTCAAATGATACCTCTCCAATTCAAGCCTTGGACATCTTCAGCTAGTCTTTTTAAGCAAGCAGTAGTGAATATTTTACCTAGTTATTTTTTGACCCATCCAATGCGCTATTGTGAAATGTAGGACCCTTATTAGTGAGGCCTCAATATTGTCCATAATACCCTAGCATCAGGGGTCAGTAGTTTTCTGCTGCTGAGGTCTATTTTGTATTAGTATTCTTGGCAGCCAAGCACAACTGTCAGCAAAGCCATGATGTAATACCATTACAGAAGGCAGAGGGTGGAGGTTTTAGTCAATTTCCTGCCATCTGGAGAGATTTGTGGGACTTATACTTTCACTGATGTATTAAGCTTATGAAAACACCTTTTTTCTCCCTGCTTCCTGCTGATTTTTGACATTTTCACAACAAAATTGAGTGCTGCAAATGGGCTCCAAGGACTGCAAAAGAGAACAAGAGAGCATGCATGGTCAGCAAGCAGGGTGGCTTGTTTCTGGCTACCTACCGGTATGTAAGGGTTATACAGTGTTCAGCCCAAAGCTTTTATTTGGCTTCCATGTCCCTTCTCAGGTACAAGGTAAAGTACACATCTTGGGTTTTATGAATGAATGCGGGAAAGGTAAAATAATAAAAAAAAACCTTTTAAGTGAGATTTAATAAAAAATACTTTTGCTATAAAAATGTCTAATTTCGATTTTTCCCGCCCCCCCCCCAGCTCCATCTACCTTGCCCATGAGTAGTTCCCAACACATTCCATATTTCCACCTCTCCCACCTAATGCCTATTAATCTAAAAAAAACAACAACCCTGCATTAAAGGTCTACACAAATGTCTGAAGCCTTCAACTGTAATTTTGTTTAGACAGTAGAGCATAGGAGTGATTACCAGGGACCATTTTGTTGTATACTTCAACACCAGCCTCTTTCCATTTCCCTTTGTTTTTTAAAACAGCAGGAGATATTTTAAAGAGGGAGTTAACAATTTTACCACTTCTAAGAAAATAAGAGGAGTGTTTGGTACATGGGATTTTGGAAGGTAAGTAGTAAGAGTCAGGAAAGGGCTTATCTGATCGAAAACAAGAGCTTGGTGTCTTTTGACAGGCACAAGCACAGCCGAAATATATGGAAACATGCAAAATTTGGTCAGTAATATTTTGGGGTGACAACTGTTTATTTTACTATTGCTTTTCTCATTGGGATGTCACCTTTCAGATTTTTATGTTGGAGGTAGCTTCTGCACAGATCGTCTTTATTAGCAACTGCCTTGTTTAGCAACTGTTTGCAGTCACATTGGTCTGTAAAGCAAAGGAAAGATGAAATAAGATCAAAAAAGCAGTCATGGTTTCACTTAACAACTGCTTCATTTAGTGGCCAAACTGCCAATCCCAACTATGGTCATGAAGGATTACGTGTAGTTCTTTGTGCTTTACAGCACCCACAGTCCCTTCTTCAGTCAATTGCTTTGACACACCAGAACACCAAGTACTGCTTGTCTCATTATCTTGATTTAAGCCATTGTTTAACTACCATTTAATAAATCACAATGGTGCCTTCATATAACATGAATTGAAACCACACAAACCATATTTTTGTTTTGAAGGATGAAACACGGCATTGCCCTTTAACCACAATATATAGGCTGCTTCAGTCCTGGGGCATAGCTCATTAATACTTTGAACGTATTGGTCTTTTCCCCCACCTATAAATGATGCTGGGTATTTTCAGAGTCGTCCTGATAAGCGGATCGTTGCCCCTTGCCCCAAGATCTCACTTGAATATTGAATCTCAAAACAGCGTGATACGAGGCGAGAGCAGATAGTATAGGACTGGTACCTAAATACTAAAAATTATGAACTGGTCCAGGTTTCATGCTTTAGTATCGCTACCGCTTATGGACAATTTTAGGTAAAAATCACCGCGCGTTTTTAGTTCAATATACGTTTGCCCCTAATAACTGTTAATGTTTAACTGTTAAATTATTTATTTACCAAAATAATGGAGTAGTGTCATAACACTAAGAGACATCAGGATGGGAATAACGCTACGATCGACTCCCGGAGAAAGAGAACGACCACATCGTATCCCCCGGTAATCTCTTAGTTGGTTCTCAAATCTGAAGGGCGGGATTGAAATTCCCCCGTAGACCATGGCAACCGTTAGCCAATCCCGGCTTGGTACGAACCTTCCCAGGGCCAATTGCACGATGGCATTGTAAGCTCCCGCTTCGGAGCTCTATTGGCTGGTAAGCACGCGAGGCGTACGCGGTCGAGATTCACGCATGCGTGGTGTGGAGCGGTGGCTGAAACCGGGTGCTTGCGCTGACAGGGCCATAGCCGTCTCCGGACTAAAGTCGAGGCTCGAACGCGAAAGCTCCGCGTCCGGCGCGCGCATCCTTTCTTTCCTGGTGCTGCTGCGGCTGCTGTTGCCAGCATGTTCCTCACTCGCTCCGAGTACGACAGGTAAGTGCAGCCAGGACTAGCGGAAGCGCGGCCTGCTTTGGCCGGGGCTGAGTCACTGCAGCGGCCTGGCTTTCCGACCGACTCGTCCAAAGGCTTTCGGAAGGAGTTGAAGCGACCTCCCTCCTCCAGCTTGCCGGCCTCTCCTCGAGGATCTCTTAAGAGTGGTGGCATGGGTGCTTTTTGCTTCTTTCTTCGGAAAGGAAGCGCTTCGGTCGAACCTCGTGCCTCCATGCCTGGGAATGGAGAGCAGTTTTGCCTGCGGGGGTGGGGGGTGGGGGGGAAGGAAAGGTCTTGCACTTTGGAGCGTAAAGCGCTCCTCACATTAGAAACCGAAGTTTCCCGGCACTGGGTATCCCGCAAAAGCTTTTCGCCGGCGGAAAAAGCAGCTTTACGTAAATCGAACTGCAAAATTTAAGCACTCTGGCGGTAAAGAGATTTTATGTGTATTTGAAACAATACTTCAAAAAAAGTTTACATTTATTCTGAATACTTAATTTCAGTTTGTTCGTTCTCTGTAGGGTGCTTTTTTAAAAAAAAAAAATTCTATTTGCCTTAACTATGCCTGCTGATTATTGGGTAAAAGAAAATAGAAGGGATTGTGACATTTTTCAAGTTTATTAGTCAGAAATCAGGCTATCCCGATCCCTTTGAATACTTTTGCTAGAGGTAATTCATCAAAGTGTTCTTATTCACAGCAGGCTGGGCCTAATTTGTGTTGTGAAATTATTTCCTTAGTCATAATGATGATCCTCAAACTTGCTTTCGGTTATGCTTATCAGTGATTGGACCAGCTCACTGAAATCAAGTACTGTAATACTTCATTGTTGAATAAAGCACATCCTAGAAAACTTTACTATGCACAGATATATTTTTAGAATGTTACTTGTACAAACCAATACACGATAGCCAAATAAACTTTGCCAAGTATTTTTGGCAATATGTTGTGTATCAAGAAGAAAAAGTTTAATTTGGTGGTGACTTTCATAAACCATTTCATACATTTAGTTTTTTGCTCACATTTTGCAATATCATAAACTCTCAATCCCTACTGTCACTGTTTTGTTTCAAGGGATTTGTTGAATTAACAAACTTGTTAAAATTGAGATATCTTCACATTCTTGGGGAAATGATAAATTTCTGAGAAGTTTGGAGTTTAAAACTAAACTGCTAAATAGAATGCTGCCTATTTGGGAAAAGTGAGATTTTTTTCCTATATTGGTGGGATTTTTTTTGCTAGAAAATTTAAGATATTTAACATATGAAGATTTAATATCTGCTATTATACATAATATATAGTTGCCACGTGTGGAAGCTGTTGTATCTTTCATGAATTTGTCCAGTTTCTCTCTGAAAACACCCTTGTTGGATATTTGCAACAAGTCTAGTTCAGCTGAAAAAAATACTTTGTCTTTATTTGAAATGAAACTCTATTGCTTAAGTCTGATTCAAAAATCTAAATTCTAGTAAATGTTCAATGTGACTCTTGATTCTTTCCTTTGCAGAGGCGTGAACACTTTTTCACCAGAAGGAAGATTATTCCAAGTGGAATATGCCATTGAAGCTATCAAGGTACATTTGAAACTATTGTGCAAAAAGTACCTTGAGCTACTTCATAGAACTGGATGGACTGGAATGGGGGAATCTCAGAACAGTGAATGAAGATTGAGAATAGTGTTTGAGCAATGCTATCCAATTCTTCTACACTTTCTTTGAAGTAATGCTGTGATAGCTTTTGCACAGTCATAATAATTGGTTGAGACTGGCAGTGTGTTGCATGTTATATTCTTTAACTTACCCAGTTGCATCCAATGGAATTTCTGTAAAATGTTAATGTAAATAACTGGGATAATGTTGGAAAATGCTCAGGAATCAGTTGTGTAGCATTTTGTACACAATATTTTGAATTCAGCTTCGTAAGAATAAGCTATTTCTTCTTTATATCTGAACATGGTATGGTTACTTGAAAGAAAGAGAAAATCCATTATCCAATTTGATTATGTAGCATGATTTTATTAAGCAATTTAGTATGCAGCAACAGGAACATCAAGGTATATTGCATTGAGAACCACTACTGTTGTAGTGATTACAGTGCAGACTAGGATTACTGTGATATAGGTTCATGTTGTTACTAAACCACAGAGGTTCACTGTGTGACTTTAGGCCAAACAGTGCAGCTTACCTTAGGGTTTTAAGGGGAAATATTAAGAGGGATTGCTTTATACATAACCCGAGCTTCATAATTCAGAAGAAACATTTTAAAGATGGGATAATAGTACCATTTTTAAGATGGGATAATAGTAACTATAGCTTTGAAATTCCTGCAAGGGTTCCTGTGGCCAGAGGAAATGTTATCTTTTCAGTGTATTACATAGTTTTCTTTGCTTGCTGCTTGTTCTGTCATAGCATCTCCATGTCACATTATAAAAATTTGGGCACTTGATAACTGGCATGTATTTAGAACAGTTGCAACATCCTGGGGTCATGTGATAATCATTTGTGATCTTCCCAGGTGGCTTCTGACAAGCAGAGACAGTGGGGGAAGCCAGATTTACTTAATAAATATATGATTCGCTTAACAACTGTGGAAAAAAGTCATAAAATCAGGCCTGGCTCACTTAACAACTGTTTTACCTAGCAATGGAAATTCTGGTCCCAATTGTGGTTGTAAGTCGACTACAATCACAATGGACTACCTGTGGTTATTATTTTTGGCATGGTGACAGCGCTATTATTTTGCACCGAATATAATTAAATTCAGCTTTCCTTATTCTGAACCTTCATAGGTGGCACCTGAATGATTAGTAGACTTAATCTATAAGCATTGCATTAGACTTTCCCAAAAGCTTCTCCTATTTTAACAGGCCAAATGTAGCAGATTGAAGAGTGGGGATATTTTAAACCACTTGAAAAATGCCTGTGGATTAGCAGGAAAGTTATCATGTCCTGATCTACTTTTATTGCCAGAAAGCTTGGGTTGGAGTAGAACCTGGTCATGCACAATGTTTTGAGTTGGCTAGTCTGTTAGAATTGTAGACCCCTACATATCTGTAAAAAAAAAGGGGGGGGGAACAAATATGCTGTTTGTATGCAGCTCAGTATACTAAGCATTGACTCATCAGTGCCTACAAGTTTCATTAATAAAGATATGTGGGTAGTTCCTTGTTAGAGCTGCATGTCTCTCTGAAAAATTGATGGCAAACATGCTTGACTATTCATAGCTGGTATGAGTATCTTATCTGTTGTTTCAGAGTCATAATTATCTAATGCATGCTATTCATAAATATTTAAAAATATGTTTATTTTAAAATAGTTTGTATCTGTGCTATAGGGCCTTTTTCAGAGCCAAGCTAGATCCTTATTGTTTTGAAGATAATTGAGTTTAATATCAAAAAATAACAGTTGCAAATATCTGCAAGCAAATTACACTGCTATGAGAAGATGCATGATATATTTTGTACAAAATAATCTTGGGTATTTCTTAAATGGGATGGAGCTGACCTAATCATATAAGGGCTTGACAGGATTTATTGTACATATTAAAAAAGAATTGATATACCAGATCATGGAATGGGACAACTCAGTGTGGCCAGTTTGGTGCAGCCGATTCATCACTGCCAAGTCGCCTCTGCCAACTCATTGCCACACAGGCCCAGCAGGACAACTCCAGACAGACAACTCGCTGCGGGGACAACTCTCCACAGGTGGCTGGAGGGAGAGGTGGGTGGTTGGGCGAGTGAGCAGGTGTGCAGAGTGGCAACAGCGGCTGGGGGCATCCCATTTCTACACACCCCACCGCTGCTGGCACTACTGCTGCCAAGCTCCAGGCTGAAGAGGCCCAAGATGTTGGCAGCAGTGTATTGGGGAAGCAATGGTGGGTGGGGGCATCCCATTTTCACATCCCCTGCCATCGCTGCAGCAAACTCCTGGAGCTCGGCATGGCAGCGGTGGGGTGTGTGAAAATAGGACACAACCAGATGCTACCCACCCAGCACACCACCAAACGGCCTGAACTCCACCACCATTGCTGAACAGGCTGAACCCTGAACAGCCCAGAGCTCAGCATGGTGACAGCAGTGTGTGTGAAAATTGGATATGCCAGTTGCTGACACTGTTCTGCACTCTCCCCACTCACTTGCTCGCCTGCCCACCCGGCTGTCTCTCCAGTGGGAAACCACCGTTCTACCCACCTGTCTGCCTGCTCACATGGCTCTCCCTCCCATCACCATGGCAAATTGTCCCTGCGGTGAGTTGGCTGTGTGAAGTTACCTTGCGGTGACTTGGCGAGCCAGCCGTTCTGAGTTGGCTGCACTGAGTTGTCCTAGACCCCCTAGATCGATTGGTGTAGTTAGTGCAGTTTGTCAAATGTTACATATTGACTTAAGATGAGAGACTAGTAACAGTGAATGAATGGTAAAAAGTTGTTCTCCCTCATCCTCAGTCCATGATAAGGTTAATCAATGATGGTCCAATTATTAGGACATCTGCAGCTTAAGGACAAAACGTTGACCATTGATTTAAATGTTTCCTCTCCAAAGCTGACCTTTCTCCTTATTTTATATAAACATAATGGTGGGGGAATTGAGAGGCTTTTGCCATTATTTTGCCACGACATATCTGTTATTGCACAATATGTGTCCTTATAGAAACAGGCTTAAGAACTTCTGTGAAGGTCTAGAATCAAAATACAGCAAGTTCAGACATGACATATCTGTTTAAATGAAAATATGCTCTAAATTTTCCATTTCATGTTTGCATTCTGGGTTTTGGTTGCACCCAGCTTACATCCTATTGTTTAATACTCTTCTGAAATTCTGCATCTGACTATCATAGACTGTATGTGCTTAGTATTTCTTAGATTGTATAAAGCAAATTAACAGTTCTTTAAAAAGGTTAAAAATGGTTTATTATTATTTTTGTTAGCTTGGTTCCACAGCAATTGGAATCCAGACATCAGAAGGAGTTTGCCTGGCTGTGGAGAAGAGGATTACTTCCCCACTTATGGAGCCAAGTAGTATTGAGAAAATTGTAGAAATTGATTCTCATATAGGTAAGAATGAAAGCTAATTCTTAAAAAAATTCTGCAGTGTAATTGCAATATGGATATGATTAAAATCCTTTCTTTGGTGGTCTTCTAATTCCTATACTATGAGCTTATATGTAGACTTCCTTTGGTGAAATTAATATTACTAGTAACGATCATTGGGTTTCTGTGTTCAAAATCAGCACAATATAGAATCAGATGTAGAAATCAGAAGCAACTTGCTACTACGGTATATGACCTCTCTAATAAAAGTTTGTCTCCAAATATAGAAATTGGAGAGCTGGGAATTGCAATGTGCGCTCTTGATCCCCAGCCAATTCCTCTGTTGGAAGCTCATTGACCTCTAATGTTAGCCTGTCCTCTGTACATGAGGCCATTTTTTTATTTTTTTTATTTTTTTTTTAAATTTAATTTTTATTGAAAAGTATTAAAAAAGGAACATATAATGTGTATATACATATGTACATAATCACATATATACATAAATACACAAACAAAACTACAAACAACAACAAAAAAAACCACAAACCTAACACCACAAATCACAAGACAAATTCCAATTTCATAAAGCAGCCTAATGTATCTTAGATATTACATACATCTTATGTGCATATTATATATTTCTCGTAAGTTAATGTCAATTTATCAATATATCAGTATCACTATTTCAGTTGTCTATGTGCACTCAGAACTCGTGTAACATTTTGTACTTACATAAATAAAAAATGAACAAACAAACCTCTATTTTGTTTTATGTTTACCCTTTAACCAGTCATAAAATTTATCCCAAATTCCATAGAAAGCCGTTTCTTCCTTATCCTTTATTCTCATAGTGAGCCTATTCATTTCCGCACATTCCATGATCTTATTTATTATCATTATATTGGATGGGGCTGCATCTTTTCTCCACATTTGGGTATAGATAATCCTTGCTGCTGTGAATATATGGATGACCAAATATTGGTTGTTTTTATTTATTCCACTTTCCATCATACCAAGCAGGAACACTTCTGGTTTTAATTCTACCTTTTGTGATGTAATTTCGGTTAACCACCTCTTGATTTTCCC
>QLTV01003654.1:2847784-2860959 GCA_003457575.1 Thermophis baileyi
TTTCTCACCAAACAGGTCTCCTTTTCTTTTCTCCCAGTTCAAATACGTTTGCTGCTAATTCTTCTCCGCTTCCTTCTAAAACAGCTGGCTGTCACGTCTTCCGACCGGCCATTAACAGGCCGGTCCCTTTCGCACACGATCTGAAGGCGCCTCTCGCCCGTGCAGGAGATCGCCTTTCTCCCTCTGGGGCTCCGAGGCTTCCCCTCTCCACCGGTGCTCTTTTCACGAGCGTTCCTTGCCTAACACGGCCACGATTATACAAAAAGCCGAGCAAGCCTTACGAGGTTTTCATCAGCATGCCCTCTCCAATCTGGCTGTCACGTCTTCCGACCGGCCATTAACAGGCCGGTCCCTTTCGCACACGATCTGAAGGCGCCTCTCGCCCGTGCAGGAGATCGCCTTTCTCCCTCTGGGGCTCCGAGGCTTCCCCTCTCCACCGGTGCTCTTTTCACGAGCGTTCCTTGCCTAACACGGCCACGATTATACAAAAAGCCGAGCAAGCCTTACGAGGTTTTCATCAGCATGCCCTCTCCAACGTGACGCCAACCGGAAGTCGAGGCCATTTTTTTAATATAATCACATACACACCTCTGATGAGAACTGGAGCTAGAGTTCATTTATATCTACCTTTCTCTGTGTTTAACATCAATGTTAACTATTTTAATATAGCCGTGAACAATGGTATTGTCTAACAAAGTTAATTAACAAATAAGTATAACTCACAAACATTGTAAGGTATCAGTACCTTATATCACTTGACCTGCTTTCTTTCACATGCAAGTGCATGAACTTTGTTTATGACACATTTGACTTTCAACTTCTATAATTTTTTAAGAGTATCAATATGCATGTGGATGGATGATTAAAAACACATTGTTTATTTCAATGTTCATGAGTCAATCTTTGGTGTCTCACAGGAATCGGTGTTGAGGTTGGTACTTTTTAATTTGTATCTCCCTTTTTTCAGGTTGTGCAATGAGTGGCTTGATAGCTGATGCAAAGACATTAATTGACAAAGCAAGAGTTGAGACACAGGTAAAACTCAAATACTGATCTTTGTGCATCTTGCTTTTTTTCCTCCCACTTCTTCTTCTTTTTTTTTTTTTGAAAATTAGTTATTCACTCAGACTTAAAACAAACATGGCAGCAGAACTGCAGAAAAGAATTACAAATTAAATTTTATATGAAAAGAATATGCAAAATTCAAGATGGATATGAAAAGGTGAAAATGAGATTCCATTACTGGATTTTTTTGTCACTAATTATTTACAATTACATGAATATTAGAAGAAACTGATGTCAGAATATGCTCTACTATCATGGCTTTAGGATTGCTCTCTTTGAACTGAGTTTGACAACATTTTAATAGTCGTATTTCTCTTTTTAAATTCTCTATCCAATAAAGAAAAAGAACATGTATAACTTAGGGAATAGGTACATTTTAGGGCACAGGTAAAACTGTTTCCCAAATAATCAATCTTTAACTTCATAATTGACAGGACTCTGCTTGCTATGGATGTGTTGTTAAATTGAAAATGTGTTTCAGTGAATGATTTCCATAATCTTTGCAAGTTAACATTCTTGGATCAAGGAGCTGTTTCAAATCACGCTTAACAGCACATAAATCATTTTTCTGTGAGTGGTTTCTACACAGATGGCAAAATATTTAAGCTACTCAACTATGGAATATTGATTCTGTGATTGTGAGATTAGTTCCTTTCATGTAATAAACGACAGTCTGCATAGGAACTGCTCATGGTAGAATGCTTCCCATGTGGTTGGAAGCATTTAAAAGAACTTTAACTAAGCTTGAATAGAAAATATGGACAGTGTTATTAATAGCACATATCTATTCTAAAAGGAATAACAAATTAGCCATGAATCATTAAAATCTTGTCTCTTATTGTGCGTTCTTCATACTACATTGCAGTTGGTTTGCATGGTAGGTAATCTTTTGTGCATTTCTTCTTTTGGTTGTAATTTTGGCTTAAGTTTATTTGGATGCAGATTGTATATGTATTGAAGAAATATATCTTTTATGAAAAGAGATATACATGTCTCTTTTTATCATCTCAGAATCACTGGTTTACATACAATGAAATCATGACTGTGGAAAGTGTGACACAAGCTGTATCCAACTTAGCGTTACAGTTTGGAGAAGAAGATGCTGATCCAGGCGCAATGGTATGTATGTCAATTATTTGTTAAATGTCCATCATTGACAAGTGTACTCTTCAGTTACTAGATCATTAAATGCCTGATCCTTCTATGATTTCATTCTAGTCAAGGCCATTTGGTGTGGCATTACTCTTTGGAGGAGTCGATGAAAAAGGACCTCAACTGTAAGTTGGGTTTTGTTTCTTCACTCTCATTATTTATGTGTTTAAATCCAGGCTACTTATCACTGCTGAGTTAGAAGATAGAGTACCATAGAGTTCTACATAATCAACCTGACAGTGAGAACAATCAACTAATGGAACAGCTTGCCTTCAGAAGTTGTAGGTGTTTCATCACTAGAAGCTTTCAAGAAGAGACTGGACAGCCATCTGTCAGAAATGGCATAGGGTCTCCTGTTTGAGAAGGGGGTTGCACTAAATGACCTACAACAGCGGTTCTCAACCTGTGGGTCGCGACCCCTTTGGGGGTCGAACGACCATTTCACAGGGGTCGCCGCGCGCGTTAGCCCGCCATCTTGGTGACACCGTTACTCGCAGGGGTGAAATGCTCCCGCTTCGGCCGTGCCTGCGGGTCGTCAGATAGCCGGTAGCGACAGAAGCGGGAGACTTCACCCACCCGCCTGGACGCCGCCATTTGGGTTCTTTTACCTTCTGCGCATGCGCAGAACGCTTTGCGCATGCGCAGAGGGTAAAAGAACCCAAATGGCGGCGGGGGGGGTCGCGGCATTAGAAAGGTTGAGAACCACTGACCTACAAGGTCCCTTCCAACTCTGTTATTCTATTCTATTCTAAACTAGAAATCAAGGAGAATGTCAGTAGATGAAGACTGGATTGGGTGTATGAATTGTATGAATTAACATACAATATTTTAGGAGCTGCCAAACTCTCTTATGCTAGTATCTGTCTCCATTATTAAAGATACAAAAATACTGGCCAAAAAGCAAAGCTGTTTTGAGGTGTGTACATTTTCATAGTGAAAGCTATATTAATAATTATAATCCAAAGATTTTTCAGTGTTTGCAAGGACACATAGGTGTAAAAATATGATAAATTTGATTTTGATATGAGGGCACAAACACCTTATATCTACCATTAAGAATAGATTTTAAGTACTCGATTTATTCACATCACATTAATTTTTGCTACTATGGCAGTAAAGAACCTTTCCCATTGCCATGCAGATGTTAAGAAGTATATGGGTCACTATTTCATTTCTCTTATCTTCAATTTCTTCTTCAGTAATTGAATACAGTTTCATGATAAGAGGAATTGATAGTTGACACCAACTATTTAACAACAAAATGTTCTTTATTAAAACAAGCATATGAGAAATGGTACTGTAAAGATGTATTTTAAAGAACATGAACTGTTATAGTTTGTAAAATATTTTATCAGTTGCTGAGATTTATTAAATTGCTGCAAGACAATAAGGTAATTTATTTCAATTCTGAACCATCTCTAAACGTTTTTTTACCATCGTATTTTTATAATGAGAACTCAGTTATTCCTATAGAGATTTTGGTTCACACAATTATATTACAGTCTTCTGTGCCTTCATATTTATTCACTTAGTTTAATGTACTTGTGGACCAATCATTGAGCTGCTAGATAAATATCCCGCAAACTGTTTTTCAATAGATAGCTTTGATAAAATCATACTTTGTAGAATTATGGATGTACAAGCAATTGCATGAGCTATAGGAACTTAAATCCTAAAGAAAGGTTCAAAAATCTGAAAACAGCAAAATATAGCAAGGAGATTAAATTCATAGGACTCTTCTAGAAGAAGAAGGAAAGGGCAGTGATGCTTGCTTATTTACACTATAGGCTTAGTCAAAGGGGGGGGGTTTGCTATAGAAAAGTGTAAAACTAATTTCTGCAGCACAATATTGGCCATTTTAATAAATGAAAGGACAAATCTGACTTCAATCTTATGTTTTTTAGAAAACAAATAAGTAGAAATTGATTTGATTATGAGTGAGAGAGGGAGGGAGGGAGAGAGCTAGAAAGAGAGGAGAATTTAATACAGGCGATATTTTTGTGGCTATTAAAAGAACAAAAAACATCCTAAAGTTTATTTGAATCCAAAGTGTTTTTTTTTTTGTATTGAAAGCGTTTCTTCTCATCTGGCTGTGTATATGATGTCTTCTTGGCAAGTTCTCCTTTAAAACAAAGCCAAGCCAGGTGAATCCTATTCACCATGCAATATTTTCTGGCTCTAAGCCATGTAGTAAAACTCTGGCTATCCCTACTAGTCTCCCAAATTTGTTGGATGTAAGCGTTTGATTATGATACGCACATGTGTACCTACACAATCTGTTCCTAGTCAAATATAACTCGCAGAATAAAACTGCAGACTTTATAAGTGATCTGCGTGGCACTTGATGGTTTGTTCATTTTCATATCTTTTATTTATGCATGTAGATTTCATATGGATCCTTCTGGGACTTTTGTACAGTGTGATGCAAGAGCAATTGGATCAGCTTCAGAAGGTGCACAAAGCTCACTGCAGGAGGTTTATCATAAGGTGAAAGCCCATTTTATTTGGCCTCACTCTTTATTGCAGCTCCTTGATGAAAGCAGAGAGATGAAGAAAATAACTGTGACTTTTATTGTAGCAGTATCCACAAAATCCTGTTGCTTGGTTCTCTTTTAAAATAGCTGTAACTTTAATACCATAGAATCACCTGGGTTATCTTTGTTTGTCATCAATGTATTTTGAGCAATTTAAAAAGTGTCATTACCTATGGCATTTTGAATATATTTTCAACATATTTATAGGTTCCAGGTGGTTTTGGATCTGAGAAGTTCATAGGAGAAGAACCTTTTATAGAAATATAATGAAAAGAAATTTTGAGATATTTTAAGTTAAATCTGCTTTCTTGATTAACAAGTCAAATTAGTAATTTAATCTCATGCCTAAACAAGAGCTTGTATTGTCTTTAAATAAATATAACATGTTAGTTACGATATGTCAATGACTGAAACCTGCAGTTATCAGCCCTAAAAATATTTTCACAATGGTGAACTGCATCCAACTGTAGCAACAGATTTCTATGAATACTTTTCCATCAAACAATTGAGGTTTACTGTATGTAAATTCAGTTTAGACTAGCATGTGGAGTAAGAACACTGTCCAGTCAGTTTTAGACATGTCATTATATATAATGGCTTACTTAAGCATTTGTTTAATTTAAGAAAATTATCCAATTTAAGAAAATTATCCAATTAATGTGATAACTACAGTCACTTGGTGCCTATCATATCAGCCTTAAGTTTCATGATTTCTCTTTACAGTCAATGACACTGAAAGAGGCAATTAAGTCGTCCCTTATAATTCTAAAACAAGTTATGGAAGAAAAGCTGAATGCAACTAACATTGAGGTAGGTTAATCCATTTATTAAAGGTTTTCCATCAATATCCATGTTATGTGAATTTCAGCACAGATATTAAAGTAGCTTAGATTTGCTATTTGATTGTATATTATGTCCCAATTATTTTGGGGTAGAATTGTAGGAGTTAAGTTGCACATTTGGCTCTGCTGCTTCAGTGTTGATATTCCTGAGATTAGAGTGTTGAGATCTTTGTAATGAAATAGTGACCCATATACTTCTTAACATCTGCATGGCAATGGGAAAGGTTCTTTACTGCCATAGTAGCAAAAATTAATGTGATGTGAATAAATCGAGTACTTAGAATCTTAAAAACTAACACTAGTGACTCAAGTTCCATCTAATTCAATGTTCTACTAACTAGACAATTAGATAGGAATGTGGACAGCTACCTAACTTAAAAACAGAAAACTTTCTGTTCTCCAACAGCTGGAATTGACAGATGTATTGCTTTGATATCAGAAATGCCATATAATTGTTTTTGATGAATTAAGGTTGAGGTTATCCGAACATGGCCAAGGTGAGAAACTCAGGAACTAGAACATATTGAAGGCTTGGAACAAGGCTGTGGCAAAATCTAGTGACTTTATGTGATCTTTAAAAAAAGCATATCAGATCTTATTCAAACTTGAATAGTAGATCAGTAGGAAATGCCAGGGCTGACGGTTAAATTGGGAAGTCAAAGAACCTTCCCAAAGGATATATTGGAAAACCACTTCAATAAAGCTGCCAAGTAGCTTTATTGCAATGGTTTTTAGGAAATTGAATGTATGCAATGTTGAATGCAGCCACTGAGGGTAGCCTTAAGACCAACAGAAATTGTTAAGTGAATTGCATAAAGGTGTCAGGAAATCACTAAAGCCGAGGGAGTTAGAACTAAAATGCTGTGCTTACCCTGTTCAGCATAAACATAACATAGTGGCCCCTCTCCAAAACAGAAATGTGTGTTTTGATATAACACAACAGATGGAATATTTGGGCTATAGACGATTCTTACTGGTGGATTCTTGATAGGCACCCAAATCTTCTCAGTACTATACCTTCCTACCACCTCCCCTTCCTCGTCCATCCGTTCCCCCCATTATCTGTATATTGGATTGTTTCTTGCCATGATGATCTTTAAACATTAGATTACCAATGCATTCCCATCAACCTGCCGCCCAGTGCCTGTTCTTCTAGTACTTTCCCTGTCTTCCATTCCTCACCTTCCCTCAGTCAGTAATGCTGACATTGCTGCATGGTATTTTTTGCAAAAGATAAATGAAAACACACACACACTCCCCAATCTTCCCAGCATATTTTCTTTCTTCCCTCTTTTGCCTTTTCTCAGTCAGTGCACTATTATAGTGTCAGGGCCTATTCCATACCAAGATGGCCTCAGCAGTAAAGAACAATCTCCCAGTACAATTTATTTCACTAGCCTGGTGCTTCCCAATCTTCCCAGTGCCTTCCCTCCCTTGTCTTAGCTGCTGATGAAGGAGACCCTTTAGCTCCCACTCTTACTCACCACCCAATTCTGCCCAGAGGAATTGTATTTTGGTTACTTTCCACAACAAGCTTATTCCATATATGGACCATAGATCTGAAACATGCATATTTTGGTTTAGGCACAGACTATCACAAATCAGCTTGTTTGGGGCAGCAAGAGCTTGTGCAGCGAATATACTGCACAGCCATACTTTTCCTCTGTTTTTTATGGAGCAAAGAGGAATTTGTATGTACCAGACTCAAGTTTTGATGGAGCAGTGTGGGTAAAAATACTTGTTCACCCTAATGAAGCTAAACTTAAGCAAAGGTAGTAGAGCTTTTGTAATTTCTTCTTTTCTCTGAAGAACTAGAGCATGTTAGAAATGACTTTGTTTTTAGAAATGTATTAGGGTGGAAAGATCTACAGGCCAAAATTGTTCAGACAGTCGAATAGTAGTATCTGTTTCATGTGCAGTAATCAATCTTCTGTATGTCAAGGGCTGCTACTTTCTAATATGAATAAGTATTTATATCTTGCCTTTGCTGTCCTTGCAGCTTGCAACAGTGCAACCTGGGAAGAAGTTCCACATGTACACAAAAGAAGAACTTGAAGATGTCATCAAAGATATTTGATGAGAGGAGGAACTCTCCCAACTGCCTCATTCCCTGACCACAGCAAACTGAATCTTCAGTTGTTTTCCAGTGCCCGTAACTTTATTTCAGCAGCACGTATGCCTGCTCTTAAAGGCGCAAAGATTTTTTTACAGTTTCTGTACATAAAGATCTTCAACAAGAGGAAACTAGAATAAATCATTTTGTTATTCTTATGTCACTAATTCTTTAATAAAGTTCTGCAGTGGGAGGTATGCTTAAAATTAGTAGTGTTAGGGTAGATGCATCTTCAAATGTTTTCTTCCTCATACATCAAATTTGGCTTTCTCAGGGATGCATACAAGAGGATGGGAATACAGGTAGTCCTCGACTTACAACAGTTCATTTAGTGACCGTTCAAAGTTACAACAGCACTGAAAAAAGTGACTTATGACCGTTTTTCACAGTTACAGCCTTTGCAGCATCCCCATGATCATGTGATCAAAATTCAGAAGCTTGGCAATTGGTTCATACTTATAAACATTGCTGTGTCCCAAGGTCACATGATCCCCTTTTGCAACCTTCCGACAAAGTCAATGGGAAAGCCAGATTCACTTAACAACCGGGTTACTAACATTAACTGCAGTGATTCACTTAACAACTGTGGCAAGAAAGGTCGTAAAATGAGACAAAACTCAATGTCTCACTTAACAACAGAAATTTAGGGGATCAGTTGTCATACGTCGAGGACTACCTATAATTTATTTATTTATTTGCAAAATTTTGTATGCCGCCCAACTCCCAAAGGACTCTGGGCGGCTCACAGTATATATATAAAAAAAGACAACAATAGAAACATATATATAAAAAAAAACAGTTTAAAAATACATCAATATTAAAATAAAACATTCACACAACATACATGGGCCAATCAATCCATTATTGGCCCCAGGCCTGCCGGAAAAGCCAGGTCTTAACGGCTTTACGGAAAGCCAGTAAGGTGGGGGTAGTACGGATCTTGGGGGGAAGTTGGTTCCACAGAGTCGGAGTGGCTACAGAGAAGGCTCTCCCCCGCGGGCCCACCAGCCGCCACTGTCTGGCTGATGGGACCTGAAAAAGGCCAGCCCTGTGCGACCTCACTGGTCGTTGGGAGGAGTGTGGCAGAAGGCGGTCACGCAGATAAACTGGTCCTAAGCCATGTAGGGCTTTAAAGGTAACATCTCTAATTGCATCTCTCTTACACACACAAATATATTTTCAGCACTTATTATTTGGTACAGGTAGTCCTCGACTTACAACAGTTCATTTAGTGACCGTTTGAAGTTACAATGTTACAACAGCACTGAAAAAAGTGACGTAATGACCGTTTTTTCACACTTACGACCATTGCAGTACCCCATGGTCATGTGATCAAAATTCAGACGCTTGGCCATTGACTTATGATAGTTGCAGTGTCATGTAATCCACCTTTTGTAACCTGACAAGCAAAGTCAGTGGGGAAGAGCCAGATTCTTTTAATAACTGTTACTAACTTAACAATTGCAGTGATTCACTGTGGCAAGAAAGGTGGTAAAATGGGGCAAAACTCACTTAACAAAATGTCTCATTTAGCAATAGAAATTTTGGGCTCAATTGTGATAAGTCGAACTAACTATCTGATGTTTTAATTGGATAAATGAACATATTAAAGCTCCAACTGGTAGCAGGCTTTACTCTTTTTAAGTACAAAATGCACTTTGATCCTAGTCACAGGGACCACATTGCTGGTTGGGGAAGGCTGAATAGAAATACAGTCATTGGAATTAAAGCAGCAGTTGAGTAGAGCAGTAAATCATTATAAAAGAGAAAAAAGGATCCCTTGGGACAATATTTCAGGCCTTTGTAGTCTCCTTTTCAAACTGAAATGTTCCCTCCCAAAATTCAGTACAGCTTAAACCACTGTACATACAGTTATAATTACTGTATATTACTTCCCTTACGTTGTCTAACTGCTGGTATCTGGTTTCTTTCTAATATTACCAGTAGGCTAAACTTTCTTCCTTTTCTGGATGGCATGAGAGTAACCAAACTCCCAGACATGTGGCCTTCAAAAGTCATTCCTGGAGCTCCCATTTTTAGCCTTTTAAATTACCTAGGTCCCTCATGTGGAACATGAGATAAATCAGGCAGTATATTTAAGCAAATGGATCAGTTCTGATTACTTCCTTGATATGTAATGATTTGTAAATCAGTTATTTACAACAAAGGTAAAACTCCAAAATAAAACCTAGAGGAAAAAATATGTGAAAAAAAGAAAAAAAGATTGGATTTCTTAATAATTTTTCTCTATATATACATATTTGTTACGATGCCGAGGCGGATGTGTGGTATGGGGCCTGATGTTTTTGAGGGCTTTGGGTATGTTAGAGATAATGTATAGACATTCGATGGGGTTTTGAAGTGGTTGGCTTCCAGAAGCGACTTGGGGCGAAGTGCAGGCAAGCAGAAAAAATGGGAGAGGAGACAGTGGCATGAGCAGCAGCGGAAGAAAGTTCCATTTGCATCTCTCCAGGCAACGGACAGAAGGTATAGTGTAGGTAGTGGATTTGCACTGTGTTTCCAACCAGGGCTGTACTTAAACTGCAAAGACACAGCAGGTGGCAAGCAACAGAATCTGGCAGCATTGCAGATCTGTTGTGCTTGACTCAGCTGCTTGGCAGGGCGAGATGGAATCGAGGTGCAACAGATCACACCCATTACAGAAGTAGTGGATACAGAGGAACAGCTCTGTTCTCATCTTTCTGGGATGGAGTAGAGACCAGTCCGCTCCACATAAAGAGATGGCAGTGGCTTTGGTATCCAGGCAGCGGGAGTCCTTGGTGTAATGAAGAACCTGGATATCCAATGGGTGACAACAATGAGAGTGGGAATAAGTTGGTAGTCTTCCAAGAGGATCTTACAAGAGTCCTGTGGCTGCATCCTGACTGACTACATGTTGCATTGGCCATTTTGACGCCCCCCGCTTTTTCCCCTCAAACTGGATTGAAATTAGCCCTGTAGTTGGTAGACCAGAGCAGATTTACCGTGTGTGTGTGTGTGTGTGTGTGTGTGTGTAGATTACATTGTGGATGTTGTCACTATGAGAGGAGAGATCTGGACTGGTTGGGGGGAGAGTCTGTTTTGGAGACCATTGGCAAGGTGGGGCTGCATTTGCTCACCACCCTCAAGCGAGAGACACAGGAAGGAGAATATTGACTTCTATCTTCCTCCTGGTTGAAAATTGGGGGGGGGGGAAGGTGAGTGAGATTGAAGAGTGGATAGGAGGAGTGATCGAGTGAATGGTGAGCATCAGATGTGTTGTCCAGGGTTTAATCACTGAACGTTAAATAAAAGTGTCAGTATCTGGGCAGGGCTTATTTGCTGTGTGTATTGATGGATGAGTCCCTTTGGCTTTGAATGGGAGGTCAAAGCCGGGGTGTGTGTGTGTGTGGAGGGGAATAGAACGAGTATTGACATTTTTGAACTTTGTGTTGGAGAAGACACTTGAGAATACAATAGACAGCTAAGAAAAAAAAATGGATCATTGAACAAAAATCCCCAAATTTTTACTTGAGGAACAAATGACCAGATTTAAAGTATCCTACTTCATATACATTGTGCAAAGGTTTAGTTCTTTTGAGAAGGCTCTAACCCTGGAAAGGGTGGAAGGAAAGAAGAAGAGGTTGACGGGCTAAGTAGATGAATTCAGTTACAGTGGCAATGGATACACTGTTGGAAGATTTAAAAGACAGGCATGGGGAAGATCATTCTGGAGAATATGTGCTCACTTAGAGTTGACATCGGTTTGATGGCACAGAATCAAATATGCGCAGAAATTATTTCTTTATTATTTCAGTTGTATTTACCTGGGAGGCACCCAAACATCGTATGGCTCTTATTTTGACTCCTTATGTTATAACTGCCTTTTTTTTTTTAAACTGAGCCTCCCTTAATGGTAATTTTTTATGTTCTGAGATTATTTAGAGAAGAAACATGATTACATCTATAGACTGCTTAAGCTCCTTCAAGGAGACTTTGTTTTTCATATGTTTTGTGAACAAGATCTCTGAACTCATATCCTCACTTTGAATGCAAGGTATAAGGCCAAGAAAGGTAAGAACGGAACATAAGTACATGTACTATGAACTGTGCAAGTCAAGGAGAAAGTAAGGTATCGTGGAGTTTCATGTATCATATCCATTGCTAGAACTCCGATTTAGTTTTTAGGATAATGATCTAGATTCAGAAGATGAAAAAGTGATTCAGAGCATACAGAGACACATAGCATATATTGGCAACTCCTTAAAGAAATGCCCAGTAAAATGCAAGTTTAACTTAAGGAAGTGTTGAAAGGTCCAGTGTGCATGCCCACATTGTACAGGACAAACCTGCTTTTATTTTGCAGTGAAACACAGGAATGAAATAATAAACCAGAGAGTGAGCTTCTTGCCATATGTTGTCAATACAGACTGAACATTTTCCATTTCTTAAAAAGGTGTGAACTCATGAAGTGGCAACAGCTACTGAATGTTTACAACTGTATAGATCTGGATACCTTATATACCAAACAGAAGGAACAATTAATATTCTGTTCTCTGATGTGGAAAATATCCAATGTGGAATGTGTCAAAATTATCTAAGATTTTGGATGGACATGAAAGGTGCTTTTATTGAAAGCAGAATTGTCCTCACTGGCTGAGAATTACAGAGAGCTTCAAGGCTGAGGTGTCCAGTGAACATGCTAGTAAATGACAGCTGATTACCCACTTCTGTAATTTATATTTCTCCACTGAATTTGAGGTGACTGCTACTTTGGTATTGAATAAGGATTTTAAAGAAGAGATATATAATTATATACCGTGTTTCCCCGAAAATAAGACAGGGGCTTATATTTTTTTGACCCCCCAAATATGGCCTCGGCCTTATTATCGGGGGGGGGGCTTATTATTTTGGGGGTGCAGTAGGCGGCGAGCGTGGGTCTGCATGTCCCATCGCCGCTGCCTCGCCTCCCCTCCCTGCCGCCACCGCCTCGTGGAGCAGGACTCAGCAAGGCTTGTTGTGCCGTTGCATGCACGAACTGCAGGACTGCCGCAAACTTCATCATACTGGCACAGCTGGGGTCCTTCTGCCGTTGGTGCATGCAACGGCACAACAGGCCTTGCAGAGTCCTGCTCCACGAGGCAGCGGCGGTGGCGGGACGAGTCTCACAGAGACTCATTTGTGGCAGGTGGAACATGTTGGGCCGCGAGACGCAGGTCCTACCTGGGACTTGTAGCTCCGTCACGTTCCTTGGCGTTGTGTCCACTGACGCCCATGGTAAAAGAAACCTTCTCGCGAGTTCAATCAAACTTCTCGAACTCGCGAGAAGTTTTCTTTTACAATGAGCTTCTCTGGACACAATGCCGAGAACGTGACGGAGCTACAAGTTTCAGGTAGGACGTGCGTCTCGCGGTTGGGCGCAATTTGGGAGTGGCGGGGCGGGGCGGGCCGCGAGACGTGCGTCCTACCTGGGACTTGTACCTCCGTTGC
>QLTV01003654.1:2864476-2886843 GCA_003457575.1 Thermophis baileyi
GCGTTTTGACGCGCTCCCGCCTGCGATGGGGCGGCGAGGCAGGCATCGAGGCTCCCCTTCTCTTCTTCGGAGGCAGGAGCGCGTTTGAAAACGCTGCCATAGGCAGAGCCCAGAGGAGCCGAGCAGTCTCGTGGGGTGTGCGTGCCCTCGACTCTCACTTGCTCTCGCTCTCCCGGCCAAAAAAGTGCCCGCAGCAAAAAGAGCGCCTCCCGGCATGCCCCCCCCTTTCCCCCAGAAAGTAATGGAGCCCAGAGGAGCCGAGCAGTCTCGTCGGGTGTGCGTGCCCTCGACTCTCACTTCCTCTCGCTCTCCCGGCCAAAAAAGTGCCCGCAGCAAAAAGAGCGCCTCCCGGCATGCCCCCCCCTTTCCCCCAGAAAGTAATGGGGGGGGCCTTATTTTCGGGGGGTGGCTTATTTCAACGCATGTCCCGAAAAGCCCTGTTGGGCTTATTATCGGGACATGTCGTATTTTCGGGGAAACACGGTATTAAGCAGATTAATATTGCTTTATATTAATATTTATTATGTTCCAATGACATTCTTTCTATTAGTTGATGCATGCCACCTAGATTATTTTCCCACTTTCTCCTTAAATAAAAGAGGCAATGGGAAAGGAGAGGAAGACACTACTCTTTTTTATGAAGTGGATAGTTATCCAGCAGATGGTCAATATCAAAAGTTGGTTAATTTTCACTGGCCTTCCTTTTAAATTAATTTTAATTTAATGCTTTGACTTCTTAAAAACCAAACAGGCCAAGAAAATGTAGAAGTTGCAGCATGAAACACAAGCCTTTAGGCAGGATAAGATATTCCCAAAAGACTCCAAAATGTGGTTTGTTTAATCCCCCCCCCCAGCCATTTGAAAGCGTAAGGGCTGCATCAATTGCTGTTTGCTACCATCTGGTGGCATGTTGGTAAAATAGTCATTGTGGTTATGCTGTATACCCTCATCTAGAAATACTCAAACCTTCTAGGTACTGTGTTTGGTGTCCATTCAATAGGTCTGGGAATTACTTAAGCCCAGCTATTCACAAACTGAAAATAGATATACCTGAAGCACAGACCACATGAAGGAGACCTTATTCTAGAAAAGAAAAAAAAATTAAAATACATCTAAGCCAGTTTGGTCTAGTGGCTAAGGCATCAGGTTAGAACAGTGATGGCGAACCTTTTCAGCACCGAGTGCCCAAACCGGAATGCACGCACGCACGCATGCATGCACACATGTGCGTGCCGGCATGCTGGAAACCTGAAGACCAGCTGGTGACGGTGCACGTGAAGTTGCCTGAGCATTGAACATTCTTGGAATTCTGGGAGTTGAAGTCCATATCCACCAAAAAGCATCCTATTGGAGAATATTAATATAAAGCATAAGTTAAATAAAGAACCTGGATAAAAAGGGACCTACTCTCTCCATTCTACAATGGGACTGTGTGTTTGGAAAATGCAATAAAGGAAGGGACTGGTTCTTCCAGAACACAAAATGTTTCCTTTTTTTGTAACTAGTTTCCTCCCCCCCCCCCTCTTTAGTTTGCACAAAAAGAATAATCCTGTCATTTAAGACAAAGGCTTTTTTATATTTTGCTTTAAGCACAGTTGTTAGTACCAGCTACAGTGTGACTGTCTCATGATTTCTCTAAAGGCCTTCTTCCATAGTTTAATCTATGAAGAAGTAGCACATAACTTTTGTTGATGGAAGCCACCCCAAAAGTAAGATCTTTAGTCTTAGTCCACGAGACATGAGAAATTAAATAAATATCTCTGTTATCTTAGCTTTAGGACTCAATCTTCTTCATTTCAAATACATTTTGTGCGAGGCTACGGTACTTCTTATGTTCTTACGCCTGTTCACCATTTCAGGAAGATTGGACTTTGTGATACTTCATGTGGATCAAATTATGTATCCCATCAAAATGCTTCATGATTCAATGAAATTGTTCTTTGTTTTTCTAACCCAATTACTGATTACTTAGCTATTTCATTTATTATTTAGTAATAGGTATATTACTTCCTCTACCTGCTGGATCCATATTGTGCTAATATGTCCTAATAGAATAGAGATGTTTTTTTAAAAAAGGATGTGGGGCTGCTTTTTCACAATTTATTTAATGAGCTGAATATTGGTCGTCAAAATAGATGCTGAGATAATAGTTAGGGTTTTACATTGCATGTAGCCATTGTCCATTTAACTTTGTTCATTGAACAATTTGCTGGCTTTGCACATAAATATAAACTATGGCTTATGAGCCTCAAATCATGGTTTAATCAATAAAGAAGATTTATAAACTTAGCATAACATATAATATGCTAAGGCCAAAATAAATGAACGAAGTTCAAATATATCATTATATGTCAATCTTTTCAATATTTTATTACCTTTAGAAATTTAAAGAGTGTTTAATTATGTAAAAACAAATTAATATCTCTTATTTCTATTTGGACATCCACATTTCATAATTCAAAGTTGTTGTTTTTTTTTGCTGATTTCTGTTTTATACAAATAATTTCAATTTCAATTAGCAGATGATCACTGCTTTAGTCAATGGAAAAATTAAGAGTTTTGTTTACAAATTAATAGCCAATATTGCTGCATATATTATGAAATGCATGAGCAAGGTTTGTTATATCAAATTATCCTGGTTAATTAGTTTTGTCTTAAATCAAATATACAATTTACAGTTGCGATACAAGAATGCAAGTTAATGTGCCTAGTGCAGCATTCTGTAATTTAGTGACCACTAGATATGTTGGAGTTTCATACTGCAACTTTCAAAATGCCCACCCTACATAGTCAAATAATAATCCCAACACCTCTACAGAATGCCAACTGGGAAAAAATGCTTAAGGTTTATCGACTGCTACAAATCTGAATATTTGTAGGTTCACCATTTGCAAAGCTGATTTTTTAGGTATCTGGTGGCTTGCAGTTCATTTGGCTTAATGGCCCAAGTGGAACTCTACAGTGGATGGGAGTTATGGAAGTTGAAGTCCAAACTATTTAGAGGACACTAAGTTGCAGACATTTGCAACAAAACAACCAAGCTCAAAGAACAGCAAGGACCTCACAGGTCAAACCTGAGCTACAATATTCTCTTCTATTAGTAACACTAAGTTGTGTTTTTCTTTATTATTGTTTATTAGAAAAAAAAATTCTCGCTCTTAACCCTGTTCGAATATGTTGCTTTCCCCTCTGCATGATTCCTACGGTATATATGATTGCTACAACTTGTGGTTCTTGTTGCATGACATTGTCTTTTTTCCCCATGCTTTCCTGCCAAGTTTCATGTTGCAATTTCTCTATATGCCAGTTTAGTTTCCTGTTCCCTTTTTCATGCGCATGCACATCACAGCATTGTTCAAAGTACAATGAGTAATCATACTCATAAATTCATTTCTAACATGCTAAACTGGCTATGTAATCATGGTCCTCTCCTCTGTTATAATTAAACAACTTGGCCACTTATGATTTGTGGGCTGTCCTTATTTCCATTTTTGTCTATTTGATTTTCTATCTTGCTAATTCACCAGGATCCTCAAGTTTGGTCTTAAAAAATACACTAACATTTGGGCTGCATCTACGTTTCGCACATATAGCATTGATATAGGATGCAATATTCCCTTTTCCTTAAGAATGTTAATAAAGAATGATAGGCCCAGTACTCTTCAATATCTTCATAAACTATTTAGATTATAGTTTAGGAAACTCATCAAATTTTCAGATGACATCAAGCTAGCAGGAATAGCCAACACTCCAGATCAGTGGTCCCTAACCTTTCTGGCACCTGGGACCAGTTTAATGGAAGTCAATTTTTTCAGACTTGGGGGGTGGGGGGGAAAAGGTTTTGCATGCAACCTAGATCCTGCGCAGGCACAGATGAAGCTTTACTTGCTTGCGTGCTCTGGTTCTTAACAGGCCACGGACCGGTACTGGTCCGTGGCCCAGGGATCCCTGCTCCAGATGATAGGCTCAAGATACAGAAGGATCTTGACAGACTTGAATACTGGACCCTATCTAATAAAGTGAAATTCAATGGTGAGAAAAGTAAGGTTCTACATTTAGGCAAAATAAAACAAATGCACAGGTATAGCTTGAGCAGGGGGGGTTGAACTAGAAGACCTCCAAAGTCCCTTCCAACTCTGTTATTCTGTTATTAAGTCTCTCACTTGTTTAATTGTATTTTTTTCAGTCTGAAGATTTATAATCTCTTCTGGTTTATAGCTTTGAGAATACACTTTTATTTTGCATGTAACCTTAAATTTGCCTTTAGTATGAATGAGGTGAGAGCATGCATATTATTCATTTTGTGCAATTCTTTGGATTGCACCTATTGCTTTCTTTTTTTTTCAAATGCAGATTTAAACAAGCCCATAATTTGTCACCTTACTAGGAGATAAATTTCTTAACTAGGTTTAGATCATAAGCACGTGTATGTCAGAATTTAGCAATCCTACAGGGCAGATACTGGCTTTTGTAGCTCATTATTTAAGATGCAATTTAGCATTAATCATTAGAGTAGAAAAAATATTATTACATTAGGAGGGTGATATTATCACACTCTTTTTTTAGTATGTCCTGCCTGACTCGGATCTTTTCCAATGGCTGCTTATATTTTGATACAGTACATTTTTATATGGTGTAGCACTAAGGGTTATACTGTATGCAAATTCTAAACAGCAAACCATAATGAATCATATCTCCTTCTTTGGATGAAAAAAATATCAGTTTTTTAGGAAAAATATAAATACCAACTTGACTTGTTACTAGTGTTATAATTTCTGATCTACTGGGTGTGCTTTCAAGGCAATGGGGAATGCAGATCAGCCAATTAATTAATCACTCATTGATTTAGCATACTAATGATTCTCAATATTTTTCTTGCATGAAGAAAAAATAGTATTTATCCAGAACCTCATATAAAATCTGTTTGCTTTTGTTCGGAATATAGTAGTAAGACTTAAAAAGACTGAATAAAGATTATCTGTTAATTATTGGCTGTTACGTGTAAGTTGGGTTGACAAAATCAGAAATGAGGAGGTGATAAGCCACCTGGGAAAGCCAAGGGAAATAATCAAAACCATAAAAAAGCGAACGTTATAATATTTTGGACATGTGATGCGACACCTAGAAAAATACGGCATACTTCACTTAATCCTCCAAGGAAAAATTGAAGGCAAACAAGGTCCAGGCAGAAGAAGAACATCATGGCTTCAAAATCTAAGGGACTGGTTTGGACAAAACTCAACAGCACTTTTTTGTGCGGCTGTTGATAAAAATAGGATCGCCAACATGATCGCCAACGTCCGATGATGGATATGGCACAAGAAGAAGAAGTAGTTAAATTATCAGCAGGATCATGGATGGTGGCAAGCTATTTGTTGCATCTGATATGTAGAGTCCTTAAAAAACACAGGAAGTAATATATCCCAGACTGTCATTTCATATTCAAAATTAATGAAAACCTTTTGAATTCTCTGTAATTCATGCGAGATCAAGCAAAGGAAGTGAGACAGGAAGAGAAAGAAAGGTGGCAACATTTGAAACTACATGTAAATTGTTTGTAGAGACAAATTACAGAGGTCTTTGCATTAATCTGTGACAATTGCTGCACATTTTAGATCACTCCCAACAAGGGCCTAACCCTTTTTCTTGGTTAAAAAAACCCTGGAATTAATCATTTTGTTAATCTGAACTGAACAGGGACATGTACCAATCAAACTGAACTTAAAGTACTTAAAGTTGCACAAACAACTTTATATAAAACTGGTATATAAATCAACTGTGTTGATGTAAACTAGATTTTGTTTTAGCTTATTTTTCAATTATTTTTGTATATTACTATTCATTTTCTGTTATTTCCATAACTATTCATTACTCCCAAAGTGCATGATATTATGTATACATGATTTGATCTAACATGAGTTCAATATAACTCCTGGTGAATTCATGGACATGCCCACATACAAAAGTGGTTTATCACTGCCTTCTTCAGGGTTCCACCCAACCACCCTAATTATTTGTATAGTTTACAGCAAATGTTTCTCAACCTCAGCAATTTTAAACTGCATGGATTTCAATACTCAGCATGCTAGCTGGAGAATGGTATAGGGTCTTCTGCTTTTGAGCCAGGGATTGGACTAGAAGATCCAAGGTCCCTTCCAATTCTATCATTCTGTTATTCTTATTCTGAATTATGGAAGTGGAAGTCCACAAACTTAAAGTTGCTGAGGTTGAGAAACACTAGTTTAGAGCTTCTTGGAGGTGTCCCATCCACTACTTACCAGGACTACCCTGCTTAATTTCTGCATGTACCATAGCTACCCTTTAATACAAGACTTACAACCACAATTGAGCCCAAAATTTTTGTTCTTAGGTGAGACATTGGTTAAGTGAGTTTTGCCCAATTTTACAACCTTCCTTGCCACAGTTGTTAAGTGAATCACTGCAGTTGTTAAGTTAGTAACCCAGTTGTTAAGTGAATCCGGCTTCCCTATTGACTTTGTTTGTCAGAAGGTCGCAAAAGGTGATCACACGATCCCAGTACACTGCAACAGTAATAAATATGAGTTGATTGCCAAGGTCTGAATTTTGATCACATACCATGGAGATGCTGCAATGGTCATAAATGTGAAAAACGGTCATAAGTCACTTTTTCAGAGCTGTTGTTGTAGCTTCAAAGAGTCACTAAACGAACTGTTGTAAGTCGAGGATTATCTGCAAACTTGTCATATATTAAATGATTCTCTAAAGATCTGAAGAAACAACCGAGGAACATTGGGCTGGACTAGAAGACCTCCAAGGTCCCTTCCAGCTCTGTTCTGGTTCTGGTTCTGGTTCTGATTCTGATTCCTATCTTGGCCAGCTTTAAACCTCTACTTCGCCAATGAGAAGAAAACGCTTGATAGGAGAGTGCGCCCCGTCCTACCATTCGTTCCGACCGCGCACAATGGATGAAAGCCGGCTTTAATCGCTACCCTTTTAAAAAAAAAAGGACAAAAACAAAACTTGTCGGCTTCGCCTCCTAGCAACAGGAGTAAAGCCTTCTCGTGAAGCCTTAAATTACACGGAAAATGTGAAAGAAGGAAACGCTCGCAGGAAATCAACCAATGAGCAAAGCGCTCTTCAAAGTGGGGTGATATTGACCAGCCGGGTCATTTAAAGGGAGGAGGCTGGTAATAGGAGTAGCCAATGGCCGATGGAATGAAGTGTCCACTGTGCCGAGATTGGCAGTTCAGCGAGCCGCTTAAAAAACAGAAGCGGGGATAGCTGAGCGAATGGGAAAAAAGCTTCAGGAGAGGTTGGCCGGCGGTTGAAAGTCGAGCAGATTGACGTGCGTGGCAGCCAATGGCTTTCGCATACCTGTATTGGCGCAGCCCAATGAGGCGTTCGTGGCTCGGACGGCAGGTGAGCCAGTTCCCCGAGCGCGGACCGGAGTTTGGTGGTTGGGACCGCGGAGAGAGATGTTGTTGTCGCCGTCCTTGGTGCGCGCAGGGCTGCTGCTGCTGCTGCTCCTGGCGGCTCCGTTCCATGGCCGAGAGATCCGGTTCGGGGCGAAGGCTCTGCGGGTCCGGCGGGGGTTACGCGGCGGGGCTGAGCCGGAGACTGGATGCGGCCCGCAAGACGAGGGTTTCGGCAAGGAGGTGCTTGGCAACAACACTCACAAGGTGAGAGCAGGGAGTGGCCTTCCTGGCCGGGCCGAGCGGCCAGACTTGGGGCACTGATGGGTACTGCTAGCGCCGCTGCTTCCGCCAAGGCTCGTGATGCAGAGCGGTGGGCTTTGACTTTGGAAAACCAAACTTCCCGCTGGAGCGAGAGAGAATCGAGGCAGCGTCCGGCGCGATCTCTCTGCAACACGCGAGGGTCGCTTTGGTGCCTTTGAAGTGGGTCCTCTGAACATGGGCAGAGTGCTTGTTTTTGAGAACCAACACAAAAGCTGGATAAGCTTCCTTGGTTTTCGCCCTGTTTATCTTGGACTGTAGCATGACACTCGAGCAGGTTGTTTTCTTTTGTCATTGGGAAACATGACACCTAGTGTGTGTTTAGGTGTAGAGGTGGACTGTGATGCATATGTGGTAAGACAGCCACACCTTTTAGATGACAAGGGAGCTGAAAGATCCGGTAGGTTAGTTAGAGGGAGTTTAGGCATAAAGTGCTTATCTCCTTTTTCACCTCTTCCTGAGCTAAAGGCTAGGCTGATATTCACTGCTGTGATTAGAGAAATAGTGTGAGAAAGATGCACCATTTCCCTTGACAGAATAGCAGCCCCCCCCCCCGACCCGTTGGGAGCTTTTGAAAATAGGGAACAATTTAGCTGGTATGCAAACATTGATGACATTCATAAAATGTAAAGATTACCTTTAGAGCATACTAAATTCTTAACCAGTCTCTGCTTTGGGTGTTAAAAGAAATGCATACTGATTCTGAGATTAGCATTTGTGTGATCGGGGCATCCTACAATAGCAGGGCTAGAAATTGCTAGCTTGATTAAAATAAAAAGTCAATTCCTATGGAGCGAAGAGTCATCAGTTATGCGATTAAATCTTAGATTATTGTATTCAGGTCCTTAATCCTATCACTACACCAGTCTTCCTCAATGCCCTATTGTCCTGATGCTATCTGGAAATGTGAAGGTTCAATGCATTTGGTGGGCACCCTCTTGGGAAAAAAATTGTTCTATCAAGATAATATGACAGTTGGACACGGGAATGGCCCTTGACAGAAAGTAAACTGTTGAAAGCCTGAGAATAGGATTTGGTTATCCTGTTCCTGAATGCAAAAGGTCTAAGACTATTCTATTTTTTATGTATGTCAAGCAGCGCTGCTAGGCATTTGTAACATATGATTGAAATGGAATGAGTCACGTGTATCAAATACTGAACACTCAAATGTGCCAACATTGGTCTCAAGTAAAGAAAATCCGAAAACCTCAAGGGAAGTTTTCTAGTTATGTTTAAGTTGATAACTCAGACCTTTTCCTCATTTTTTTTACCCTATCCAGTTAAATATCTTCAGTTTTCATTATTTTTATTTAGTATGGTTTTGTTACATGTTTCCTCTTTTTAAAAACAATTTCTAGATGAATTCTCATTTAAAAAAAAACTTACAGTAAATATTTGCTTCCTATTTTTTTCTACTTTTCTTTGGTAGGCCTATTTTTCTTCCTTTCAAGCAGATTGCTAATTCAATTCGTCATTTATTCCCAGTATTTTGTGACTTTGATACTTGTGATATGTGTAATATAATCTAACTTGATGATTTTCTTGGTGTATTTTAATGTTAGATAACTTGAATCCATGCATTCACATGTCTGCATTGCCTCTCCATTCCTGTTTCCTTGTTTTTGTTTGCTTTGCTTAAAACAGAAAATCCCAAAGTACGCCTACATTTTATTTCTGATTTATGGAAAGCACTTAGTGATAATAACCTTATATTATTTCTAAATGTACATAGCAAAGTCCAAAAATAGTTCTTGAGAAAAGAAAGAAAAACAGTTTGCATGCTAAACTTTTTCTCCATCTGTCAGTATTCTGCAAAAGCTCTTTCCTGTGGTAGTAGTTTTAATTTCTGTTGTGTTATTTTTGGAATTACATTGTTGCTTGCTTTTAAAATAAAATTCTGAAATGAAAAGAATAGTGAAAATTCTCTGAATTGAGCGTTTCATAAGTATATATATCTACCTTGAACAAATTACTGTTCCCATTCCTGATTACTGTTACATTTATTCTTTACTGTCCATATGGCTGATGCTGGTTTTGTTATTACTGTTATATATGACAAAATAGAAAGAGCAGTTGTTGTTCTGCCAGAGATTACTACAAGTTCTCAGCTGGTATTTTACTAAATTCAAGACTTTATCAGTTTTGTGAACATATAAGACTGAAAGCTCTGTTAAATGCAGATTTGCTCAGTTGAATCTGATTCTAAAAAATAATGTTCTTCTGACACGTTGTTTATTGTATTCTTTCTCAGTAGAGATTGTGCTGCTTTTGTATTTTGTGTAATATCTGGTGTATTATTACCATTAAATATATGATACATAGTATTGGTATTGATTTATCTGACTATAATTTGCCTTAATGTGCTTTGTCATAACTGCTTTAGAGCCAATATGGTACTTACCGGATTTTGAAAGGGATGTACATATTAATACTTAAACACTTTTATAGGAAAAATAATTATTATAAGAAGCAGAAATGTGTTTTTTTCTGAAAATTTTCTTATGCAACTACGATTCTAATCACCGTATTCATCTCAGTATCCATAGTCAATGGTATTGATTATTGTATTGTACTTTGGAGGGGTTTTTTCCTGGTAAATCAGAATATTGCATGTGTGTGACAGTCTAAAACTCCTAATAAATAACTGTGGATCATCTGAGCCCCCATTGGTGAACCAGAGTTGATGAGGTTTCCCATTATACGTGCCTGTTTCATTCTTTTCTATTCCTATTCTCTAACTGACTTAGTTCTGAATATATTTTCATGTTGAACTGCCATTTTAATTAAACTAGTTTACAGTATGTATTTCTAGCTTAGTTTCTCAGTTGAAATCCTGAGAGGAAAAGTTGTGATCTTAAGCTCATACTTTTTTTAGTTAGGACAAGTATCAACTGTGTTAGGTAACAGTTGGTATGCATTTGTATATGTACTTCTAATAACACTATTGTACATGGTTGAGTTAAAGAAACAATATATAGCAGCAGAGATAATTCTAATGAGTTAATGAAATATTCTTAAAATATTAAGAAAATGCTATATTTAGTAAACCTAAAATCTTATCTGTCTTAATTATCTTCTGCAATGTTTAAATTTAAAATTAAATTTTGCAGTTTCTGTATTGCAAAACTTTCAGTTTTTGAATACTTATTAATCCATCTGCAGCTAAATATTTATCTGAAAAAAATAATTTACAATTCAGAAAAATCATATAATTATGTCCATGGGATAAATATATATATATTTACTGGATACTCTTTTTTCACATATCCCAATATATATATATATAGGGATATGTGAAAAAAGAGTATCCAGTATCAGGGAATCTGTGTCCTTATGTATAATTCGATGACATTTTGCTTTTTCACCTTTCCTCCCCCTCTTGTCCATGAATTGTATTTTTTTTAAATTTGTGTTTTGTAACAAATCAATGTTTACGGTATATATCTATTGAGAGTATCATATCTCAATTTGTATCTTTGTGTATTCATTTGCCAGAATCATAAACCGAAGGTTGGCTGCCTCCCCCTTTCCCCAAGGTCTGGCTTTTTCTAGTTATTTTTTTTAGAGAGTTCAAAGTAGGAAGTCAGGTGAAACATTCATTTCATACTCTTACTGGCCAAGGCGGAGATCTGGCCTTAATAGAAAGGGAAAACCTGACCAACTGGTAAGACAGTGGGCCTGCAGTTAGTATGTTTTCTTTAGGCTATTTGTGGCGTAGGTTTCATAGTATGGGAATTATGTTACAGTTAATTTACCAACTTGTTTAAAGTTTCTTTTCCCATTTTTCCTGGTTTAGGTGGCTTTATTCAAAATACCTAACTATCCATTAAAATGTGTGTCGCTGGTACTATAGATATTTTTCCTAATATGAAGATAATTTAAAGCAAGGTTTGGCTGATCTTAGAAAAGCTTAGCTGGATCAGACCTGGTCAATATTAAACAAGAGTCTATTAAGAAATCTTAACGTTATAAGCCTTGTCTGAGAAGTTGAAAAACATTCTGAAAGAAAACAGCTGCAAACCACATCCATATTATTGCCAAGAAAGCTTTGTTGAGTGGTCACCAGTAGTAGAGATTGATTTGAAGTAGTCTCTATCCAATCTGCCTGTATTAGATTGCAATTCCCATTGTCTCTTACCATTATCCATACTGATGGGAAATCTGAGTTTAATATTTGGAGACCTGCATCTGCCCTCTTTTATCTTCTCCTTTCATCTATTCCTGCTTTTGCCCTGTTTGCCCTAAAATTTCATTGATATTAAAGTGTCTGCTTTCAGTAGAGCTTTGGAAGTTGGAAATCATTTCTTGTTATGTGATGTATCTCAGATATTCAGCTTACAGTTATGATAAGCTTCTAAAAGCTATTTATTTATTTTTGCTGGAATGGAAAGGAACTGAGACCTTGGTTTAATTCCATCTGCCGCTGAACTGTGAAATACTTGGATACTTCGCTCGCCAGCCCTTTGCCTTCAGCTTACACAAGGATATTTTTCATCTGTTTCAATGCAAAGCTTATATGATAAAAGAGCCTCACAAGAGCTTGGATGTCTCAGCACGTGAAAGAATGTAGAATTGTTTGCTTGTAGTGTCTGTTCAGTTGTTGTCATTTGTAATAGAACAGACAGTGCCTGTTGGAGACTAGAAAGCTAACAATGGCTTTCACAATGTTCTTACAGACTTTTTGCACATTTAAAAAGTAATAGTTAAAATTATATCTGAACCTCATGCTGCTGTCTCACACCCATTGTATCAGCTAACTAGGACTCTTCTTCCAAATATAAACAGATATTTAAAAGTGCAGCCAAGTAAAAAGATAAAAAAAAAAGAAAACGATTACAAGCTGTGTAAAATTAAGTAAGAATTTTTTATTAACTACAGTACTATATTTAAAGGTGATCTTATATCAATGTACTACTTTAAAACTATTATTATCAGTAATTAGGAAAGACAACCAATATGATATGAATAATCAGAATAAACAATTAATAGCAATTTTGGTTCAATCTGATAGCGTTTGTAGTTATTATAAGCAAGTAAGCAAAATCGTTTTTAAAGTCTTATGCTAAACTCGAACTTCAGATGTAATTTAAGTCCATGTCCAGAATTACAGTATAGTCGAGAAATGGTTTCTATTTTCTGAATTAAATTTAAACTCAGTATCAGATTTATTTGATTTGTTTTAATACAAGATTATATATGACACTAAGCCACACTCTGTATCTTGGGAACCTTCACATATGCAAGGATTCTTACTGGGGTATGAAACTTTCAGTTTCTGAATAAGAATATTAGTACATAATATTCATGTATTCAAGTAATGATGTCACATATATTTTGTATAGTTGTGTTACTTTAAATAATGATAAATGTATGAAGGCCATACATGTTTCTTCATGAAGAGGTGAACTTAATGGCATACAAGATTACGATTTTATAATTTCAAGAAATTATAAAGCATCATCTGAAACAGTTCAAAATTATTTACATTTTCTGGAAAATATTCCAATGTTTAAATTTATGATCAATTTAAGTATGTTTATATTGCTTAAATTCAATTTAAGTTGTAATAATGCCCATTAATCCTCTTACTAATTTATAAATCATCATATTGATTTAACTTATATTCTGCCTTTCTCAAAGTGATAAAATATTTAGATGTGTAGGCAACCCTGAAAAAAAAATCAAAGCTGTTTTGTGTGTCCATCTCAATCCATACTTTAATCTTAGGTCATCATGATATAACTTTTAGTAAGGAGGGCAGTGTATGATTTCTGGCTCAGTAAACTGGTGAAACCAGTTTTTCAGGGTTTGAATAAGTTTCTAGGAGTGCTAAACTTTCCCTGCCCTTTTTCTAGGACAAGAAAGGTTTGAATGGTTATATATTGTGTTTTTATTTACTTTGCTATGGAAGATGGTAAGAAGAACTATATATTTCGGAAAGTACATACTGAAAAGGGATGAAGGGATGAAGTTCAATTTCAAAGCCTCCCCCCATTTTGATAGGGGAGGAAGTTTCAGGTATTTAATACAAAATAAGTATGTAAGCCTTACAACCTTTCCTCTCTGCAAAATACACATTGCATTGCACTACCATATTTTGGTAGTTAGTATCATTGGTTCTTGAGGCTTCAGAAATACTCCTGGAATAAGTGATGCTGAAGAGGTTGTTTCCCTATTTTTCTGTTAGGTTATTTCTTGACTGCCACAGTGTTGGAATTAAATTACTAATAATTTCTCCTCCGATATGTGTTCCTTGCTGTTTCCATTCTGGCCCTAATGGGAAGCTATTTTGGAAGAATTCTGATAAGTCATCAATAGTGAGTCTTACTTATAGCAAAGTCAGTGTTTATTGCACCGAGTTATGTAAAGGCAGAACATCTTTTTCTTGTAGTCAGAGCACCCATGTTCTAGATTTCTCTTGTTTTGGCAAGAGATTAGATACCTAGTTGCTTTTCTTAGACCAGGAGAGAACTAACTCTCATAATTATTTTCAATCTTCCTGAAGTGAAATTGCAGAAAGCATAATTAATGCTGATATGCCCAATTTCTCATGCCCTTCGGGTTCTGTATTATAAATTGTGAATACTGCTCACTATTACTAGTGTTAGGACTATATTCAGTATACTCCTTTTGAGATGAGTCACCTCACTTGAGATATTGGCAGTTCTACCAGTATAATTTGTTAGGATGGAAGACTTGAGGAAAAGGTTGGTCTAGCAGTCTTGCAGATTTATTGTAATGCTTTGGGCACTGGGGAAACTATATCCTGCCTCACAGTAATCTCACATATGTGGTTAAATAGGTGGTTATGACATTGCCATAAGTGCATTCCTTTCACTTTGTGCTATCCCTCCTGCATAATTGTAGATGTTAAACATCATCAGAACTTATAAATTACAGTTCTCCAGATGACAAATATGGACAAATACTCTGGCAGTGCCATCTGAATGATTCAATGGTAATTGAACTGCCTTAAGTCAAGACCTAGGCAAATGCTGCGATCCTGCTATTTACTGTAGTCTTCCAGAAAGATTGTGACACTGAAGTGCTAATGACACTAATTTGTGAACTTTATAGTAATTCTGGCAAAATAAAGTGCTAAGCTATGCTTTTCGCTCTTGTTGAATGCTAAATGAGTTATTAATAGTGAGGAATCTCAAGTAAACAATCTGGATTTTGAATGTCTGTTTTATTGAAGATCTGAATTTCCCCAGCTGTTCCCCAGCTAACATATCATTACTGCTGCATTTCAGCTTGGCAGCCTCTCATGTAACCCTTCATATTATTGCTAAGGTAGCAGTGATGCAGGTGCAGTGTTTTCATAGCTATAAGATTCAGATGTAGATGATATATGCAGTTTTGTGCTAGTATTTGTGCTGCTGTGTACCATATTGCATAATTTACTTTAATGTTGAGTCGATTATTTTAAAGCATTATTGTTTAATTAATTTTGGGCATTCGTGGAAGAAATGAGAAACTCAGGCATTAAACTATGACCTCTATGTAGTAGTAGAGAATCTTTCAGAGTTGCATAAAGAAGGATTGCTATCCTTGCAGCTGTATGATGATAACATGATTAAAAAGCAATTTAATTCCAAGCAAATATGAACCTCTTAAATCAGCTTTGGCTAGATATTATTGGATCTGCTGTGCATTGGATCTACTATGCGTATAACTACATCAAGGTATGCAGAGGTGAGTTCCTACCGGTTCGGACCGGTTCGCCCAAACCGGTAGCGACCCGCTAGCGATGTCATCCGAACCGGATCGGTGGTTGCCGGTCCGTGGGGGCCACCATCTCTTTTTTTAAATTTTTTTTTATTTTTTTTTTATTTTTTTTCTGAGATGCGCAGAAGGTGGGGTCTTAACAACTGCAGGGCTGCATGCATCTTAGCATCTCCTGGTATTAGTCCAAAGCAGGGGTCCCCAAACTTGGCAACTTTAAGACTTGTGGACTTCGTCTCCCAGATTTCTCCAGCCAGCTATGCTTGCTGGAGAATTCTGGGAGTTGCAGTCCACAAGTCTTAAACTTGCCAAGTTTGGGGACCTCTGGCCCAGAGTTTGTGAGATTTTGGTTCAATACCTAGTGGAAAATAACCTGTACTATTCTTTTTTTAAAAAAAACCAAAACATTAACAGAGTTGGAAGGGACCATGTAGGTCATCTAGTCCAATCCCTTGCTCAAGCAGGAGACCCTACACCATTTCTGACAATTTTGTGTGTTTCTGTGTGATAACTGGTTTTTGAGGTAATTGCTTCTTGCAGCAATCACCTTTTATGTGACTCCATGGCTGCTTTCATATGTTCATCTGTGTGTGGCTTTTAAGTGCAGGTTGATCCTTGACTTACAACTAGTCATTTAGTGACTGTTCAAAGTTACAATGGCAGTGAAAAAAGTGACTTATGACCATTTTTCACACTTAACAACCAACGGGCATTAAGTGTGAAAAATGGTCATAAGTCACTTTTTTCACTGAAATTTTAACTTTGAACAGTCACTAAACTGTTCAAAGTTACAATGGCAATGAAAAAAGTGACTTATGACCATTTTTCACACTTAATGACCGACGGTTAAGTGTGAAAAATGGTCATAAGTCACTTTTTCACCACATTTTACAAGTTGGCCACTCCCAGCCGGTCACACGACCGCCAAGCCACTCGCACCCAGTCACATGGCCATCAAGCCACTCCCACCTGGTCACAGGGCCATCAAGCCACTCCCACAAAATTAAGCCATGCCCACAGAGTGGTAGTAAAAAAATTTGGAACCCACCCCTGAAGGCATGTATGGTCAAATAACACAAATGCAGTACCAGATTTAGGGACAGAAGAAGATCTCGTGATACATGTTGTGCTTAGAAGCAGTGAAGAAATTAGTTCAAAAAGACTTAAGCATAAAGAGTAAACATTATTAATGTTCCACAGATATTTATAGAAAGAAAAAATTGACTAATATATCTTTTAACTTGAGCAGTGAACTGACAGTGTAATCAAATGATTATTAATACTAATGATAGAATAAAACAAAATGGTGATGCGAAATTCAATTTGTTGAATAAGATGTGGAAAAATGGCTAGACTAATGGTAGGGCATTGATTGAAGACCTAACTGTACAGCAGATGACTAGTCAGATTCTGTTTGAATACTTCTGGAGAAGAAGAATCTACCCACCTCCCAAGCTAATGGTTTCTGTTGTTGAACAGCTCTTATCATTATGGTGTTCAATTGAACTCTATATTCTTGCAATGTAAACTGACTGTCATATGTTCTAGACTAGAGCAATGCTGCTCAAGTCTATCTTGTTTTCTACATGAGGATTCTTCACATGTTTCAGAGACTCCCCACATTATATTTTTGCCAGGCTAAACAAACCCAACACTTCCAACTGTTGCTCCTGGGTTTTTATTTTTTATTTTTTTTATTTTTCAAAACACACAAAACAAAATATTGACAAAACACTCAAGTACACTTACAAAAATTTAAACAAATATCTTGTTTTCATTCCATGAATGTATTTGTCAATGTCCTTCCTAAGCTACAGCGCCAAGAACTTGGTGATGTATTCTAGATGTAATCTCAACAATGCAAAATAGAGAGGAGGAAAGTGGGGGTGGTTCTGTTGATTTTAACCCATTCCTTCTGGGGAATGCAGCCTAGGATTGTTTTGAGTTTTTCTGCGTATGCATCATATTCTTGGCTCATGCTCAGCTTGTGCTTCATCAAGCTATCCCAATAATTTTCTCATGTACTGCTGTGTGGTATCCCCCATTCTGTTTGCATATCTTTAATTTTTCCTACCCAAATTATTATGTTTGTTGTACTGAGATTAATTTGGCTAGCTTTATGCCTATTGCCACGATATTGTTCTACAAGATGTTTGCTATCCTTCCTTATCTTTGTGTTGTCAAGAAGTTTGATAAACCCAATTTTAACCCCTTCTCTAATTTAGAAATATATTGAATAGCACAGGCTTGAGGAGAGCTCTGCTGCAATACACAGCTCAACACCTCTTTCAACTTTGATGAAGAGCTGTTCACATGAACTTGTTGGATATGATTATTTAACTATTTTATAGCTGAAGCCATCTGTTTTTCATTTTCTGTTTGTGTTCCTTTTAACTCTTCCTGTTCCTTGTGCATTTATAGAGGACCCAGATTGTTGGGGGCAATATGCTGACTCTGTAAACCGTTTAGAGAGGGCTGTAAAGCACTTCGAAACGGTATATAAGCCTAAATGCTAGTGCTAGTGCTATAATGATTTTGCAAACTGCCCTCCTTTTCTTTCCTTCCAGCGAATGGTATGCAATCGTACTTCCACCATCTTAATTTTGAGAACTCCTCAATCCTCTAACTTAAAGCACCTTTATGGATATTAAAAGGTGCTTTAAAAGTTATCCTGCAGCACCTTCAATAAAATACCACAAAAACCAGCAAAACTAAATCCACAAACACCATCAATTCTAGCATGGCAGAAATGTTAAAGCCTATAATCTCAGTGCAAGTCTGTAACATATATCCAGTTTTAATAAATGAATATAAACTTAGAATACTCTCGTGTCTGCAAACTAACAAGGCAGGGGGATTTCCCTAATAGATTCAGTTAAAATCAGTATTTTAATTGGATTGTGAAATACATCAGCAAACTGCAGTTGTTGCAATATGGGAACCAAATATCTGAAGAAATTTGAAGAACAAATTCTAATGTACATTTAGTTAAATTAACAGTAAATGCTTAACTAGGTTTCTGCAGTTTGAGTATAAGCACAAAGCTTGCATTAAATTCTGATTTGACCAGAAATTAAATAGATGAATTCTTACCTTCTTTCTGAGCTACAAGTTCTCATTCGGTATGCAACAGACTTGCTAACTTGACTTGTATTAAAATGGGTAAGTATTTTGCATATTTGTAGAGTCCATTGGAGTTGGGCGACTAATAAAATTGCTTTGTAAAAATTAATGGTGAAGAGAAAACATAATTTATGTTGCGTATCCTGAACATATCTAATGCTACAGACTCAGAAAATATAATCTTTGTATCTTGTACACAATGCCTGTGACCTGTATATTGCAATTTCTTAAAATGAATTTCACTGTGAAGTTGCAAAAACATTTCAGGGCATTGAGATTATTTTACTCTTACAGGTAGTCCTCGACTTACAGCCATTCGTTTAGTGACTGTTTGAACTTAATAAGGTGACTTATGACTGTTTTTCACACTTATGACTATTGCAGCATCCCCATGTCACATGATCAAAATTCGGATGTTTGGCAACTGGCATGTATTTATGATTGTTGCAGTGTCCTGAGATCAGCTTTTGCTACCTTCTCTCAGACAAAGTCAGGCTCACTTAACAACCGTGTTACTAACTTAACAACTGCAGTGATTCACTTAACAACTTTGGCAAGAAATGTCATAAAACTGAGCAAAACTAACTTAGCAACTGTCTTGCTTAACAACAGAAATTGTGCTCGTAAGTTGTGAGCTACCTGAACTTGCTTCCAAGGAAGATGACCTTGATTTTAAGATTCACCCAAAGAAATATATAGAAGGAAAATGAATATAAACAGAAATCAGTGGTGGGTTGCTGCCGGTTTGTACCGGTGGTGGAAATTTGCACCTGCTCACCGAACCGGCAGTGATGGCAAGCTGTCCACGCCCCCGAACTGGTCCTCCGGTCGCCACGGCTGGCAAAGAACCCTCTGCGCATGCGCAGAGGGTCATTTCTCCGTCGCGATGCGAACCGGTAGGGAAGGTAAGTGGAACCCACCCCTGACAGAAATCTGTGCCATGTTCAATTGTCAATTGAAATAAATGTATAAATGTTCAAAATAAATGTTTTATAGCAACCATCAATTGATATAAAATTGCTGAGAATTTAAGCAGCAAACTCTCCATATATTTATGAATGTGGAGTTTATAAATGTTATTTAGTACCTTAATGTGGGATACAGTCTACCTACATAGATAGAGGTAGACTGTACATAAATATACTTTTTATAAATATAATTTATAAGAAGGTCCTGAGAAATAAAGAAATAAAGAAAATTGATGGAGCAATATCCATAATAATTATGTCAGAAATGCTTGTGAGCAACAGAAAAAAAATCCTTCCTTATTAAAAACCAACTAATATATTAGGAAATGTACGCACTATTAATATGTACAAGAAAGGCAGTAAAAGCTATTAAAAACTAACAAAATAACTTCAGATGCCTAGTCTACAGCTTTGTCTTGGAGTAAGAAGTCTCAAAATTAATAACATAATGCTGCAATCTCTAACAAAAGTTTACAGTGCTCTGAAAATGAGGGCTAATGTGGAAGAAATTGCAAAGTGATTCAGAGCGCAGCTGTTCTGAAGAAAGTAGGTGGAATCAAATTAACGGTCCTACAGGATTCCAGTGTACTTCTTGGACTACTGTATCAAGAACTGACCAATGCTGATTAAAATTTCTGAACGCAGCTATGAAGAGAATACTGTCAAAGTGAAATTATCATTGTGAGGCCAAAAAGGAACCATGGTCTTTTTATTAATAAAGTACGAGGAAATAATTTTCTGATCCTGTTGACATAAAAGAGTTGAGTGTAACCTTGGAAAAAGGAATAGGTGGCTATAGAATTAGAACTATAGTATAAAAATTGGGAGAAAACCATATAACCAAATTATTCAGTACTTAGTTTTTTATATTCAAAGGCAAAAAGGTGTTTTGGAGCATTCTGTGAAGCCAAAATGGCTTTAAAGACAAAACGTTACACAGTTCTGTGGAGAATTCAGATTAGTCAAAAATTCTTGAAGGGGAAAGTCTGTGGAGATTCTCAGTCATCCAGATCATGGTTGTCCCAAAGGTGCTTTTTCCGAAGACAACTGGACTTTCTTGGTTTGTTTTTTTTCTTCTCTTTGAAGACGTTTCGCTTCTCATCCAAGAAGCTTCTTCAGCTCTGACTGGATAGTGGGGAACAGAAGGATTTATATTCCTTGCAGACAGCTGGTCATTTGCATTCTTCTTTTAGGGGGTCTTTGAGACAACCTGGAGGTTTATCTGTATCCTCAGGGTCAGCTGAGTGGTGCAAATGGGTATGGAGACTTTTCCCTCATATCGAAGGAAGAGTCCAGGATGGGTTAGTCTAGCCCCCATAGCTCTATGGACTGGGTTGAATTTTCTGAGGATCCGCCTCCCTGATGACGTACTTCCCCAGTCTTTCAATCCAGTCCTCTGCTCATGGACAATTTTCCTTTAGCTCCAGAGAGCTCTGGGTTGTTTTATTAGTTGTTCCAGTAATCCAGCCTGGACTTTTTCCCTGTTTTTATTTTATCCTTTGGGCTTCATCAGTGATTCTTCTTGCTGCTGTGACTGACGGAATCATTTGCATTCTCAGTGAGTGATTGCCTCAGGCTGCCTTCGGGTGCTCGAAGGAGGATTGATTGCTTAGCAATCTTAACAATGAGCATGCTGGGGGGGGGGGAATTTGCATAGATTTCCCTCTAACGGATCGTGGTCAGGGGGCAGCTTGCTTTCGGCTAGCTTCTAACAATTGCTGCTGTGACTGACGGAATCATTTGCATTCTCAGTGAGTGATTGCCTCAGGCTGCCTTCGGGTGCTCGAAGGAGGATTGATTGCTTAGCAATCTTAACAATGAGCATGCTGGGGGGGGGAATTTGCATAGATTTCCCTCTAATGATCGATCGTGGTCAGGGGGCAGCTTGATTTCGGCTAGCTTCTAACAATGCTAAGATCGTACCAGCCTTAGGGAGCTGGCTGCTTGCTGCCGGCTCAACTTTTCCACGTGGCTCAGCACAGCGTTCCGGCCGGTAATTTCATAGCACACGAGTGCTACATTTGAGGCTGCTGCCTGGCTTGCATTGAGAGAGTGGCTACTGTTAAAACAAAAAGCTAATTTGGATGCCACAAACCATTTAAGGGGTTTTAGACCGGTACCAGCAACTCCTCTCTCACCCCCTTTTTTGGCGCGATCGCCATTTTGGACCCCTGACCAGTGCCGGCCGCCATCTTGACCTCATGGATGAAGCCGGAGGAGGAATGATTCGAAGGCAGGGCATGATTGAGGGGGGGCATGCCAAAATGTTTTTTTTTCCTCTTTCTTTTTCTTTTTAGGATTCCTGGCCCGCTTGTTTAATTGCAACTTGGCAGGGTCCGCCCCCCCTCCTCTCCCCCCATATATTATTGAAGCAGCCGGTGGTGGATATTGAGCACTGGGTTCGAGGCTCACCTTTGGTCGCCTCGTAGTGCTAGGTAATTGCGACCCCCTACTGATCTCAGCAGCTGGGCGGTTAAGCATCTACTGCGGGAGGAGGGGTTCCTGGCTCTGCCATACTCCTTGCTCCACCTACGCAGGTGCAGCAACCTTTTTGCGTCAGTCTGCCTCTTTTCTAAGATTACCACTAATTGATACTGCTAACTACAGCTGCCCTCCGGTTGTTTTTTGGCTGACCAGACTGTTTTTAAGCCATACTGTGGGGGCCCTTTTGGCCTTTACCTTCTGTCAGGAGGTCACTGAATTCCTAATAATGGTCTACTCTATTTTATTATTTATTTATTTAATTTTTCACCGCTTTTAGGATGGACAAGGAGGTTGCCTCTTCTTCCAAGCGTAAGGGATCTTGGTCTCCCCCCCCCCCCGCTTCTGGCAGAGC
>QLTV01003654.1:2890283-2917724 GCA_003457575.1 Thermophis baileyi
CCACCTGGACATCTGTTTCTCCTTTCATCCGTCACTACCGCATCAACTTGTTTGCGTCGGCTGACGCAGCGTTTGGCCGGCGAGTGCTACAGCGGGTACATGAGGAACCGGGGATCCGTGATTGAGCATTGCCCGCCCTCGTGGCCTCCTTACCTTTGGTATGTCCCATCCTGGACTCTTCCTTCGATATGAGGGAAAAGGGGCGTTGGTTCTTACCTGATACGCCCTTTTTCCGAGCATCGAAGGAAGAGTCCAGTCCCACCCTGAGGTCTGGTGTAGCCGGCCGACAGGGGTCCGGGATCTTAATGTTTCTGCAGGCTTCTCAGAGGTGGTCTGACCGAGTGTGATGGATTCCACTGGAAGCTTGCGCCATTCGCTTCGGACTTATTGTCAACTGGGGAAGTACGTCATCAGGGAGGCGGATCCTCAGAAAATTCAACCCAGTCCATAGAGCTATGGGGGCTAGACTAACCCATCCTGGACTCTTCCTTCGATTCTCGGAAAAAGGGCGTATCAGGTAAGAACCAACGCCCCTTCTTGGCTGCATGATGTTTTTCTGCCCTGTGTCCCTTCACTCTTGAAGACAGGCCCAGGCTGTTGGGGATGAGTCTGTGTTTATGATGAGTCTTCTTGCAGGGGAGTTGGCTGCCACAAGGGTTCCTTGTGGGAACCCAGATTCAAATCTCTCCTCAGCCATGGAAACTTTTTAGGTGACTTTGGGTCTATCAATTTCAGCTCAGTACAGGTAGTCCTCGACTTACAACAGTTCGTTTAGTGACCGTTCAAAGTTACAATGGCACTGAAAAAAGTGACTCATGACCAGTTTTCACACTTACGACCGTTGTAGCATCCCCATGATCATGTGATCAAAATTTGCATGCCCGGCAACTGGTATGTATTTATGACAGTTGCAGTGTCCCTGGGTCACGTGATCCCCTTTTGCAACCTTTTTTTTGCAAGCAAAGTCAATGGGGAAGCCAGATTTACTTAACAACGGTTTGACTAATTTAACAATTACAGTGATTCACTTAACAACGATGGCAAGAAAGTTCGTAAAATGGGCAGACTCGCTTAATAAATGTTTCACTTAGGAACAGAATTTTGGGGCTCAATTGTGGTCTTAAGTCGAGGACTACCTGTATATATCAGGGGTCCCCAAACTTGGCAACTTTAAGACTTGTGGACTTCAACTCCCAGAATTCTCCAGCCAGCTATATGGAAAAAAAAACATGGGTGTTCATATATCACAAACTGAATATGAGACAATTGTGTGATGCAGCTACAAGTAAAGCAGATGCTGCCATGGGCTGCATCAACAGAAGTATATTCTGGGAGTTGAAGTCCACAAGAGCTGGCTGGAGAATTCTGGGAGTTGAAGTCCACAAGTCTTAAAATTGCCAACTTTAAAGACCCCTGGTTTAGAAACTTACCATCCATGTTGCCAAGTTTGAAGACCTGGTATATATCATAGGGTTGGGTGATTTTTTTTAAAAAGTAAATTGCTTTGAGCTCCTGGAGGAAATGTAGAATTAAATGGTTGGGATTCTTTTAAATATATTGTTAAGTAATATGGACAATACAGTTCATTGGGGTCTCCAGTGGAGCCATGCAGCAGTTTTAAGATTTTTAAAATGCTCTATTTCAAGTCAGAAGTAATAACTCTTGGTTTTCCCTTCATTTTTCTGTCTTCCTTGCTCCTGTTTTACTTGTTCTTTCACCAAATGCTTTCATCCAGTTTTACTGCTGCTTCTAAATTTTAACTCTACCAGTAGGCTGATATTTAGCAACAAAGCTAAGGATATATTTGAACCAGATACCAGCTTTTAGAATAGTTCAGGAGAAGTATTCATATTACCCCTTCTGTGCCTTTATTGAAGAAGCTGTCTGTTACACAAATAGCTCTTAGCAACCACTTCCTCCTTCAGACTGGTTGCTAATTACAGCTATGTTTCCATAGCCAAGGGTAATTTAACCCCCATAGTATCAGTTTTCTCTATTTTATATACCTGTATAGCTATAACACTGTATTTGCTTCTTCCTTAAACTGTTATTCATATGAAACACATTGCTAGTTACAATTGTAATATGACTATGATTTTTATTTGTGCAACATTAAATATATGGTGTTCAGGAAAGCAGTATCAAAATGAGGCTGTGTGTTGCAGCATTTCTTGTGCCATCTCCTTTCCTCTGGGAACCAACAATTGCACCTGGATTCCTGAGGATGAAGTATATTGTTTGGCTTTCTGAACTGTAATTGTTCTGCCAATGTTGGATAGTTTAGTGTGCTTTTATTTTTCTTATTTTGAAGTGATATATATGCCTGGGAAGCTTTCATCTCATATATTTGATGACTCAGAGGTTGTGTGTTTCATATTGATTCTTACATTGGTCTTGGTTGATCAGTAGTCTGTTTTCTACTTTACAACAGTGTTTGAATTGTGATATTTTTGGGCTCAGGTGCTTATGGAGCTGTTAAAGGAAGCGTTACAGCCTTTGTAGAAGAATTCGTGATTTGAATTTTGCATGTATATTTGTTTTTCTTTCTGAAGTAACATTAACATATATATTTAGGCAAACAACAATATGGTTGGCTTGTATCTTTGGAACATTAAGAGTGTCATGCCTTATGCAACGCACAAGTTTATTGTGATGGCTGTGATCCTATTGAGCAGGTGTTGGCACAGACTTCAGGAAATATAAATAAGAGAAATTTGGACCATTATTGTAGATTACACAGAGTTCTCTAATGCTGTATTCTGATTATGTATTGGAGCGGTTTTTAAAGACCAGATGCATACTGGAACGATGGATGGTTGGCCTATTTAATTTATTTTTAGCTTACAGTTGCTCTGCCCAAATCATTTTTAACCATCTTAGAAGAGAATGGGAAATATGAGGAGCCTTTTTTATTTTATTCCCACTTGGGTTAAAAAATGTTTGAGTGATCTGATCTTGTACTTGTGTCATTGAAGCAGACTACCTTAATTCTAATACCAAAAAGAGAGAGGAGAAAAAAGACCATGGAGAAAAGAATTACAGTATTTGCATCAAGTTGGAGAGATCTATTTAGAGTAATACCAGTAATAGTGTTAAATGGTACTTTATGAATACATGTTAATTCTGGGGAATCTATTAGTCTCAGTAATCTTTTCCCAGTTTAGGGTAATTTTGAATTATTTGTAGAGCTGGATTTTGTACCAAGAATATTTAACTAATTCTGCAAAATAAAACAGAAGGAAGTATGAGAGGAAGTACTGAAGTAATATTCTGTTCTAGAGCAAGAATGGCTTTTGTAACTGTGTTTTGCCATTACTGCCACCTGTGTATAGCTAACTAAAATGCTGGCTAACAACAGAGTGATATGCTAGAACGTTATTTTAGCATTTAAATAAACATAGAAGCTTATCTAAGAGAACCTATGACATTTAACCTTGTTAACTTCAAGACTCTTTTTTCCGCTATGTATTCTAAATGGTCTGTGATTAGTGTGTGTGTGTGTGTGTGTTATGTATATGTATGTGCATGTATGTGTATGGTTGTGTGTGTGTGTGTGTGTAGTTTTGAAAGTGGGCATCAGAATTAGATTTTTAATGTGTGCCAGTGTATTCACAGAAAAAAGTGACAATAAAAATTATCTTATCTTTAACTTGCTCAGACTTCACTTGTAGGAAAGACGTATTTATTTGCTTCAATGAAGTGACATACTTAGAAGAAGGCTTTTGAGGTTTTACATCAGCAGATTCTTATCTAAGAGATCTGTGGTATTTGATTCTGGTCAGACTTCATTTGCAGGACAGATACATTGATAGTGCCTTAAGAGATGATTATACTGTTATCAAACCAGCTTATAGATGAAGGTAAACAGAATTAATTCTGGTGAGTATATGGAAATAGAACTGCCTAGGAATTCCAGAAAAGTTTCCTGGAACAATGCAGTCACTAAGAATCAAACTCACCTCAGTGGCAACTTGATCTTTATATTAAGAAAAGAGAATTGTTGGTCACACTAGATGCATTTCCAGCAACGTATCTTCTTTGCATAGCTTGACAGACTTTAGTAGTTCAAGTTGTAAGTAAATTTACATGAAATCTCTCCCAATTTTCCTACTTCTGTTAGTCAATAAAAATGTAGTAATATTTCAAGATGAAAAAGGGAAATGAAAATAAATGTGTTACAATATTAAGCGGCAAACTTCTTTAAGCATCCAAAATAGTCTAATCTCTGCTTTTCTCTTAAGTATGATGCAGTCCCTCCTTCAAATCTGCATAGGTAATGACAACCAAGCCAAAGCGTCTAGAGCCATGATGGCGAACCTATGGCATGCTTGCCACAGCTGGTCCGCAGAGCCCTCTCTGCAGGCACACGAGCCGTCCCCCAGCTCAGCTCCACTGCGCATGCGTGCGTGCCTCCCGCCGGCCAGCTGATTTTTGGAATGCGTGGGGGGGGCGGGGTGCATGCAGGAGACGTGCGCGCATGCACAAGGGTCACATGCGCATATGTGTGCAGGGGCGGGGGAGCGCGGGGGCACTGTGCCCCCCCACGGCCTGTTTTTGGTCCCAGGAGGCTGCAGGGAGGCCTGCTAGGCCCAAAATGGGGGTCGGGGGGGTTGTGCGTGCATGCGTGGGAGAGCAGGGGGGGTCGCATGCGCATGGGCGGGGGGAGCATGGGGGTGTGCGCGCATGCGCAGGGGGCGGGCACATTGCATTATGGGTGCCGGCACACGCACACACGCTTTCGGCACACGAGAAAAAGGTTAGCCATCACTGGTCTAGAGCATGGGTGCCCAAGCTCTTGGCTTGCTTGGGCCACATTGAGTGAAGAGGAATTGTCCTGGGCCACATTTAAAATATATAATATAGTTAGTGTATATAAATCACACAATAATATTAAATGATTACAATCTTGTGGGGTTGCATTGCTAGCTGTCCAGGGCCGCATGTGACAGCGGGCTGGGCACGCATGCTCTAGAGCAGGGGTGTCAAACTCAATTTCATTGAGGGCCGCATCAGGGTTGTGTTTGACCTCAGGGGGGGGCTGGGGCGTTGTCACAGACGGCATCCCTGAGCTCCGTTTTTGCTGGCAGAGGGCCGCAGGAGGCCATCGTGGCCAAAAACGGAGCCCAGGCGGGCCGCGCATGGCCTCCCCAAGCTCTGTTTTTGCTTGCAGAGGACTGCAGGAAGGCCATCATGGCCCAAAACAGAGCCCGGGCGGTCCGCACGCGGCCCTCCCAAGCTCCGTTTTTGCTGGCAGAGGCACCGCAGGCCGGTCCTTTGCTGTTTCCAGCGCGGCCCCACGGGCCAGATCTAAGCACCCTGTGGGCTGGATCCGGCCCGCGGGCCTTGAGTTTGACACTCCTGCTCTAGAGAATCAACTCCAGAAGGGTTATATTATCTGTTATTTTATATACTTTATTGGGAAATTATAACTATTAAATTTAACGGGCAATAAGATTGTGAGGAATATGGTGTCCAGAAATAAGTTTGTAGGAAGAAAGTTTCTTGGAAGAAAGGGAAGGGCTTTTGCTGAATAATGTCAGCTACAGGAGCAGGGACTAAAATGTATTTGCAATTGTCTTTACAGCGTGTCTTCAATGACCTCAGTGGCTCGGTGTCCCTTTCCTGGATTGGAGATAGCACTGGAGTAAGTAATAAAATTGGTTGAGCAGATATTTTAAGTATTCAGAAGGAGCAAAAGTATTATATATGAAATAGTTCCATACAGTGCTGGTTTCGTGCTTTCAAATAAAGATGCTTTTGCCTTAAACTTCCCACATAAAAAAGAATTACAGTATTTTTGCCTGGTGGGTGATAAGTTATTCTCTACAGCTGCAAGCTATTCTGGTTCTTCTTTTAAATATTGCCATCTTACTCATGAACAAAGAACTATTGTGGGTGTTTTGTTGTGTAAATGAAGTGACACACAGGTTTGGTAAGTAACATCTATCTACCCATTCAGGGTTGCGGTGACAATTGCTTCAGTGATGAAGCCTTATTGGTGTGGAGAAAAAAAATCCCACATATTTCTTAATATCCTCCACAGAGCTGTTGCTTGTTCACCTCACGCTGAAAGAGAATGCTGCAATTCAAGAGCATTTTTTATTTGTATAATTTTGACAATCCTTAGACACAATTAAGGTTATCCAGTGTACAGTGTAGGGCAAGTGACAATAGTAGGAAGGGTCATATAAATTGTCAGCTGATTTCATGGAGAGTTGGATTTAATCAAGCATATTGGGAGAATAATTAGGAAGAATCATATATGTTTTTCCAGTTCTTCCTTTTAAACCAGGAACAAAAAGAGACACCGAGGAGCTGCCCAGTAGCAGCTGATGTAGTTTTGCCAACTTCCTTTTCTTTCTTTCAAAGATAATGGAATCTTAATCTAGTTATTTCTATCTGCTTCTCATACTCCTTTATTTAATCTACCAACAGTATCAATAACTAGGCCAACTTTTAACTCAAAAAAGGTGAGTAGAGTCAGACCTGATTAATATTTAGATGAGAGACTTCTCCCCCCCCCCCCACTCTCTGATCAATAATTGTGGAAGAATACAGTGGCAAATCACCTCTGTGCCAATAAAATGTATGATCATGTTTATGTAGTCACTGGGAGCTGAACTCAGTCCATTGGAGATGACTAATAAACAAACAAACAAATACTAACCTGATGGAATCTTTCTTTTAACTTTCAATAAATCCAATCTAATGCTCATTCAGGAATTTCACTGATGCTCAGCATAAGAGCACCATTTCTGGTGCTACTAAAAAGCAAACACTTCCAATTCATGATGTGTTAAGATTGGAAATGTGTTGTTTTTTTGTGGGGGGGGGAGGGGACAAAATACCAAATTCTAAACATATTTATTAATGTCTTGGTCTCATCAGTATACAATCCAGGTATTTACACAGTTTCAATAATCAAAAGGCAAGTGGAGATTCCAGAAAAAAACTGCACATTTAAAAAAAGATTGCAATTCAAATCTTTTATACTTAGCCAAGTGAATTATCATATATTAGCTCTGATGCATCGCTCTATCAAAGCTATATAAATATTTTTTAAACTAACAGTCTACTGACAGTTTAAGTTCCTCTTTTGATTAAAGACTTGTATTTCTAGTGAATAGCTAGAAATAAGGGAGAAAATTGGTTCCTATTGTGATATTGTACACTGAATAACTTAATATACTATAGCACAATTTGGAGTCTAATGATAGCTACATTTGATACTATTCTGTAAAGTTCTATCTAGAGAATTAATTTAGGTGACACGTTATGAGGGCTTAAATAAATTATCCTTCCTTCAGCAAAGAAAAGGAGGAATAGGGTGATGGTTTAGGATAGGAACTTAAGCATTAGATAACTGAAATAACAAGGAGAGGGTATTTTTTCATAAGATGATCTAATATAATAGAAAATTGTAATATATAACACCTAATTTTTGAAATGAACATGAAATTATATCTAGGGAATTATTCAGCTGGCTGTATAAATTCTATTTGCTTGATCTACCTTTTGAATAGTCATACTGTATGAGTATGCTGAAATGTGGCTGAAACCAGTTCAGCCTGATAGAAACCAATTGTTAGCCAGAACCCTTTTGTTATCTTTGCTATGTAGCATCTATTATAGTAATTAAACTCCATTAAAATAGTTAAATAACATTAAGAAAAGGTTGTTTTCTTGGACTACCTGAGCTAAATAACTTTTCCACTTTCTGTTTCCAGGTTATTCTTGTGTTGACTACTTTCCAGCTTCCCCTAGTGATCATGAGCTTTGGGCAGTCTAAATTATACCGAAGGTAAAGATGTTATCGTTGTCTATAGTTCTGTGTAAATAGATATTTATTATATTTTTCTTTCTTTTTTTTTAAGTCAGTATTGCTTCTATGCCCAATTGCTACAACAATGTTCCATCCATAAAGTGCTGGATGACCTGTTTCTTTCAAAAGCGTGTTTTTCTGTAAATATGTATAGTTTTCCATGATTAACTTTTAAACAATGGCAGTATAAACCTGTTTTCGTTGAAATAGGAACACATTGACCCAGGATAATTTTTATCTTAATAGATTGTCAAATATAATCCATCTCCTTCCTCTGCCTGTTGGAAATCCTTCAGAAGCAGCCCCCCTTTTGACTACTAGTATAGGTAATAAAACTTTGAGATAAGGTGAAGGCCTCACCTGCCTATTAACATTCCGTATGTTTCATGCTAGGATTACAGCCATATTTTCTCGGGTGGAAACAAGAAATATTGGTTTAGACTTTTTCCTCCAATATTTGCTTTGGTGTGGCTGACTGTTCCTGCTTGTCCATTTTTCAGTTGTTATGTAGAACAAGTTGCACCAGAGAGGTGAAGCCTGAAGAGGTAGTCTTTTTAGAAAAGAGTTGCTCCTGCCAAGGGTAGGCATGCTGTACAGTGGTAGTTTGCTCCCAACTTCAAGAGTCCAACAGGCAGAAGAGGGATTTACTGGCATGTGGTCATAGGTTAATTAAGATTCTCTGTGGAATGGGAAAAGAAAGAACTGAGAAAGGCCTATTGCTCCAGAGCAGTGTTTCTCAGTCTCTGCAATTTTAAGGTATGGACTTCAATTCCCAAAATTCCCCAGCCAGTGCTGGGAGTTGAAGTCCACACCTCTTAAAAAATTGTGGAGACTGAGAAACACTGCTCTAGCACAATCCTAATTCAGAATCTTGCATGCAGTAGTTACTGTGTAGATCCTACTAGCTATGTGAGAGCACCAGTTGTGAAAACCCTTCTTTGACAGAATCATCAATGCTGCTAATATTATTTTTCAAATATCAAGCCAAATCAATTTTGTTCCTTAGGCTTAGAGGTTTAGTAGAACATGACATTTATGATTATGGTCCCTACTTCTAGAGTAGGTACAGATTTATGGATTCTTAATAGCATATTTTTATAGTTTAATTGACTACTTATTTTAATTTTTAATTGTGTTAACTATTTTGGCGATTATCTGAAAGTGAGATAATTTTTAAAACGGGAGCTATTTTATATGATAAAGTATAGTAGCTGTATCTGTATAAAGGATAATTTTCACTGCAATGTGTTTTTTTATATATATTTGTGCACATATATAAACACTCTATTATTGTGTACATATTTCATCATTGAACTAAATCATGACATAGAAAACCTCTTAAGTGATTTTTACATTGTTAACTTTTATATTTTTCCAGTTCTTTTTGATATTTATTTTATTGCATCAATAAGACAAATGATTACTTCAAGCTGTTTGGGTAATTTTTGTCCTTACTGTGTCTCCCCCCCCCCCCCTTTTTATCTTAGTGAAGATTATGGGAAAACTTTCACAGACATTACAGACCTCATTAACAACACTTTCATCAGAACAGAGTTTGGAATGGCTATTGGGCCAGAGAATTCAGGGAAGGTAGGAACAATTGGTTATTACAATACAATCTAGGCTGTTTGTGGTTGCTACTTGCCAAGGCATTCTAGAGCAGTAGTGCAAAAAACTGACCAGGCCCATTCCTGATCTATGATCATCTACTGAGTAGCAATAGCAATAGCAATTAGATTTATATACAACTTCACAGTGTTTTACAGCACTCTCTAAGCAGTTTACAGAGTCAGCCTATTGCCCCCCAACAATCTGGGTCCTCATTTTACTGACCTCGGAAGGATGGAAGGCTGAGTCAACCTTGAGCAAGTCAGGATCAAAGGAATCAAACTCCTGGCAGTGAGCAGAGTCAACCTGCAATACTGCATTCTAACCACTGCGCCACCACGTCTTCATGAACCTAATGAATAGGGCCAAAAATATTGACTTTTTCTTGGATTTTAAAAGGTCAAGGGCAGTTTGAGCAAACTGTGTTTCTTAAGCTTTTTTGGATTCCTAACTATCACTTTCCACGTTTGGATTGTGTTTCTTGATGTGCTGTTCAAAATCTGGGGAGCCCTTGACCTGAAGAAAATTGGGCAATGCAACCTCAGAACCTTACTTGTTAGAGCAGGCTAATATTATCTAATTCTTCTTTCCCCTTCTTGCTGCACATTGTGTTAAATAAACTGTATAGGACTTGTCTGTCATTAGTGGGGAGATAGGGTTATGGTTGTGGTTTCTCTAACTTGTACTGAATTTTAAATTACTGTCATTAGTTTGCTTCCAGAACTAAATAAACATTTTTGCTCCCAACGCAGTTTCATCCTACATTATTGAGGCTGTCCATGGATATATTACGGTTAAGATGTTTCTTTCCATGACATTTCTATCAGAGGGATAAGCAGGAATAGTTTAATTCTTTAGAGATTTCCTGAAGGGGTTTCATAAAATTCTTTTGTGGCATAGCAAAGCAGTTCCTTTTGTCATCACAAAAGCCATAAACCCAGTGTTTTGCATTACCTTAGAATTTCTAATACTGCTTATGCTTATTTTTGTTTTGTTTTTCAGGGACTTATTTTGTCCTTTAAAAAATTATTCTAAATATAGATTCAGACATACTAGTTTCAACACATGATAAACAGGCAGTGTAGATGAGCTTCTGTGTGAACGTTTGGAAGATGATTCTCATCTTTACTTTTCCATCCGTCTAGGTGATACTGACTGGGGATAGATCTGGACCATACCATAGTGGAAGAATCTTCCGATCGTCTGATTTTGCGAAGAATTTTGTACTAACAGATCTTCCTTTCCATCCTTTAACTCAAATAATTTATCACTCTCAGAATTCTGATTTGTTATTGACCCTCAGTACTGAGGTAAGATTTGGAGAAAGCGGATGGAGGTATCTTCATTATTGTGACAATTGAAATTGTGATCTTGTGATCTAAAATGAAGTATATTGGGGGGGGATGATTTTGAATGACTACTTATAGTCACAATTTTTATCTAGAAAAATATGTATTTTCTAGATTTACGGATGATTATTCAGCTATTAAGACAGCACTGAATTAGGACAGCACTGAATAAATTGTGATTATGACCTGTTCTCAGAGTTCTGGCCATCTTTGCAGTCATATGATTGCAATCTGGCCATTTGCTAACTGGCTTGCACTTAGGACTGGTTGCAGCACCCCATGATCACATGATCGCAATTTGCAACCTTTCCTGATGATTTCTTCTGAAGGTCAGTGGGGAAACCAGCAGGGGAAGTTACAAATCGCTGGGTAAATTTGCAGGGATTGCTGTCACAAAGTGATGTCATGTTTTACATCTGAAATCGAAATTCAGGTACCAACTGCTGTTGTAAGTCAAGGGCTACTACCTCTTATTTATATTCTGCTTTTTCTTATGGAACTCAAGAAAGGTTTTTCTTCATTTTGCCTTTATAAAAATAATTCCATGAGGAAGGTGGGGCTAAGAAATAGGGATTGGTCTAGATCAAACTTGGACATTTTGCGGTCTGTGGGCCACATCTGGTCCATGGCCAGTCTCAGTCCGGTTTGTGTTATCAGCAGTGTTGGTGGCAGGGTCTGGGGTTTCATCAGAATCGGCATCAGTGTGTTGATGGTGGGGGGGGCATAGTGTCAGTGCAGTGTTGGCAGTGGGAGGTTGGGTGTCTGCAGCTTAGAAATTGGGATGTTAGCAACGACGGGTGGGGCAGCGATGGCAGGGGCCTTCCACAGCAAACCAAGGTTCTCATGTGGCTCCTTTGGAAAATTAGTTGCCCACCCCTGGCCTAGATGAACAAGTCCTTTTCTTTGAGGATTGTAAAACATTATACATTTGATTCAAGTATGATTAAGCTTCTTTGGCCAATTTAAATTGATAGACTTATATTACATAAGCTTCTGTTGGTCCAGAATGATAGGGCCATGTCTGGGAAGGGCTGGTTTTCAGGAGTATGCAAATTCTTTTTATTTCTAGAGTTTAACTAGTTTCTGCTCTGTTTCTGGGCACATTTCAAAGTGCTGGTTCTGGACTTTCAATGATTTAAGCAATTAGGTCCAGGATGTTAAAAGGACATTTTTAAAAGATCCATCAAGCTATTCTTTATGTTCAACAAATTTGACCTTTACTGAGGCCATGTTCTTTGGAATGCTTGCTAAGAGAGATCTGTCTCGCCCCTTCTCCTACTGAAATTCAGTTGCTATTGCAGATATGGTTCCTCTTCTCAATCTTCCTTTTGGTCTAGTGACTTAATATATTTTTCTTATTATAAAATGTTTTTAAGTGTTTCCCTTTTTGCTTTCTGTTAATCTTCATTTACTTCATCGATTGTTTTACATCAGCAATTTTTAATAAATTGCTCAGATTAGGTTACAGGTTAATCCGTACACTATAAACATAAAAATGTGTAACTTTACTATGGAATTTTTGTTATGTTAAGTGCCAGTCACTTGAATATGATGAATCAATAATAAGCAACTCTTTCTAAATGTTCCAGGGTAGCTTGTGGATATCAAAGACATTTGGTGAGAAATGGAAAGAAATCCACAAAGATGTTTGCTTGGCCAAATGGTAAATTTCTTAATGAATGCTATCCAGAAAGAACTGATGGTTTAATATATATTAAAGTAGTTTAAATGTATATTGAAGGTTTAATGTATATTAACATAATTTAAGTGTCTATTAAACGTGCTATATCTGGTAGTTTGTAAAAACATGAAGAAAGCTGTTGAGAAAATGTTTAATATTATTTTCTCAGTTACAACAAAGTAATTAAAGACTTTATTTAGGATCACAATTGTAGCATATGGTTTCAGAAAAATAACTCTTGTATGTATGAGTATTTTACATTATCTCAACATTTTGTGTACATAGCAAAAACTCTGTATAAAGAGCCAATTTTGTAATTGTTAAATTCAAATGCATTGTTTTTGCTAATTTTTATCTTGAGTATACCACGGTAATTTAATGAGTAGATATAAAACAGCTGGGGAGATTACTACAGGCCAACATAGGAGAGCCAGATTTGGAACTAACATTTCCAAATAAAAGTATATTACATAAATGAGAAAAAAACTTGTGCACAAGACCTTGGGAAGTTGTTTCTTATTAGCATAGTGATAAACCAATGGTGTAATTTATATAGAAGTGAACTCCTTATTAGAGTGTGACTATTACTTTCAGTGAGGCTTATCGATGGATTTCATACAATCCTAATGCTTCTTCTGCCACTTGATGCATTTTTAACTTTCAAAAATCTTAGCTTGGCTTACTAACTAGATACAGTTTGTGACAACTCATCTCTGTAGACATGAAGTTGCCCAAACTGATACCCTCCAGATATGTTGAACTAAATCCCTCATAATTCTCCAGCCAATTTATTGAAAATTCAGAGAACTGAAATGTCCATATTTTGGGGTTACATTACAGCATTCCTGAAATTGAATTTCAAAACAACTGGGAAACTTGTTCTATTTATTTATTTATTTATTGAATTTATATTGCCACCTATTAGCCCATGGTGACTCAAGGCAGCTTACAGAATATAAGACCACATTTAAAACAATAAAAACTAACAAAAAGAATCAAATAAATTAATATAGTACAATATAACAAAATCACCCCCCACCTCCCACCCCCTGCCCCGGCGACAGCATATCACACAAGCCATTTAATGGGCTCCATCCCACTTTGGGTTCCCCAGGCCCGCTGGCAGAACCAGGTCTTCAGCGCCTTCCAGAAGAGTATTAGAGTTGGGGGCCATTCTAATCTCTGGGGGAATGATGTTCCAGAGAGAGGGAGCCACCACGGAGAAGGCCCTTCTTCTGGGTTCCACCAAGTGTATCTCCCTCAGGGATGGGACCCGTAACATTCCCTGCCTCCCCGCTCTGATGGGTCAGGTAGATGTGACCGGCAAGAGACAGTCCCTCAGATAACCTATACTGAAATTAAGATAATACTTTCACACCATTCTGGTCTGATTTTGACTTAGTGGTTTCTATGTATTTTAACTATACAAAGTGTTATCACCTAGCCCATTGTAGTAACAGAATCTGGTTAATTGTAGGTTATTTAACAAATCATAGGGAAGCCTTTATTTAACATGATATATGAAGTCATTCCACAAATTGAAGTCCCAATTGTTTAGTTAGCCTACATGCTTCTACCATTACACTAATTATATTCTGTTGACCTTTCCTAGGGGTTCTGGTGGAACCATCTTCTTTACTACCTACCTGAATGGCTCTTGTAGTAAGTAATCCTTAGTATAATAAACAGAGCTACTTCAGTTTAGAGCTTTTTTTTTGCAGATTTTTATGGATTCTTTTCTTTGAGGCCACAGCCTCAAGAAGTCTTGACTATAGCTTATTCACCTGCAGTTATTTTAATGTGGGAAAATCATATTCTGGCTGTATCTATATATTTATTTATCAATGTTTGGAATCTTTTCCCTGGGATCCGCCCATAGAAAATTGTAGTTATAAAAAGTCACTGTCTTGTGAAACAAGAGCTTGTCATTTAAAAAAGCCTCACTAAACATTGTGGGAAGTGTGAAAACTTTAGCTGGTTTACTAGTGCTTAGGAGTTACAGTAGTTCTGTTTTTTCCTTCTTTCTCTCTTTTTTTAATTCACCTTTTCTGCTGCTGATGCATTTCCAATTTACAGAACTTTTGCCTAGTAAATAGGTATTTATTGCCTTTAAATAGCATAAAATTAACTTCCTATTATGATATTGAAGGAAGTTTTAGAGGAGAGGGATTTGACATATGACCCTGGGTTTTCACGTTTCCACTTTTCCAAACTATTTATGAATAAATGAAGTTTATAAATATGAAGATAAGAACAAATATAAATCTGACTAGCCATATTGAAAAAAAACCACTACCATTGTATCACTGAAACCATAATCAAGACAGCAATGATTAATTTTTCCTACTTTCCCATGACATATTGCAATGATTATTGCATGAAATGTAACAGAGGAAATTTAAGTAGCTAATTCTTTTTGAACTAAAAAATATAGAATTGAACCTGTTTAAGAGTGATAGTGAGCAATAAAAGAATCTTATTATTACAATCAGATATAAAATGCTGTCTTATGTGAATGAACAGTTGGAAAACCTGTATATAACATAACCATAAATATGAATCAACTGCATTTTAAGAGCCGAGGTGGCGCAGTGGTTAGAGTGCAGCACTGCAGGCTACTTCAGCTGACTGCTAGCTGCAGTTCGGCGGTTCAAATCTCACCGGCTCAAGGTTGACTCAGCCTTCCATCCTTCCGAGGTGGGTAAAATGAGGACCCAGATTGTTGGGGGCAATATGCTGACTCTGTGAACCGCTTAGAGAGGGCTGTAAAGCACTGTAAAGCGGTATATAAGTCTAAGTGCTATTGCTATTGCTATTTTTGATGTAAAGAGGTCTTCAAGTATTGACCCACCTGCAGCACTCTGTTTTTGAGGTAGTTTGGTTTTCCATCCTGATGTTTACATGTGGACGTCTGCAAAATGGAAGTCTATGTATATGAATTCTTTCTTCAGATGCTCTTGTTCAGTATGCAGGCTGGGTTCCTACACAAGGTTGGGATGAGATTAGCTGTTTCTTTAGCGTGTCATGGAGGGAATTATCTGTTTTCTAAATGGAGCGATCTTAATGCATCTACTTCTCTTCTGAAGAAACTGATATCGGATTGTTGGAGTTAAAGAAAACTAAAGACTTTGGAAAGACATTCAAGACCATAGGAAACAACATCTACTCCTTTGGCCTAGGTGGTCGTTTTCTTTTTGCATCTGTGATGATAGAAAAAGTAAGGAAATTATTCTTGGGCTTCTTTTGTGTTTCTATAGACTTGGTGCCTTCGTTCGCATCATGCTCTTTTCTTTCTTTCCTCTAATGCAATGTCCCCAAACTGTGAGCCGTTGAGGTATTGCGAGAAGTCCACAACAAATATAGTAAACAACAAACAAAAAAACCTGAGAACTATTCATAGTTCTACCACTGGTGCAGATGCTGATGGAAAAATACGTCACTGGTTGATGTGAGTGGAAAGGAGACAAATACTTGACTAGCTTAGGAGAAAGATTGGAGAAATAGCACCAACTAATTTGGTGTGGTTCTTCCTCTCTCCTAGCCTGCATCAGTATTTTGTTCCTCCCAAGATATACAACATCATATGCATGAGTTTTCCCACTACAACCCAAGTATCATGCTTGGCTATGAGATCCGTAGATGTTGCCAGATGTTTTCACCTTATAACCAGTATCACTGTTCTTTATTGTCTATAGCCTGCTCTCCCTCACACAGCCAGCCTGTTATCTACCAGATCTTCCTACCAGGTATCCCATCTGTTGCAGGTTCTTTTATATATATTCCTCCATCCATACATTTTGGCACCCTTCAGGCTCAAGGTCCAAGGCCCTACCAATGGCTGCCCCCACCCTTTCAAATTCAGGAAGCAAAGTCTATTCTACAGAAGTTGAGAAGATATTCTCAGTGCATACGTATCATTTCCATCACCATAATTCCAGCATCCCCCTTGCCAAAAGCTCCTTTGTTCAACTAGTGGCCACCACCAAGCACACACTGGTGTTTACTTGTCTGAACTGACCAGACCTGGCGCCCAACTGAGCCCCAGAGGACTTTAGCTTCACTTTGCGTGCCCCACCTCTGTTTGCTATATTTTCTCAAAGGCAAGCCTGCTCTAATGTGCAAGTTCTTTGAAATTTTGTCATTGCTTAATAAACAGGAACATTTTAAAAAAATATGTTATAAAAACAATATATCATCATAAACATTTTCTAGTTGTTTCATATTATGAACAGCTTCCTCATAAATGAATATGGATGTTTTTAGAGAAAAGAAATATTTTTGCTTTATCTAGACCAATACAAGGAGAATCCATGTGTCACTAGATGAAGGTGAAACATGGAACATGGCTCAACTTCCTTCAGTTGGACAAGAACAATTTTACTCTATTTTGGCAGCGAATGATGACATGGTGTTCATGCATGTAGATGAACCTGGAGGTGAGAGGGGATACAAAGTGGGTGATGTATCATTCAGTATATCCAAATTTTGTTTGATTATGGTTACAGAATTGCATTTTAAAAGAAAAATGGTTCTCTAAATTGTTATTATATAGGCACAAAGATTTTACCTAAGACAAAAGTGTTTGAATTGCATATTTAGTAAATAGATTTCCAGCAGATTTACAAATTGTTGTTTTGAGAATCTGTTCCCAGTGTCAGTATAGTATATATAAACATGTGGGCTTCCTGACAACTTTCTTTTCCACGCCAGTTTAAACAAATACATTGTATGAACATGTTTTGTTTTTGTTTTTTACTTAGGTAGACTTCATGTAGTTCTTCATTTAGTGTACTATTACTGCACTAATAGTACTATTAGGTTTTAGGCTAATCTAAAATGCAACTTAAAACCACCGTCTGTAAAATGCTGTTTCTCTCCTTTCAATTTGCTATTTCTTTCCCAGATACTGGACATGGAACAATTTATACCTCTGATGATCAAGGCATCATATACTCCAAGTCCCTGGAAAGGCATCTCTATACTACCACTGGGGGAGAGACAGATTTCACCAATATAACCTCCCTACGAGGCACCTATATTACCAGTGTGCTTTCAGAGGGTAGGTTTTAATTTTAAAATTTATTTAATTGTCACTGAAAGTTTATAGAATTGCTGAACTCTGCTAAGAAAATGGTTAAAACATTTTTTTGTGGAGCACTTTTATAAAAACTCTTAACCATAATTAATTAGCTTTTTGGCTGTGATTGTTTATGCGATATTGACTAGAACTATTTAGTTTCTGCCTGAAGTTAAAACTTTTTACATTACTTGTGTAAAGTAAGAAGATAAAATGAATATGCGCCAAACTGTGATGTAAGGCAAGCAATTTCTGTAGATGGTGATCAGAAGTTTTATTCAGAGTAGAAATGTCAAGCTGCAATGTAAAACTTTGAAATTCTATATGGCAGTTATGTTTTATTCAAACCAAAAAGATAACACTTCTGCATAGGAACTGGTGTTTGAAACATTGAGGTCAAACTACATATATTGGTCAAATTGCTTCTAAGCATAGGGATGATTATTATATCATAAGTAACACAGACAGGACAAGCTGTGTTCCCATCTTGTTTCCTTCCCCATTTGCTGAAAAATTAATGATTAGGTGCCAATTTAAATCAGTGTATATAAAGTGCTTTTTCATACAACGTAATCAGTCCCTGAGAAGAACGTACTCTAGAATCTACAGTGTGTTGCCATTATAAACTTGTAAAAAGAAATTACTGAAGGAAGATTATTCTTTCTTGCAGGACACTAATGGATGGTTTGCTTGTTGATTGGTTTCCTTATCTACTTATTTTCCTGAATAAATTTCAGATATTTTCTGCTTTTAGTTTAATTAAAGTATAATCTGTCTTTGAAAAATAAAACCTGACTGGTTGCTAGAGAAAAAGCTTTTTAGTATTTTTTGCAAAAGTTCATGGTTCTTCGATGCTTGGGATGATAGCTGTTGTATAACTCGGAAACAAACAAACAAACAAAAAACCCCATCAAATGTTAGGTTTTCTGAGGATATTGTAAGGATTATGGTATATTAGACAAAGTTATGGATTTTTTCTTTTTCTTCCTTCAATCAGATAATTCCATTCAGTCTGTGATTACCTTTGATGAAGGAGGGGAATGGGTACACTTGAGGAAACCAGAAAATGCTAAGTGTGACTCAACAGCCAAAAATAAAGAAAAGGTTTGGTTTTTAATGTGTTAGCAAAAATGAGGTGTAAACCTAATAAATGTTGACAAACAAAAGAAGTAGGTAGGTCCAGACAAACTTTTACTGCGATCAAGGCAGGGGTGGGTTCTGGTTTTCTTCACTGCCAGTTCGCTCAGTGTTGTGCCGCGCGGGTGCGCTTTGCGCATGCGCAGTGCTTTAAAAAAGCGCATGCGCAGAAGCAAAAAACAAAATGGCGGCGCCTATGGCCCTGCCGAAAGAACCAGTTCGGGGGCATGGCAGGCCTGGGTCGCTGCCGGTTCTAGCGACCCAGGCCGCCAAGTTACTACCAGTTCTATAGAACCGGTCCGAACCGGGAGGAACCCACCTCTGGATCAAGGCATCATGCTAAGATGTTACACAAACAAAATTGATATATTAAACAGCCTTTGGAATTGCTCAGTTGGAAGTTGACTTGTGTGGTTGTTTTAATTCATATGCAAGACAGATTAATGCCTAGAATTTGGGATAACATTAAAGTGAAAAATATTATTAAGAATATTTTGCAAGGAAAGTAGAATGCTGAAAAAATGTATACTGAGTTGAGTTTAATTTAGCCAAAAGAAGAAAATAGAAGACTGTTGATCCTATAAAATTAGAAAGTTGCTTGGACCATATAGGTTCTGAATGAATTGCCTCACTTTTGAGATTTTGATGGTTAAATTTAGTCTGCCTTGGCTTTGCATTAATAAAGGTTTTCTATATTGGCAGATGCATTGAGACGAGTAATGATGCTAGCTTTGCATTTAATGAAATTGGATCCATGATGCACTTGTATTTTGTCCCTCATCCTTGTTTGGATTATCTTATATTTACAGTGCAACCTTCACATTCATGCCTCCTATAGCATCTCCCAGAAGCTGAATGTACCTATGGCACCTCTGACTGAACCAAATGCTGTTGGAATTATTATTTCTCATGGTAATGAATTAATCTTATGCACACATAATATGTAATGAAACAATGTGCAAGAGTAGAGACTTTTCTTGTGATCCTTCACTACCTTCAGATTGCTTTTTCTCTCTGCTTGATTAGGAGAGATACACTATAAAAGGATGTGAGAGACTAAAAAGATGTGTGGGTTTGACAAAGAAATACATGTGGCAGGTCTTCGTGAGAAAATTGGTATAATTGCCATTTATGGTGCTTTATGTTGCAGGAAGTGTTGGAGATGCTATCTCAATAACAAACCCAGATGTTTACATTTCGGATGATGGTGGCTACACCTGGTCACGGACACTTGAAGGTCCCCATCACTATGCAATCTTGGACTCTGGGGGCATCATTGTGGCTGTTGAACAGACTCATTTTGTCAAAGAGATTAAGTATGCAAGAGTTTTGCTAATATTCATTTAGTGGGAGGACATAAGTTCTCTGTTTGCTTCTCACTTCCACATTACTGGTTACAGCAGTACAAAGAAATTGTTTTCCTGGTATAATGTCAAATTGGATCGCTCTGAGATTAGAACATATGAAATATATGAAAATGGATAAGAGCCAGCTTTAGATAAAAAGGATTGCAAGATAATTTATAATCTTATTACGAAACTAAGGGGCTTAATTTGAAGTTAATATACATGGAATTATATCCAAGAAAAAAGCTTAGGAAAAAGGGTGCAAAGAAGAAAGGAAGTGGCAGTGAGCATATAATTTGGGGTAATACAGGTAGTCCTCGATTTACGACTGTAGTTGAGTCCAGAATTACAGCAGTAAATCATGCTGATCATTAATTGGGATCACTGACCCGATTGTATGACATTTTTTGCAGCAGTTATTAAGCAAATGTGGCAGTCGTTAAGTGAACATCACTATCACTAAGTAACCACTGTGGTCATTAAACAAACTCATTGTTTGCAACGACCACTTTTGTTGGAAACCCAAAGTAAACATTGGTTTATGGCAAAAACCGTAAATTGCAGTTATGTAACCTTGGGATGCTGCAAACTGCTGTAAATGCAGGACAGTGGCCGAGCACTCCAAATGTGATCACATGACTGGTGGGGAGGGAGGAAAGTGTTGGAACTTTGAATCAGGATCATAAGAAACTTTTTACAACTTCGACCAGTTGCTCAGTGACTGATCACCTGTAATCTCTTGTGAAGACACGAGTTCTTGAAGAAAAAAGGAGCTTTGTTTCCTGAGAGGAAATCTACTTTTTTACCATCTCCTTCCCCCCTCCCCCCCAAAAAAAAGAGGTGGGAAGAAGATTGTTTTATGTATATGCTTGGGTTTCTTTTTCCTGAATGATTCCACATTTTTGAGGCCTAATAAAACGAGTCATCTTGTTAGGGACAGTTAAATTAGCTGCCTGATTACTTTAAATAGACTGGGGCCAGGATTTGAAACCAAATTTCTAACCATTATTTATTTTAGGTTCTCAACAGATGAAGGACAGTGCTGGCACAGCTATCCTTTCAGTGAGGAACCCATCTTTTTCACTGGTTTGGCATCAGAACCTGGAGCAAAATCAATGAATGTTAGCATCTGGGGATTTCAAGAGAGCTTCTTATCTCGCCAGTGGATCTCATATACCATTGATTTCCAAGATCTCCTCAGCAGAGACTGTGAGTGATCTTACTACTTACAGAAATATCAGCAGCCACACACTATTATGGCTTTATAGATCAGAAGAGCAGCTGAGGCAGAACATCTTGTATAAGCTGTGATGTTATTCAGAGGTGATTCGGTACCTTTCAAAATTAGAATACAGGGTAGTCCTTGCTTACCAACCAGTTGTTCAGTGAGTATTCAAAGTTGCGACATGAGTGGTACTTACAACTGGTCCTCAAAGTTCCGGCCCTTCCAGTACCCCCACAGTTATGTAATCATGATTTGGGCACTTGGCAATCAGCTTGAATTTAATGACAGTTGTAACGTCTCACAGTCACATAATCACCATCTGGAATCTTCCCTGTTGGCTTCCCACATGCAAAGTCAATGAGGAAGCTGGGAAGGAAAACCACATGTTGCTTGGATAAGTCTCTCTCTCCGCCTTCCTGAGCATTGTGCCAAACTCTGCTTCCCTCGGCCTCCCTGAGCTCCCACCCACACCATGCCTTCCTCCGCTCGGCCTCCATGCACTCCTACCATGCTCTCCTTTCCTCAGCGTCCCTGCACTTGCACTGTGTCTCCATCCCTCAGCTTTCACACCACAGTAGCCCCCTCACCCAACTTGCATGTGACCTGCACCTCCCCCTCTTTGCTGGCAGAAGATTGCAGGAGGCCGTCGCAGCCGAAAACGGAGCTTGGGAGCCTGTTTTTGCTTGCAGAGCGTTCAGGCCACCCGACACGAGTGACGTCGAGCTGGCCACGCCCACCCCGGCCCCCCAAGGTCAAACACAATCCTCATGTGGCTCTCAGTGAAATCGAGCTTGACACCCCTGTTCTAGACTATTTATGTAATTCTACAAAACATTTCCTCCATCTTTGTTCCCTTAAATTGATTGTACAGGGGAGCAGGGATTTCTCCCTTCATTCCTTCTTGTTGATTGGTGTGTATTGCAAATGCAGGGCCCATGAGATGTAGCTTTGCAAACTCTCAGCTGGAAAAACTACACAGTTCCCTTAGGGTCCAGTAATACCTGATTGTAACACTTTGTGAAGAATTGAAAATTGTCAGGAAAAACACTTACTACTCTTTTTAGTTTCCTTTGGCAATCTTAGAAATCTGGCCATTATTCTTTCCTCAGGTGAAGAAAAGGACTACACAAAGTGGTTGGCTCATTCCAGCAATCCCAGTAACCCCACAGATGGATGCATACTGGGCTACAAGGAGGAATATAGACGCCTTCGCAAATCTTCTGTCTGTAAAAATGGCCGGGATTACATTGTGACCAAGCAGCCATCTGTCTGCATTTGCACATTAGATGACTTTCTTTGGTACGCTAAAAATCAAGAGTCTGGTAGCACCTTTTCCAGTTAACAAATTTTACTACAAGGCATAAACTTTCATGAGTTGCTTTTGGAAACTTCATTAGATGCTTAGAGTGGCTTTTTCCTTTCCTGGTCTTTTTTAAATGTTATGAAATGGTCAGAGCCGTTACTTTTTCTCTCTTTATTTTTCAACTAGAACTTACCTTTAGGCAGTAATAATGGCACAGTATCTGCTCAAGATTTGCAGTTATATCTTGTGGTTGAACTGTACCAGAGACACTGTCAGGCTTCTTAGTCCCCCCCCCCCCCTCCTCTAAGGTCAGGCCCCATTTTTCTGCTTCCTCTGTTCTGCTCCACTGACAAAACTGTCCGTTTTCTTACTGCCATCTTCAAGTATCTTCTATTTTCTCAGACTGTGACAGCAGTATCCAGCCCTATTGTCATCAGGGAAATTGATCTGTGTCATTGGTGACCTATTAAACTTCAGACATTAGACAATGTCTTGATTCACATATAGCAGTAAAGTTTGCTTTGTTTTAAGCACTGAACAAATCATAGTGGCCTAGTTCTGATCTAATTGCAAAGCTGTACATGTTTTATAACATCCAGTGGCTGGATTCAAAAACCATAGTACTTTAGAACCACACTAACCACGTTAATAACCACATTCAACTAAATTAAAAAAATAAAATAATGAAGCGTGAACACTGCCACCTTCTGTGTATGACATGGCATAACATGGCTATAGTCCAAACTACAAACTCTGTTGCAATGACTGACCACCAGTGAACAAGAGAAAGCAATGTGACTTAGTATGTCACAAAGATTACTAGAGATTACTACAGCAAGCAGTAAGAGCTGTGCTAGAAGCTGGTTATGATTACCAGGTTTTATTAATAGGTTTGTTTGAGATGGCACTATTTTGTGCTTCTGCACAAAATACCTGATCTTATGCTCTCAGTTATGGCTGCATTTGGCAATATTTCTTTAAAAAGCCATTTTTCACTGCAGTAGGATTCAGCAAACAGTAATACAATTGTTCTAAAATTCTAATGCAGGGGTCCCCAAACTTGGCAACTTTAAGACTTGTGAACTTCAACTCCCAGAATTCTCCAGCCAGCATAGCTATGCTGGCTGGAGAATTCTGGGAGTTGAAGTCCACAAGTCTTAAAGTTGCCAAGTTTGAAGACCTCTGTTCTAATGTATATCATGCCTTTAATTTTAAGATCTATTTTATCATGTATTTTTCATTCATGCAATACATGAATGAATATAATATAATTCAATTACATACATGTGTGCCTTCAATATTTAATGTATTACAAAGTAGACGCTTATTCTGGAAAATGAGTAGGCAGTTGGCATCTCAATGCAAAAAAAGTGTCCTCTGGAAATATGGGAATCTTCACTAACCAGCTCATCAGCTGGATGTTTGCAAACAGGTTATACAACACCAATGGTAGTGAGAAATCAGCAGGCTGTTAAGCACTAACTAATTGGCTGGTGGTTTCTTACAGCGTCCCATTTTTGTTTCTTAAAGATTAGTGGATCAGTAAACTGGTAGGACCAGATTTCTTATTTATATTCCTAATGAAAATAGAATCCAGTGATCTTAGGTAAGTTTGTTGTGGGAGGACCAAGTTAAGTCTTCCTCTCAGCAAACTTACTGTTTACCTGTTAACATTAAGGGAATCTTGAAGATCATTCAAGAACTAAAATACTATACAGTACTGTTGTTGAATATCGTACCCCCAAAACAGCAGCAGTATGTGGCCTGAATATGTGCTTTAACCTAGATTTAATAGAATTTGTTCAAGCTTTCTTCTACCACTCTGAACTTCCTGGAAAATTAGCAAACTTGCTTAACAGTATTTTTTATCATTGCATTGCATGAACTATCTGTGTCATTTCCTGTTTCAAGCAGTTGACTGGAACTTCAGTAGAATCATGAGCTGTTAAAACAGGAACATGCTTCCCCCAAGGCAACCAGGAAACCATTCAGAGCCATCTCTGTATATTTCTTAGTAAATCTTTCATCCCTACAAATTTTATAGGCTCATGGCCTAAGTCAGCACAGCCAACAGTAAGACACTTTGAGAGTGGTAATCCAAAATATAGAAGGCAACAAGTTACCTACACCAAACTAAAACTTGCCACCACCTAATAGAATAGAATAGAATAGAATAGAATAGAATAGAATAGAATAGAATAGAATAGAATAGAATAGAATAGAATAGAAGTTACAGGCATATAGTCATTAGTGGGATTGTGGGAGGGATGGGAACGATGAGAAGATTAATAGTAGTGCAGACTTAGTAAATAGTTTGACAGTGTTGAGGGAATTATTTGTTTAGCAGAGTGATGGCGTTCGGGAAAAAACTGTTCTTGTGTCTAGGTGTTCTGGTGTGCAGTGCTCTATAGCGTCGTTTTGAGGGTAGTAGTTGAAACAGTTTGTGTCCAGGATGTGAGGGGTCTGTAAATATTTTCACAGCCCTCTTTTTGACTCGTGCAGTATACAGGTCCTCAATGGAAGGCAGGTTGGTAGCAATTGTTTTTTCTGCAGTAATGATCTGTCCATGAAAAAATGGAACCCAATGATGTCCAGAACAATACCATTCAGAGTATGTCCTGCTACATTGCCAAATACAGGTAGTCCTTGACTTATGACCACAATTGAGCCCAAAGTTTGCTAAGTGAAACATTTGTTAAGTGAGTTTTGCCTCGTTTTATGACCTTTCTTGCCAGAGTTGTTAAGTGAATCATAGCAGTTGTTCAGTTAGTAACACAGTTGTTAAGTGAATCTGGCTTCCCCATTGACTTTGCTTGTCAGAAAGTTATCAAAGGTGATCACATGACCCTAGGAACCGTCATAAATATGAGTCAGTTGCCAAATGTCTGAATTTTGATCACGTGGCCATGGGGATGCTGCAGTGGTTGTAAGTCACTTTTTTCAGTGCCGTTGTAACTTTGACTAAATCGCTAAAAAAGAGCTGTGGTGAAGCAGTGGTTAAAATGCAGTATTGCAGGCCAACTCACTGCTCACTGGTAGGAGTTTGATTCTGACTGGCTCGAGGTTTACTCAGCCTTCCATCCTTCCCTGGTCAGTAAAATGAGGACCTAGATTGTTGGGGGCAATATGCTGACTCTGTAAATCGCTTAGGGCTGTAAAGCACTATGAAGCGGTATATAAGTCTAAGCGCTATTGCTAGTGCTAAATGAGCTTTTGTAAGTTGAGGACTACCTGTATAATTCAGGATAGCCTAGTGTTTGAAATCCTGAATAACTCCCAAGAAAGTAAGATATGGAGGTTTCCAGACTGTTGATATCATCCCACTTCATTAGTAATAGTGAGATGATATCACCAGTCTGGAAACCTCCAATACAGTAAGCTCAAGTAGAAAAACTGTCTGTGAGAGTTAACAATACGAGTAGTTACTGTATTCTTGTGAGCCACTTGTGCACCTTCTCCCTGCCCGTCGACAGCCATCACCGGCCCCGCAGCACTCATGCCATCCTTATCTGCTTACTAGCCTGTTTGCAAAGCTCCTGGGACTTGGCTTAATGAACAATTCTCATTTAATGACAGCATTGGAGAGTGCTGGGATTGCTGTTGCTAAGCAATGTGATCACATGACATTGTCCTTTACCGACCACATTGCTTAGCGCTGAAAATTCCGGTCCCAATTACCAATGTTAACCAAGGACTCTCTGTAGTTCAGGTGAATCTTCCTTTTGTTCTGGTCATTTCCGCTCCAAGAGAAACATTTAAAAAAACAACAACCCAGGTTCTTAAGCAGGGCGCTTTGTTGGGAATGAAGTCATTATAAACTGAAGCAACTATGACTTTTTGTCCCCAGACCAGTATGGCAAAGAGAACAGGGACAATTTCACCTCATCTTTTCCACCAACCTGATCTCTGTAATACGCGTTAGGTAAGGTCAATAGTGCACAGCCAGATCCTGAATGTTACCATAATTTTCTTGTTTTCTAATCTGGCATTCAGGAATACCATCTTCATACTGAGTTGGGAAGGCACCATCAAATAGAAGACTATAGCTGAGAGACTAACAGAAATCAGGAACACCTGTCATTTCTGTATCATCCTCTGCTTGCTCTGCTTGCAATGCCTGCCACCGAAAAACCTTTCATTACTTATTTTGAAAGGGTATGCATGCACGTGTGTGTATATGTGCGTGTGTATGTATGCATTACATTCATGATAAAGCATCTTAATAATCACCTTTCCCCTCTGCAGATATTTATATAACCACAAGTATCATGATAACAGTCAAAATCTTTACGGTCTTCTTTCCACATAAGCTAAATATCAGTAAATATTTGTGTAAACAGGCATATATGTTTCAGATGAAGTCAATGGTTTTTCTTTCTATGTTATTTGTTTATTTATTTGTCCTCCAGTGATTTTGGCTATTTCCGCCCAGAAAACCAGTCTGAATGTGTGGAGCAGCCTGAGCTGAAGGGTCATGACTTGGAGTTCTGCTTGTATGGGAAGCAAGAGCTGTTAAAGACCAGCGGGTAATTTTCTTGTAATTTAATTTAATTTAATTTAATTTAATTTAATTTAATTAATTGTATTTCTATGCCGCCCAACTCCCAAAGGACTCTGGGCGGCTTACAACAGGGTATAGAAAATACATTTAAAAACATCATAAAATATAAAAAAAACCAATTAACAGTCACATACATACATATCATTCAAGGCCGGACCTCGCAAATTGCGAGATCAACGGCCCCAAGCTTGCCGGAAAAGCCAGGTCTTCAATGCTTTCCGGAAGGCCAATAGGGTGGAGGTAGTCCGGATCTCAGGAGGTAACTGGTTCCAGAGAGCTGGGGCAGCCACAGAGAAGGCCCTCCCCCGTGGGGCCGCCAGCTGGCACTGTTG
>QLTV01003654.1:2917777-2950878 GCA_003457575.1 Thermophis baileyi
ACAGCTGGTGCAGCTGCATTCTGGACCAATTGTAGTCTCTGAACACTCTTCAAGGGTAGCCCCATGTAGAGCGCGTTGCAATAATCCAACCGTGAGGTGATAAGGCCATGGGTGACTGTGAGGAGAGCCTCCTGATCCAAGTAGGGTCGCAATTGGTGCACCAGGCGAACCTGTGCAAAGGTCCCCCTAGCCACAGCTGTTAGATGTTGCTCTAATCTTAGCTGTGGATCTAGGAGGACACCCGAATTGCGAACCCGTTCTGAGGGGGACAATCTCCCCCCCCCCAGAACCAAGGATGGACAGTCGATACAGTCTTTAGGAGGCAGTACCCACAGCCACTCAGTCTTGTCTGGGTTAAGTCTGAGCCTGTTGACACCCATCCAGACCCTCACAGCTTCCAGGCACTGGCACATCACATCCAGTGCTTCACTGAACTGACGCGGGGTGGAGATATACAACTGGGTATCATCAGCATATTGCTGATACCTCACCCCGAATCGTCGGATGACCTCACCCAGCAGTTTCATGTAGATATTAAATAGGAGGGGAGAGAGGACTGAACCCTGAGGAACCCCGCAAACAAGGGGTCTAGGGGTCGACCTCTGTCCTCCTGCTAACACCGACTGTGAACGACCGATTGTAAGATCCTAATGCATTAGCAGGAGCATGCAAATGGATGTCCTGAGCCAGCAAGAGAAATTGGAAGTTGACCTTAGTGTTGTGGATCCTTTTGTAAAATAAATATGTTTAAACTGTTGGGTCTTTTAGGGTCCCATAGTGCTCTGTTAAACAGCATTCCCCTCTACCAAGTATAACCTGGCCCAATAAGAAAATCCCATGGGATCAGGGGATGCCTGTGGTAGGAAACTGTTTGGCCAAAGTCTGGAAAGGAATGCCTTGCAGACCTTTCCTTCCCTGTTGCCTTTAAATGATCCAACCTGTTCGTGGAGATAAAGTTTGTATACGAATGAAATATAAGTGTCCCAGGATAATGTTGTAAGATCCAATCTGGGTCGGTCACCGGCAGTGGTGGGATTCAATTTTTTTTACTACCAGTTCTGTGGGCGTGGCTTGGTGGGCGTGGCAGGGGAAGGATACTGTAAAATCTCCATTCCCATTACTGCAAAATCTCCATTTCCTCCCGATCAGCTGGGACTTGGGAGGCAGAGAATAGATGGGGGTGGGGCCAGTCAGAGGTGGTATTTACCGGTTCTCCGAACTACTCAAAATTTCCGCTACCGGTTCTCCAGAACTGGTCAGAACCTGCTGAAACCTACCTCTGGTCACCGGGACTAGAGGTTTAGTCTTCTGAGCTTCCAGACTCACGCTGGAGCCCATCCTCAAGGAACTTTTCTCTCACTAGAATGTGTCTCACTCTGGTAAGAGAGAAGTTCTCTGAGAATGGGTGCCAGCACTAGTTCAAAAGCTCGGAAGACTAAACCTCTGATCCCGGTGACCGACCCAGATGCAACATTATCCTGGGACACTTATATTTGCCTTCATTTGTATACAAACTTTACCTCCAAAAACACTAAACCTCTGGTCGTGGTGACCGACCCAGATTGGATCCTGCAAAGTTTGTATAGCTAAAAGAGAGAATGTACAGCCTAATTCTCTGTGTGTATGAGAAAAGGTAGAAATGTGAGTGAGAGATGAAGGAGTTTCAGTTGCCATTTGAAGCTCACTGAACCGAGAAAGTAAAAGGAACATTGGTAAAAGGAACATAGAGCCGAGGTGGCGCAGTGTTTAGAGTGCAGTACTGCAGGCTACTTCAGCTGACTGCTAGCTGCAGTTCGGCAGTTCAAATCTCACCGGCTCAAGGTTGGCTCAGCCTTCCATCCTTCCGAGGTGGGTAAAAGGAGGACCCAGATTGTTGGGGGCAATATGCTGACTTTGTGAACCGCTTAGAGAGGGCTGTAAAGCACTGTAAAGCGGTATATAAGTCTAAGTGCTATTTTTAGCACATGAGTTGGAAAAGATGGAAGTTAAGCAGATTGAAGCCAGAGGGAAGCAACAGACAGCTAGGTGTGCCGATGTTCCAATAGTTGGAGAAGATACAGCTAAGACAGCTCAAAACCAGGAAGACCTAGTGCGAGATAAGTATGTGCTAACCAGGCTAGTTCAGCAGCATCAGGCTTTGAAAAAGCTTGCCATCAGGCTTGGGGCTGGAGATGGTTCAGGAGTTAGGCCTAGCAAGAGACCTGGAGCTCTATAGGGTAGTGACTCAGGACACTGAGTCCTGTGATAGACTGGATGACCTACTAAGACACCCCTGAAGAAAGGCCTTCCAGAGAAACCACAGCCACAGAGGACACAAAACAGGTTGCCAGTTGGACAGGCTGAATTCATGGGGAGGCTTCCTGAGGCAAGGTGATAATAAAGGTTTTAATCCTAGCACATTTGGAGGATATGAGGTTAGAGAAGATTCTTTTTCTGGGTGAAACTCCCCTGACTTATAAGTTATATTGACCCAAAAGTTCTATTGCCAAAATATTTTGAGAGCAAAGAGCTTGACAAGAACATTCATTGATTATATGCCAGGGGTGTCAAACCCATGGCATCACGTTGTCGTCACATGATGTAGTGCAACATTTTGCCCCTTTGCTAAAAAGGGGGTGGGCATGGCCAGCGCGTGACACATCCAGCCAGCTGGCCCCGAGTTGGACATCCCTGTTATATGCCATCATGTTAATTGTTTAAATACCATTTTTAAGGGCCAGTCCTAAAATAATGCTGACTGTAGAGGAGTGTTGTAGAGCTCAAGATAATTCAAGGTTAATCAGACAAATAAATACTGTTCAACTTCCCTGTTCTGAACTGGCACTGACATAGGTGAGTAATCTTTGCTGGCTTGGGATGCTATCACTCATTAAAAGAAAATCACCTATTGAAGAAAATTACTTATTGAAACTGTTTTTGCTTTTCAGATATCGGAAGATTCCAGGGGACAAATGTGTAGGTGGGAAGAATCCCAAGCGTAAAGAGACAGATCTGAAACAAAAGTGTACAAGCAACTACTTGAGATCAAGTCCATTGGTATGTTACACAAAAAAGAAAGGAAAAAAATTAATTGTGGTGGATAAGAGATAACATCGTTTAAAAAGAGGGAGGGGGGACACTGCCAGTTAATAATTAATGCCTAAGAAGTATTTTTCATAAAATTTTCTGATACTATTAACCTCAGTTTTGTGCAGTCATTGTGATAAATGAGCTTTGGAGATCAGCTGCTGAGACCAGCTGCTTTGCAGTCTAGCTGCTGATTAGCATTTTGAGTGAGGGAAATCTACTTGCAGAGGGCTTCACCTTCTTTCCAATTTCTTTTTGCTTTTCCAAATCTGTGCTGCATTCAAGACAGGAGTGAAGGCCCTTTTGGTAAGGAGCTATTGAGAGATGCTAGAAAGATCATTATAGAAGGGCTTTGTAACTACAGTGGTCTTGTGTCTAATAATGTGTTACTTAAAGCTTTAGACAGCTTTCTGCTTTCTTTCTACAGAATACCTCTTCTAACTCTACTCCAGTCATCCTGGCTGTAATTGCCTTGATGCTCATCACTGCTGTTGCTGGAGTAGTCATCATTAAGAAATACGTCTGTGGGGGAAGGTGAGCCTCAGAGTGGAGAATGGCAAAAATAGAGCTGTAGGGGGAAAATATGGAACAGAGATATTATGCCGTCTTTGTTACATAGATGTGGAAGCAAGAGAACTAGACAAAGACATTGGTAGCAATGCCATCCTTATATGAGGAGAAACAAGACACATATTCCTATAAACTGAGTGTTAGTGATGCTGCTAAACTCTTTCTTTGTGTGTGTGTGTGTGTGTGTGTGTGTCTCTCCAAAGCAAGTCATTGATTTTGTTTGTTTCCAGAATTGGGATTTGTGATTGAATGAAAGCAGTGGGGAAAAGGTGGCCTCTGGGCCCTTTGAGCCACCTGATTGTTCCAGATATGAGGCAATGCTGATGTGAATAATCTAGAAAAATCTGCTTTTAGATTTAGATCAATGAGAGACATGAAATGGGGTGGGTGGGAATTGAGCATCATGAGCAGCTGGGGGTGGGTGGGGAAGAGAGATTTTTTTAAAAAAGCTGACAGGTTTGCATAGGCAAAATCAGAGCAGTGACAACATTCACTTCTGTTTGCCTGGGCACAAGAGGCTCACCCAGAGCAGGAATAAAGCTCAGATCAGATTTGGCCATTTGTCAGAATCATCCACCAATCACTGAAATGTTTGATTTGTTGTCTAGTTGTATATGGGGTGGGATTCTCTCTGTCATTTAAAGAGAACTTGGTATCACAGAGTTGAAGAACCACTGATATAATGAGAATCACTGATTACTTCTAGGCTTAGTAACTTCTCTGACCACGGTTCCTGTTTCTACCATTTTGAAGGCTTTATTTCTTCCACTTTTTATAGCTTATTGTTACTGTAAAATAGTTTTCTGAAGAAATTGAGATCAGTAATAGCAGCTGATATATTAAGACCTTCAAAAGTTCTCTACTTTAACTTCTTAAAGGAGTCTGAACCGATATAACCGAATGTACAACAGTTTTTTCATCAGTGTTTTTCACATTCCTAGATTTCTGGTTCACCGGTATTCTGTCCTGCAGCAACATGCAGAAGCAAATGGCTTTGAAGGACTTGACATACCTGGTGCCAATAAAACTGGTTACCATGATGATTCTGATGAGGCAAGTGGCATGCATCTTTCTAGGTAGTATTGGTTAGCTGAGAACCTGACAACTGTGAATTGTCTTTCTATGTTGTTTAGCATATGTCAGTTTAAAAAGACAACCTGTTTTCTGAGATAATGGGGATAAGAACTGTTTTAAGAGACTGGCTGGCTTCATATTTACCACAGCCAGCTTTGAGAAGAACTCTTAATTCAAAATACTAATTAATTTATACTATTTTTTTTCCTTTCTGTTCAGGATTTGTTGGAGTAGTGATGTTCTCAGTAGGATTGCACACTTCGTGGGTTTGGCTGCTGCTATAGAAGGGCATGAATGCCAACAGTCCATTTTACTTCCGATATGGATGCCTTTCCCGTATCTGAGAGAGTCTATATTCCTTTTGCTTCTATCAAATGTCTAAAACCAACAGAGCTGCAAGAACTGCATTAGATTTTTTTTAAGGGTGAGGGCAAGGTTCTCTAACTCTGAGGAATGAAGAAGGAAAGCTGTTTAATTTAAATATAATTTTATTTTAATCAGATTTTTCCAGCTCTAAAAGGAGAACTAATAGGACTGTGAAATAAGGATTTCACTAAATATTAGCATTACTAGGTACAAGGTACTATGCTGCTGGAAGAAACTCCCGAATCCCCAAATGGGAAACACATACTGCACTCCAACACTGTGATAAAATTGCATTGAAGCTCTTTCGTGCGGCAACACTCCTAGCAAACAGAGCAATGAGATGCTGGTCAGAGATTGTGGGTATTAACCAGCATCACAATGGGCTGTGTGCCAAAATGCATTTTATTTTTGTTTCATCTAAAATGTAATCAAATGGGTAGTTGTGTACGGTGTAACGTAAGGATGACTCCAAGGCTTGAAATAAGTTTGCGGCCCAACATCCTATGATTCCAAGGAACTGAACTGTGAAATTAGCATGTGTACTGCCATAAATTCAAAAACAAACCGCACAGCTCTGGATGGGAAAGAGATTTTTTTTTAAAAAAAATATATATCTAAAAATAAGCGGTACAGATCTGTTAGAAGTAAGAGTTATTTAAATTGTTATCTCTTTAGATCAGAGATCTTCAAACTTGGCAACTTTAAGACTTGTGGACTTCAACTCCCAGAATTCTCCAGCCAGCATAGCTGGCTGGAGAATTCTGGGAGTTGAAGTCCACAAGTCTTAAAGTTGCCAAGTTTGGGGACCCCTGCTTTAGGTACTAAATTAGATACATTAGGTCAGTTTCTTGAAGGAAACCTTTGTTACTTGCGGCAGCACTATAAAGGTTTCAGTATTTTCCTTTTCACTGTTTTCTTGAAAGCAGTAGATTGGTGCTTGCCACTTCATCACCATTTTACTATTGTGGATTTATGAGCCCCTCTGTATCAGCACAGTTAAACTGCTGTAATACCCTTGTGAAATCATATGCTTGATTTTCCAAAAGTAATAGAAATTGAATCTTCACAATATTTAATTCAAACTGTCTTGAAATCTAGTTAGAAACTGATCTACTAGAAAACTAGTTGACCAGTTGAAAGCACTCCAGACCCCAATAGACAACTTTGAATTTTATGTGGGTAGACTTTTGCTTTCCCAATGGGGCGACTCCAATGCTTCCCTCCTGCACTTTCCATCTGTGCTCCGGGAGGTTCTTTGATCCTCCAAATTATATTTGGGGTGCAGGTTGGGATGGAAGGAGAGGAATATTTTCCAATACATTCAGCAACTGAGTGAATGTTTCAGTCAGTTGCTGAAGCACAATTGGGTAAATCCAACTGTAACAATGGTGAGGTTTTTCCACTGACGGTAGAGAGAAGAGCTGCAGTTTACAGACAGTAATACATAGTTATTGAAGTTGAAATTTGAGGTTTCCCCCCCACCCCCTTCAATTTGGGGAAAACACTGGGGGAGGATTCTTCATTTTAAAAATATTTTAAGACTATTTTAGGGATTCCATTACAGATATCATGTGCTTGCTTCAGAATATTCGAAAACCATTTCCAGGTTCAACTGTTGCATCCAGAGTGATAACTAAGCTGCAAAACACTGAGCAATGTTGCTCACCTCATTTATAAAACAAACAGAATCCTTTTATTTGCACTCCAAAGGAATGTTCATAAACATTAACCTTGGTTTTTGATGGTTTTTATTCATCCTTTCATTAAAGGATTACACCCACAAGAAGATACACTTGTTTCAGATATATACATTTGGTTTCTTTCAAAATAAAGAATTGTGACTGACTTTTCCTCATTTGAGAGTTGGGCTTGGCAAGTAGAACTTAAAAAAAAATGGAAAAGAACCTTTTTTTTTTTAGGTCAGTTCTAAATCTGGATCTCAGGGTGTTTTGCATGATGATGTTCATCCATCTATTCCCTTCTTTCAGTCTTGCCTGGAAAAGGATCAAACCAGCAAAAAATACCCATTCAAGGTCTGTGCAGGAGACTTCTCTTCTTCTCTACTGCCATACTACCAATCTGGCACTTGAGATATACTTCCAAAAGTTATGATACTTGAGATGCTGCTATCATAGCATTGGAAATCATAGCTGTTGGGTGGGGGAGTATGCAAAGACTCTGGGCTGACTAAAAATGGAGGAAATTGAGCTTATATTGCACTAAATTGGGTAATTACAAATATCACCAATTGTATATGTTACACAATCTCATCCTGATCTACACATATGTTACACAATCTCATCCTGATCATACACATTCCTATTTGCAAATTACCACCTCCTGCATTCTTTGGTGATTAATTGTTTAATATTTGTCTCATCATTCATCTTCATTTTCCTTTCCTTTCATCTTGATGCAGTCCCTAAGAGTAAGCTTGATCTGTTGGAGAGACAATTAGCGTGTCACTGGTGGTTTGCATCAGATCAGTTAGGATTTGTTAGCTGTTCAAAAGCTAGCTGGTACTTCAAGAAAGAGCAGGCTACTAAAGTATCTCTCCTTTGATAGCAATAAAATGAGAGTGAGAAGCCTGAAAGCAAGCGGTTGTCTTGAATTTGTCCCCCATCCCTCTCAATTCTTGTGGCCTTACTGTGGTTTCTGATCTTTTTTCTTCCTTTGTACCATTGCATAATATAATTGAGCCCAGGGTACTGCAGTAATCTTTCCAGATTGTTGATCCCTGATGAAAAAAAAAGATAAATGCACCAACAGGAATACTCATAAGACAAGAGAAATGGCAGGGAGAAATGTCTGTTCCTGGAAGACCTGTTCCACATAACAATCCCACAAGTTATTTTTTGCTTATAGTATTGGATAATACACAAGCACACCTGATATATCAGTAACACGTGTACAGTGCAATGATGTTGCTTAAAGCTCATGGTTACCAGTTCTTGAACTAAAAGAGATAATTAGTCATTTATTACACTCTAAAACTATTTAAACATACTTGTGCAGAACCTCCCCTGTGTAGAATCAAATTGCTCCATTAAATTGGATGTGACGACTGAAATCTGGTATTGGAAATGTAGGAGAAAATCTGTCATAGATCTTCCCCAGCACAATGTGTATGTAATAAGTGATTACTTCCTCTTTCTAGTATATCTCAACTTTCCCTGTGTATTAAGGCATCTCGGAGAGGCTTAGAAATCTTGTTATTGGGTATTTATCTCTCTCAGGCCTGGGACCTCTTCCTTTGCCTCATTTCTGTTGGCCTTTTCTTCTCAAGGTAGAGTACATTGACTGACATGGTGAGAACATTCCAATAAACTGAAAACTGCCCAGTAAATCAGGGGCTTATGACAGCTACACATCTGCGCTGGGCAGTGGTAGTCTTCCTCCCATAGTGTTGAATATGTAGATAATGTGACATATTTCTCACTGTTTTGTAAGTGTTGCCCAAGCAACAGAGCAACCATGGCAATGTTGCCATTGCATGCGCTTTGAAGCATAATTGTCTTCCTAATGTGCCTGCAAGGCAGACCATTCTTGTTCCATACCATCTGTGGGATGGCTACGGAATGCTGTGTAGCCAAAAGCCATTGTTAATAGCACTCCTCTATACAGAAATTTCCTAAGATGTACAGTCTGAGGCAACATGCAAAAGATAACACAAAGGAGCCATGTATAGAGTTTTGTAAATATGCCTGGCTATATTATAAATTTGTACTGGTATTTTTCTGTATATTTGCAATATTTGGGTTAGAATTAATAAATTGGCTTTTATTTGGAGTTTATGTTGTCTACCTTTACTCTTTGAGTATCAAAGCTCTTATAGGATTATGCTTACAATTAAGCATTACTTAGCTCATGTTTTCAGGCTTCCTGCACAATATTCTGGTTTTGTATAAATGAGATCATCTAGTTTCTATCCCTGGTTTGCCTTCACAATTGACTGCGTCTTACTCTCTCAACCATTGTGCTCTTCTATACAGTAACTTGACCAATTCTTTGATTTCCCCTGTGAATAGTCTGCAAGACCTCTCTATTAGAAAGGTTAGGTCTCTTTCTTTTGTTTCATGGAGGAAGCTCAAGGCCTCAAGACATTTTTCTTTTTGAAAAACTATGCTTCAAGTTAAACAGGTCATGAATGAGAATGAATGGAAGAGCACCGGGGCATCTATCCTGATGCTCTTGAGTTCCACAAAGTTTGTATTGTTATCAATCAAGAAATTGCCAATTCTTTAATGCAGTATTTTTCAACCTCAGCAATGTTAAGATGTATGGACTTCAGTTCCCCAGCCTGGAAAGGGACAACTTGCTGTGGGACAACTCGCCCCAGGACAATTCAACAAATACAAAAGTTAAATTAATTTTGACGGAACTGTGGCCAGTAATAATAAAGTCAATCCAGAAATACAAGAGTTACAATAATTTCAACGAAAATGTGGTCACCAGTAATAAATACCTGAATGAAATGATTAATGCAGCGTTGAATTGTCCTGCTGTGGGTTGTCCCGTGGCGAGTTGGGACAATGAGTTGTCCCTTTCCAGGCTTCCATTCTGGGAGTGGAAAGTTAAGTTGAGCAACAGTTTCACTTTTCATGCTGTTCAGATCTTAATAGGCATAAAGTTAATTCCAAGTCGATTAAATGCAGAATCATATTTTAAGAGCAAGTGACTTGATTTCAGACTCTTAGAGATAAGAGAGTAGAGTGATATTTTCAGGCTCCCCCCCCCCCACCAATGGTTTTCAGAATGTATGTACCATGTTTCCCCGAAAATAAGACCTCTCCCAAAAATAAGCCCTCCCCCGAAAATACCATTTCCTCTGGTTAAGGTTAGGGAGACATAGCTGGAAATCAGGTAAGACGGCAAGAGGACTTATTTTCGGGGAAACATGGTACATACATTCTGAAAACCATTGGGGGGGGGAGACTTGCTCCACGTGCCCCAAAATAATAAGACCTCCCCGAAAATAAGGCCAAGCGCATATTTCGGGGTTCAAAAAAATATAAGACGGTCTTATTTTTGGGGAAACACGGGTATATAGGTATATGTAGCTTAGACAAGTAATGGAAACATTCTTACCACACTGATTAACAGGCTAGAAATGGAGTAAGCAAGCATTAAAATCTGATGGTTTGGATGGAACAGTACGTTTTAATTTTCTTTGAATATTTTAAAGCGTGATGGTCCCGTCCAGCATCTTTGGATTGAAATTTCTCTTCTCTCCTTCCCAATAAAAAGCTGCAGTTTTATCAGAGCTTCCCTTTCACATCCTTGTTTGCTCATCTTGCTCACATGGCAGATAGGACTTTTATTTCAAATACATTTCATATCTAGATTTATCCTTTATTTTGCCACTCCAGACTGAATTGGGGATACCACAAAAGGCCTGGAGTTTGTAAGCGCCTTCTAGTTCAAATACATTCAGATTAAAACCCTGCAAAATGAAATTACTGTTAGTTGGCGATGGTTCTGGCTCTATTTTATCTCTGATCTTAGCTCTTGAGAATATTGCATCCTTGCGGATTTGGGAGCTGTCTTGGATTCATGGGTTCTGCTAGAGCTGCAGGTGGAGATCACAAAAATTGTGCCAATTATGGGCCACCGTGGACCAGAATGTCAGGACAACAATGATTCCTATTCACAAACACACCACTGTAACATCCTCTGCATAGGGTTGTTTTGAAGATGACTTGGAGACTTCAACGGGTCCAAAATACATGTGGTGGCTTCGGTTACTTATGGGTAACGGATTTAACAATGTTGCAAACACTGCATTGGTTATTGGCTTTCATCTGGATCTAAATAGTGTCAAAGCACTGTGTGGCTTGCATCCAGATATGCACAAGTCCATTTCTGCTGCATATTCAGATGTCCCTCTGCAATCTTTAAGAAAAAAAAATGCCCACCCCATAGGTGATAAAGGTAGTGGCTTGGCAACGTATCTCTGTGACTTCCCTTGCCCTTTAAAACACATAGCTATTCAAGGTAAAAGCACTTTTGGATTTTGTAGGAAGCCTTGAACATTCCATCAAGAGTACTCGGGCTTCCTAATTATTTCTGATTACTATGTTCTTTTTATTGATTATTCTTCCAGCAAGTCACCTAACGTCACGTATGTGAGATGGGCAGTTATATGAATGAAATAAAAATGAATCAAAACCACCTCAAATCCTTGTGAAGTTGGCAGTCTATAGATTACTGTACAAATAAACTATTGTACCTTAAGTATACAAATAAATCATCAATGCTTGGGAACCCAACTACAAATACATTCAATATTTGCTTTTGGGTGGTATCTAGTCACAGATTTTTTTAGGTTACAAAATCACTATATTGATTGATTGGACTATGTTGATCCAAGTGACTGACTGAACCGAACAAATGACACTGGAATTTTGGAACAAATGGCATTTGGTATTTCATCTTTTCGTGACATAAGCTGTCTGCCTTGGATCTGATCTAAGTGGAATAAAGGAATAGCACTTGCTCAGTGAAATTGTGCAATTATCTTTTCCCCCCTCCTCTAAAAAGCTTTACAGTAGTTGCCATTTCAGTCAAAATAAATTCAAGCAGTTCCAGTGCATTAATTCAACTCTCCTTCAAATGTGTTGTCTTTTATCATCACCACTAAATGCTGAAATTCTTCCTGCTTCTCTCAGTAAAATGGTACTAGCCTTTGGGAAGTGCAGTAGTGAGTTTTTAGGACCTACTGAGGAAGACTTGAGGATATATTTCCACCATGCCTTTTGTTGTTGTTAAAATGTCAAAAATAAAAAAAATCAAGTCCTCATCAGTACTTCTCATTAGCATAAAGTGACAACTCTGTAAAATGTTTGTGGAAAAATCTAAAGCCTGGAGTCATTAGAAACAGAATGGAGGAGATGGATCTTTTGAATTTAGGAACATTATTCTTCCCCCTCAAAACACCAGCATCTTTGGCTGTTTCCTTGTCAGCACAAATATTCCTGATATTGTTTACAGGATGCTAAGTTGCATGGTAGGCAATTATATTGGTGGCTTAAGTCTTTTTGCAATTCTTAAAAGAAAACCTACAGCAATAGTGCTCCCATAGTGATGTACTTCTTAAAAATCAATATTAATGCTCAGAGCTCAGCCTCCTACCCAATGAGAGTACTACTGAGGCTTTGTTTCTTTTCTTTTTTTAAACAGCTTTAAGGCCCTAGGAAAGATCTCTAAATTGCATACCTTCTGCTCGGTGCTTGTAGTCCATCAAGATAAAACTTTTCTTCGTCCCACAATTGCCTTTCTGCAGTTATTTTCCACCTGACAGTTTTAATTGCAGCACTTAACTTGTGCCGCTCCTGAATGCTGCTTCCTTTGTCCTTCCCTGCAACCCTTTTGTTCAGCAGTGCATTTGTGAAAGAGATTATGCCATCTTTTTTCCTGAAACTGGTGCACGAATCTTATCTCTCTCATACACAATGGTAATACATATCATGGGACACAGAGGTGAGCTAAGTACCTCATCCTTTTCCTGGACGTCATTAAATAGCACCAAGTTGTCTTTGGAGTCTTTGTCAAGCAAGATCCTTTGAAGTAGGACCCACACTATTATTGGAGGCAGTGATGCCAATAGCAAACTAACACAACTCTTTCGAACCATCAAGGACTATCAGCTTTGAAAAATGACATTACAAACCAATTTCAATTTCCAGATGATGAACTGCATGGGTGAATCTATAAATGAGCTGCCTGCTTGTGCAAATGATGGGTGCTGCTGATAGGCAAGTTTTCCTTGGTAATAACTATCAGCAACAAGTCAGCATTCCCATCTGGCGGTGTGCATGTGGGTGTGCACCTTTTGTGGTTTGAAAATAATATAAATAGAGGTACTGAAAAGTGAAGGCAACTCGTGAAGAAATTGCTCCTGAACAATGCAGCATAACTTGTCCATCACTTGGCTTTCTTCTAGTGGTACCTAGTCCAGGCACCAGCAGTGAGGTAGGAGCTCTTGCTTGAAAAGACCAGGAGACAGAGTTACTCATTTTCAGGTTAATACCAATGGGATGGGTAAACAAGGTTTTCTAGCACAACATAGTTTTTGCTAAAAATGTGATGCATTAGAACTAAAAGGTGGTAGAAGTTGTAGAAACAAGTTTAGAATAGATGTCATGTTTTCCATATTGGACTACCTCATATTAAAAACAATGCATTTCTCGATAAAAAAAAGTATAGATACCACACACGATGGTCTATTGTGTGCTATAATTAAATACTGACATTTTATACTCCACATACATTTGGTGGACTCAGGGCTCTGAATATAGTATGGGGGAATTTACTTCTTGTTCCATGATGGCAGATATAAAAATGACACAAGGTGCAATTTAAGAATGATACAAGAATAAAATTTAAGTGCCATTAATTCTATGTTTAACTAATTATGTGCTTATTTTTGACTAAAATCTAATTCTTTAGGGATATAATTACACATAGGCTCCTATGGATGCTTGAAGTTTGATTTGATGAAAACCATGAACTGAGCACCCTATTTCTAGGCTCCAGAGCACATTCCCAACTCTATTTTCTTGCATGAGCACCTGTCAAAGCTTATTTTTATTGGAGCCAAACAGGTGGGTGAAATTATGAGACCCACCCTAATAGTTTGATTGGAGGCACTGAAGTGACAGTCATTTTTCCATGTTGCATTTACCACAGAGCTGGAATGGCTCTTTGTAAAGCCACATGACTTCAAAACACCTTAGCTGTAGTTACAGAAGGAAGGAAAAACCAAGGAATGGTTGGACCCACACTGGATAGGTTTTAGCATGAAGTATCTGAAGAGCTATCATGCAGAAGACAGAACAGAATTGTTCAATGTTGTTTCAATACAAGAACTTGGGTTTAAATAACATAGAAGTATATTTTGGTTGGATATTGGAAAAAGAATCCTAACGGTAAGAGCTTTTCAACAGAAGAACAGATTGCCTTGTGAGGTTATAGAATCCGCTTCTTTGGAGATGTTTTAACAAAAGCTGGAGTGTCACTGGTCAGAGATGCTGTAGTGATAGATTCTTGCACTAGGCAGGGAGTTGGGTTATATTTCTAATCCAATCCAATCCATTCTATGATGCTACACTCTATTTATGAAATTAGATTTTTTCTTCTTCTTTAAGTTCTTTATTTTCATTGACCCATAAACACAAAATGTTCAGGGCGTGCATGCAGGCCAAATTGGAATATACAACAGATCTTAAAGTGAAAAATAGCTTATATGTCATAATTACAAATAGCTGAAGAAGTATTGTAGAGTAGAGCAAAAGACAGAAATGAAACAAATAAAAGAACTCTTGGAAAAATTTGGTACTTTGAAGTACAGTTTCACTACTGAAATTATCCCAAATTCTCTTGTTCTGAGTTCAGTTCATTGTCACATGTTTTGTTTTCAGGAAAAAAAGGAAAGCTGAATTATTGCTAAGCCGTGTAGCAGATCAGACCTCCTGCAACTATGGCTTCAAATTCAAGTTCAAGGAACCACACCAGCTCTAGCTTGAGTGAACATTTCCTGTCCCACAGCAAGACAGTGTTTGTTGTTTTCTATACTGTCTTCTTCCTCTTGGGCATTCCAGGGAACATCTTGTTGCTCTCTGTACTCATCAGAGGTCTCCAAAGGAAAAGTGGCAGCCACATCTCACGCTTGACTGATCTTCTCTACATCAACATAGTAGCTCTTGATCTCTTCTTCTTCTTCTACAGCCTCCTGGTGATGTTTGGCAATTCCATTCTCAAGAACGGGCACCTGATTCACCTGTTGTGTGTCACTAATCTCAGCTTGTCCTTATGGATCTCTTTTGCCAGCTTCTATACCATGTTGGCTATTTCTCTACTCCGCTATACTGCTATAATCCACCCAATGCGAGTGGTATCCATTTCCCTAAAGCAAATAGTTGGTGTTTGTGTGTTAATTTGCATTGTTGGTGTTTTGTTCACCACTCCTGTTTGGATTCATTATAAAATTATCCCCCTGGAAGGGGAAATATTTTGTGTGAACCAAGTGGAAAACAAAGAAATGACCCTTTATTTAAGACTCCTGGGAGGAATAGGATTCTTGCCTCCCATGTTGTTGATGATGATCTGCTACTCCAGGATCATATTCACCCTAAGGTTGAGGAGAGTAATATCCATTCAGACAGCTGCTACCTTGCATATTAATTGGCGAGCTACAGTGATGATTTTGGTCAACTTGGTAGTACTTGTGATCATGTGGCTTCCATACTGGCTAGTGATTTTCTTCATCAGGTATGAAGTGTTGTTAAACACAGCTTGTAAGTATATAGCGTATCACCTGACATTCTTCCTGGCCTTTGCAAATCGCTGCATTAATCCATTTATCTGTTTTTGTCTCTCCTTCCAATTCCGAGCTAGATTGAAGAATCTCTTTCAGAGGGCAAGGAAGAGACAGAATCAGCTAAGCACCATCCACCTGGGTAGGATAGATATTTTGGGCAGCTCATCATAAGACTTACGTTATATAGGCTGCGATTACCAAAGACATGGGGTTACAATATTATTGCCAAGCTGAAAGATTCCTACGAAGCATTCACAAGAGCCAACATAATTTGCACCAATTTTAAAATAGTTCTTGGTTTCTTCATCTGGGAAAAGACGATAGTTCTGGGATATCTTTAGTTTGTTGCAGTTCTGGTTGCTTCATTCCCTAAAAGTTCTGAAGGAACAATTACCTTTTAATTTCATTATTGATCCTAAATATGGCTTCTTTTTGAGCCCTGTTATTCAACCAATGACAGATTTTACTGCATCTGGAGAGAGCTGCTCAGTTTGAATGTCTCTAGATAGTTTTCTTCCTGCCTGAACTACAGATTGCTGCTTTTGCTTTGTTTATTTCTGAGTTGTTTGTGTACCTTTAATTGGACACTGATTCATTCCCAAGGAATATTACATGTTTGTTCACTTCAAATGGTTCTAGTTGCAACAACAGAAGGAGGCCTCTAGAGGCAACGTTAATTGCACTGAAGCTTCTGCATTGGGAATTAAGAGTCCCTGGAATAACCTTTAATATTTGAGTTAAGAAATCCAGTGTCTTGCCAGATAGGCTAATGAGTTCTCAGGAAAAAAGCTTCTCTGCAGTCATCCCTTAAGAGCAGGGGTCCCCAAACTTGGCAACTTTAAGACTTATGGACTTCAACTCCCAGAATTCTCTAGCCAGCATAGCTGGCTGGAGAATTCTGGGAGTTGAAGTCCACAAGTCTTAAAGTTGCCAAGTTTGGGGACCCCTGCTTAAGAGCCATAATTTCAGCCACTATTGTGAAGATGGGGAACCAGCATCCCCTCTAACAAATAAAACCTACAGTTATTCAGGTTACCCCTAAGACTATTCAGCCTTACATCAGGGGTGGGTTCCTCCCGGTTTGGACCGGTTCTCCTGAACCGGTAGTGGCCCGCTGGTGACATCATGATGACATCACTGAACCGGATCGGTTGGTCCCGGTCTGTAGGGGCCGCCATCTTTTTTTAATTTTTTTTAATTTTTTTTAAAAAATGTAAAATTTTTATTTCCTTCTGAGCATGCATAGAAGCCGACTTCCGGCACTGTGCATGTGGTTGCCATCTTTTTTTCAGCTTTGTTGTTGTTGGGGTTTTTTGGGGGATTTTTTGTTACTGCGCATGCGCGTGCACGCAAAGCGCACACGCACCCATGAGGTGCGCCCACGCGGCGCGGGAGGGAGCGAACCGGCAGCGAGGCAAGTTGGAACCCACCCCTGCCTTACATCCACATCTCCATTTTGCATTATTCAAATTGCCAAGCTCCTGATGAAAAAGATTGCCTAGGTATACTTCTCTTTTGTTGTTACTGCCTCACACTGACACACGTACTGTTCAAAGAAAAGCCATCTTTAAATCCGTCCACTTTGATTCTGGCTATAACCAGAAATGGAATGAAAATCTAAGAAGAAAGAGTTTCTTCACTCCTGAGAAATATAGCTGCCACCTCTACCCAAAGCTTCTTAATGTGAGCTATGATGCTTTAAAAATATCTGTATCCTTCATAGGATTATATGACTTCTTCCATCTATCTTGATGACAAAGAAGCAGTAGGCCTATGCCTAGTTCAAGGAGAGTGGAAGATGGCAATAGCTTGTACAGTGATCAAGACAGAAGGGGCTCTAATCTGGAGAAGGCTGGAGTGATTCATCTAGAATTTTTTAAAACAGTAATCTTATTGAAAATTACAGTACGGCAGTCAAAACTGATACAAATTTTAAAAAGCAAAAAAATAGAAGATGCAGAAAAGAAAAAAGAAATGTCAAAAAATCAGAATATAGTAAAGAAAAAGAAATATATTAAGAAGTGACTTCCCTCTTTATCACAACAACTATAAATAATTTTAGTAACTTATCACTGTGTAAGGTTAAAGTGAGGATTGGGTAGGGTGTGTTGGGGGTACATGAGAGGCTTTACAGGGGGCAGGGAGGGTGTGTGGGAGTGAAGCACAGACCAGGAACCGCATGTGGATGTGCGCAGAGTATGTGAGGGGGGGGAGTGGGTCGGGGAAGGATGCACAAGAGTGAGACAAAGAACAGAAGCAAGCCTGGGAGTGTGTGGGGGCACAAGAGGTGCCGCATGGGACAGGCTGGGCACGGAGCAGGTCAGGAAAAGTGCACGGGATATAGGAGTGACCAGCACATGTGAGTGCAGAGGAGCTGGGGGAGGTTGTGTAGGTGAGGGAGATTTCACAGAGCAACTTGTGATCTTCCCTGCTGGCTTCCCTATTGCCTATGTTCCCTGCTAACATCTTATGGCAGGGGACCTCAAACTTGGCAACTTTAAGACTTATGGACTTAAACTCCCAGAATTCTCCAGCCAGCATAGCTATGCTGGCTGGAGAATTCTGGGAGTTGAAGTCCACAAGTCTTAAAGTTGCCAAGTTTGAAGACCTCTGTCTTATGGGAAGCTGGCAGGTAGTGTGGGTAATTATGATGGAGTTTACACTCCCTGCTAATTCTCCCCCCCCCCAAAGAAGAGCCAGGTCTCTAGACATTTCCAAAAGTCCATGAGAGTGGAGGCCTCCCTCTCCTCTGGGAGGAGAATGTTCCAAAGGGCAGGTGCAACAGCAGGGAAGGCTCTCTTCCTGAACCCCACAGTCCATATTCTTTAACTGACATGGTCTGCAACATACCTTCCCTGCCTGACTGGATAGAATGGACTGATGTAATGGGGCAAAGTCAGTTTTGCAGAAAATCTGGCCCCATGCCACACAGGGCTTTAAAGAGCATAACCAAAACTTTGACCTGGATCCAGAAGTAAACTGGCACCAATGCAGCTTGCATAGCAGAGGTTACTTGAACTGTCCTCGGGGTGCCCAAAATTGCTCAGGTGACCACATTCTGTATCAGCGGAAGCTTCTGGATATGTTTCAAGAGTAGCCCCAAGTAAAGCACATTATAAAAGTCCAATGACTGGGAAATGACCAGGGCATGAGTGACCAAGTGGAGAGACTCCCTATCCAGGAAAGGCTGTAACTGGTACACCATACAAAGTTGAGCAAAGGCCCTCCTAAATCTCTGCCACCTGCTCTTCAAGCAAGAGCTGGGAATCCAGGAGAACCCCCAGATTATGCACTGGATCTGTCTTGGGTAGTGCAATCCCAATCAAGACAATACATTCCCAGATGCAGAGAGGCCTCCAGGCAATGCGAAAGAACATCCATAGCATTACTCACTTCGCTGAGCCCGAGTTCAGAAATGGTTTTCCATTGCCTCCTTCAGAGGTGGGTTCCTCCTGGTTCGGACCGGTTCGCCTGAACCGGTAGTGACCTGCTGGTGACGTCACGGTGACGTCACGGATCCGGTTCAGTCGGTGCCAGTCTGTGGGCGCTGCCATCTTTTTTTGGGGGGATTTTTTTTTAAAAAAATTTTTTTGGGGGGGGAATTTTTTTAAATTTTTTTTCCTTCTGCGCATGCGCAGAAGCCGAGTTTCCGGCACTGCACATGTGTCGCCATCTTGTTTTCGGCTTTTTTGGGGGGAATTTTTTTTAATTTATTGTCACTGCGCATGCATGGCCACGCGGCGGGGGAGGAAGCGAACTGGCAGCGAGGTAAGTTAGAACCCACCCCTGGCCTCCTTCCTAGGGCTGAAAGAAAGAGAATGGCCCAAGGACACCCAACTGGCTTTGTGCCTAAGGTGGGACTAGAAGTCAAACTGTCCTGGTTTGTAACCTGATACTTTAACCAATACACCAAGTTCTCGAAGATCTGTTGATCTTTGCTATTCCTGAATTAATCCAGTTACTGTAACTGAGGAGGAGGCCATTTAGAAATAAACATCCAAATGAATCTTGTGTTGAATCCTGGTTGTGTTCATAATTTTCATCCCACAGATACAGTGATTTACCTCTCTGCCACCTCCAGCTTCCCACAGACTCCTATGTGTTTTGTGGTTTCCCATTTATCAGCTCTGTTTCTGCAATTTTCTTCTGCATAAAGCAATAGCCTTTTTAGAAAAAAAAAACTTTAAGCAACATAATAAAAGAAAAAGCTGAGACTTGGTTCTGTACTCAATGCATGATGTGATCATGATGCAACATTTTAATATTACCCATTAATTTGTTATAATTCTAGACATATACATGTCCACATATTATTTCCACATTGTGAGAGATACAAGGCAAACCATATATTTAGGAAAACAGAATCAGAAGTATGATCCATGGGAACAAGCAAGGAAACCAATGGTCAGATAACACTGTTTGCAACATAGTTTATAAATCTTGCCCACCGGGCAGAGTGGGCTATCATTAATTTATTCTGTTGATGATGTTCTGTCAATATATTGATAGACATTCCGTCCTGCCCATAATTGGAACTGTGCTGCAGCCCAGCTGTGATTGTGCAGTTGAAGCCCTGCCCCTTATTTACATGTGTTGCATGGCTGACACACATAGAAAGGTAGTGAGGCTTAAATGATATGATTGCGACTGCCATCTTGACTTTTTAAAGCACCCTCCTCCACTTTCACATTTCCTTTCAAGAAAGGCTATTGAAGAGAAGAATTGGAGGGACAAGATAACTGTCTTCCGGTATTTGTGGAGCTGTCACAAAAAAGACAGGATTGACTTATTTTCTGGGGCACTACAGGGCAGGACAAGAAGTAATGGGTGGAGAAAGACCCAAACCTAGAAGTAAGGAGAAATTTTCTGACAGTAAGCACAATTAATCAATGGAATAACTTGCCTCCGGGGTTGCGGGTGCTCCATTGCTGGAGGTTTTCAAAAACAGACTGGACAATCATTTGACTGGGATGGGGCAGGGGGTTGGACTAGAAGACCTCTGATGTCCCTTCCAATGCTATGATTCTATGATTCTAAGGCTAAGCTATCAGGGGTTAGGGGTGCAAAAAGAAAAGAAAATTGTTTGTTGAGCTGGCCCCTAGATGTCGCTGCTGCATTTTAGAAAAGTTTCTTAATAAAATAGGAATGCAAGCTGGAGTTCTGAGCAGAAAGCAGCACTTTAATCTTAAATGTTAAATTATTATTCTCTGAACATAAATTGCCAATGCTTGAAAGTATTAACAGTGACCCCTCTGCAAGGAGTTCTGATGGCATTGAGCTTTCAGTGGTTATCTCAATAGCCAAAGAATGAAAAAAATTAATCAAATGCAAATATAAACCAATTTCTTCAGCAAGATAGAAGTTTCTGATAAATGAACAATACATCTGAATATTACCAAACTGGTGCAAAAGTTGTACATCACGATTTTTTTTAAAACATCTGCTTAGTTGAAGAGATGGTAACATGATTAATTGCCTTCTCCATTGTTTATCTCCTACTTCCAAAAGAAGTGGGATGCAGAGACAAGCCTATTGGGCATAAAAAGATTATTCCTATACAAACTCCCTGCCTCATAAATATTGGTAATATTGGTTGTACTCCCTTGATATACTGAGACATAGTTTGTTGAATAAACCACAATTATCTGGGTTCACACAACACATTAAGCTACAGACCTTGCTTTAGAAAACATTCTTTTGGGTTCATGCAACATACTGAGCTACAAGCAAATCTCCTTTGTACAGAACCCTGGCTTGTGTCACTCATTTATTTGCTACGAGATGGGAAGATTGGAGTAACACTAGAGCTGCAACCATCTCTGAACTCTGAGCTGGCTAAGAGTTGTGCCTTTCCATCACTTCTTCTGGTAACTGTGGTTCCCCTTTTCCTATGCAGCAGGAGCCCTCTTTATTGTATGAACCTCTGAATGGATTCTAAGAACGTATACATGACCCCCTGTAGCTGCAGTATGAATATCCTTATCATAACTTTCTCACTGTTTGTGAAGCTGTATGTTCTTTCTTATCTGAGTGAGCATCAGAGACAATGACTGAAAGAGTTGCCTTGTGCCTTCATTCCATCCAAGACCCCTGAGGAGGGTTGAACTCTACCTTAAAGATTCTGACCAGAAAGGTGACTCCCTAGACTAGAGGTCGTCAAACTTGGCAACTTTAAAACTTGTGGACTTCAACTCCCAGAGGAATTCTGGGAGTTGAAGTCCACAAGTTTTAAAGTTGCCAAGTTTGGGGACCCCTGCCCTAGACATACGGGATGTCCAAGCCTCTCCATCTGCCTCCCTTCAAAAAAGATCAGGCTGTGGTTCTCCCAAATTGAGTTGGATACCTTGGGAGGAGAACTAATGGTTTTAGTTTAATAGCTAAAACCTGAGCAATCAGTATTGCCATTTAAGAGCCAGACCACAGCCATAATTCTACAGATTCCAGCATGATCAGCTCAGCAATGTTTTTCTCCCTTCTATGAAGAGCATGGATGCTGCAGAGATGCACAACCAAGGACAGCTGGAGGCGCTTACTGTTTTCCTCAGACTAGTGAGACCATTGTTGTGGCATCCCACCACAAGCCTCATCTATTTCATACCTGGGTGCAACGCAGGGGTGGGTTCTGGATCCTTTTGCTGCTGGTTCGCTCAGGGTCGTGCCGTGCGCGCGCAGCATTCAAAAATTAGTTTCTGTGCATGCGCAGAAGCAAAATCCAAGATGGCGGCACCCACGGAGACAACGACGGAACCGGCTCCGTGACGTCATCGCCGAGCTACTAACGGTTCTAAAGAACCAGTTAGAACCGGTAGGAACCCACCTCTGGTGCAATGTCTTGAGGCAGGACTTGTGACACTGCCATTGCTCTCAACTCCCTTATGTCAGATCAGGTGAATCCTGCCTGCATCTGCTATATTTACATCAGTAGTCTATGGAGAAATCTTTCTTCCCCAAAAGTTCAGACAGGAAAGAGCTAAAGGAAACACTGAATGTGATCTGACAATCAAACCTAAGAAGTCCGTCTAGGTAGCAGTCAGAGACCATCGAAGTCCAGGAAAATCAAATTCTCAGCCTCTCACCAGGCATGGAAAAATTCTCCTCTCTCAGTGAGTTTTTAAGAAAGGAGAGGAGCAGGCTCCATTTTATCTTTGTTGTGGCTTTTCCCTCCTGGAAGGAGTGAAGCATCTTTTCTCAGGCTGCCTCCAAGCCATAACCAGTTTGGGACTGAAGAGCCTGGAAATATATACAGCAATATGGAAACTAATAGAAGCTAGATGTGAATTAGAATTTTGATTTTATTTTCTGGAAAAGGATCTGTGAGGTGATGCTTTTGTTATCCTATGACCTAGAGTGCTTTCCCTTATTCTTTCTATGGGTACTGAAGGTCATACAATGCCAGAAAAACCCTTCAGAGTCATTGTTATTTTCGTTGCTTCCTGCTTTGGTCTTCAAATCTTGTTGTTTCACCTAGATATACAGAACAAAGGGCTCCATTCTCATTGAATCTTTCTGCCCAGCTAAATTACCGTACTGCCTAGAAGGCAGACATGTCACCTTCTTTCTCTTGAGTAAACCAGTACACACTGGGCTATTCTCAGGAATAAAGTAGCTGGTGGAAACCTAGCAAAGAGTGTGGGAAAGAGGGCACTGAGGATGGTGGGAGAAGGGCTTAGAAATACCTCTGGAGGGAGCTGGATGGCCCAGTCTGTCATATCCCAGGCATGCACTGTTACATCTCTCATATAACAATGGCTTACTATTGTGTAAGCCATGATGTACCATTCATTTGTTTAAGGAATCTTTGCTTAAAGTAGCTTAGCATGTTATCAGTCCATCCATCCATCCATCCATCCATCCATCCATCCATCCATCCATCCATCCATCCATCCATCCATCCATTAAAAATATGTAAATAAATAAGTTTGCTTCTAAGTAAACAACTTCTTGAGTTGAATCTATTATTACCAGACCTTCAGATGACTACCAGATGGCAGCAGAGAGAGACAAAAAAAAATGCTACTATAATTCTTTGTTTCCCCCTGCATTCACTGACCATGACCCATTGGCAGCCTCTTCCCTCACCTCAAGTGGCCAATCAAATTTATATCAAATTTAGTTTTAAAAAGCTATGTTGAAATGGAGACGATGGACATGCGCCTAAAATCTTCTTCGCCAAACATTGCCTTCTCCTACTTTACAAATGTAAGTATAGGCAGCAATGTTTATTTAAGCAGGGCATCCCTGCTGTTTGCAAATGCTTATTTAGTGTCCCACCGTGGCAGACAGTATGAGAAAAACTTCACTGGGTGAACCTATTATTTATTTTTCTTCTTCATTCCTCCTCCCCCTTGCATGGTTGGATGGGTTTTGGTTTTGATACTTCCTGCTGTTTTTAATTCAACAAATCCCCTCATGTGTTTTACTGTCTCTCACCCCCATACACAAAAAATGCTTTCATAATTTCAAAAGCTCCTTTGGAATTGCAAGCAGCCAGATAGTTGCCCTCTTGTTTGCACCCTGCCCACAACAACTTTGCCATTTATGAAATATTTATACAAACACATTTCCCCAGTAAAATGCTCATCAATTAATTCTTTGACATCCCTCCCTCTTAAGAGCTAGTTTCCACTTAAATGCTAGATTTCTGCTTGGTAGTATGTTTAATGTTTCAAATTGATTCAGGTCTGCAGTGCAGATTAAACATCATGTGTTTTAATTAAAAGTACACTCTTACAAATTGTGTTGGGAGCGGTTACACATTGTCTTCTCCCAGAATGTTTTATTTCAATTTCCTTGCATTGCAAGGATGTTCATAGGATGTGGTCAAACAAGTCAAGATGGCAGCCATGATTAAGTGATCAAAGTTCTGTCAGTTTTTTCTGCGCATAATAACATTGCCTAGTATTTTGGAGGGTGGGGGGAATAGTGGTTTCTCATCCAAGTGCTAATCTAATGACTTTGCTTAATTTTCAGAGGTCAGCCAAGGCCACCTGGGAACTGCACAAGCTATAGGTGTTGCTTAATAGTCTCATATTGATGCATTTTCCTAGAAATGTTTAACATTTCTTAATTATTTTCCCACAATATTTAATATGTTCAGTTTTATGTGTGGTTCAAATTCTCCTTATTCTTTTTTGGTTAACAGCTACTTATTTCTAAGGGCCTTAATTATGATATTTTGCCTTCAATATTTTTCATTCAATCTTACAGATTCTGAATCGGAGCTTTCCGCGTGTGTGTAATAAGCATCAGTATGTATAAGTGTCTAAACCACAATTGTTAATAGTTTTTATGCGATGATAAATATTGCCTAGTTTATGTAGTTGAATTTGGCAGGCTGAAAAGCTGCATGTTTATGTGCATTAGAATTCATACTTTGAGTGAATCCCTTTGAACTCGTGGAGTTATTTTGGGGCTGTTCATCTCCTATGACCAGTTGAAATCCTGTCTCAGGTTGGAAATGTGCTAATAGATTAAGAGCAACACGTAGAATCCTTTGGATTCTGATCTCCTTGCCCAAATCCTATCCAAGACATGGACTCTCTGGGAGCTTTCCAAGCTGAGAATTCCCATTCAAAGTCTGGAAAACTGCAGATCAGAACACTCCTCCTGACCTGCAAGATCCAAGATCAGAGAAATCTTAAATCTGGATTTTAATACATTTTGTTCTGGATCATTCATTGAGTATAAATGTAATCATCCAAAAGTTTGGAAAATAAAAAAATGCACCCAATCATCTAGTCAAACTTTGTTCCAAACTCAGTGCAAAGGACTGTTTGCATAAGGATGCTTCATGTTTATGTATCTATTTTTGCCTTAAAAACATGAGCATGGTCTTGCTCATATAACCTCTCTTTGTTGAGTTCTAAGGTTGATAACTTGAGAGAGGGATTTTTAGTGGTAACCCTACTTTCCTTGAAAGGCAGTTTGGCACAGTGATTAAGGCAACCAGGAGACTGTGAGTTCGAGTCCCACTTTAGGCACTAAGTCAGCTGAGTGACCTTGAGCCTTGAGCCTGTCACTCCCTCTCAGCCCTAGGAAGCAGGCAACTTCTAAAATCTTGCCAAGAAAAGAGTTGCCAGCAGCCAACACAGACAAAGACACAAAACAAGTACTTCTCTCTGTAGCAGAAGCTCATCTGGCACCAAAATTGATTTTTTTTTTAGTGCCAGGCTCAAGTTCTTTTTTTCTTCTTCTTTAAATTTTGTAAGCTTCTGTTTTGATCCCAATGTCATTTGGAGGATATGATTTTAGTTTCTGTACTGAGTGATTTTAATTCTTAGTCTGTATTGCATTAGTATTATGGTGGAATTGTGTTACTTAAGTTACTAGTTAGTGCACTGTTCTTCACATTGTTCTACTGCTAGGTTTAGACCAGGGGTCTAAATGTTGGCAATTTTAAGACTTGTGGATCTCAACTCTCAGAATTCCTCAGCCCGCCTGGCTGCAGAATTCTGGGAGTTGAAGTCCACAAGTCTTAAAATTGCCAACTTTAAAGACCCCTGGTTTAGAAACTTACCATCTTCTAGATTTTTGCTACACTGTATTACATTATCATTCTAGAATGAGTGTCTGAAAACTAGGATTTAAACAATATGTCAAAATGCTGCTTTAAAAATGAAGGGGGGAACTGGTTCCGTGGACTCTCCTCATAGGATCAAGGTTTTCCTTGATATTCTACATCAGGTGTACAACATGCTGATCTCTCTCTTTGATTCTGTTTTCTCAACAAAAGCTCCTGATACCAGCCTGAAAGACATTTCTTGAGTCATCTTAACATTTTAGAGCAAGTGAGATCCAGAGAGGAGCTTTGTGTTTAATGATTGATGTGTTGACTACATGCAGAGAGATTGTACAATACCAAATTGGGAGGCCATTACTCTATAAGTATAAATGCCCAGCACCCTAGAGGGAGAGAATATAGATTTTTTTAAATATAATTCCACTTGCTGCATTTCAAATCTTTCGTGTTTGTTTTTCTTATTCTTCCATGTTCTTTATTTCAATACCAGTCTTCTACGGTGCCTACTTTTCTTCCCAATGCCAGGAGTATGTATGTATGTGTGTGATTCTTACACAGTCAATTAGCATGTTGCAAAGCCATAATAACAAGGTAAGTTTTTCATGAACAGAAACACAGCAATTTGCAGGCAGCCACAGTCCTTTTGAATATTATTGCACACTGACCTGTGGGAATTCAGTAGTGTCAGTTGTCCAAGGCATACCATATTGAACACAAAACCTCTCAATGATTTAAAGTTTACACTGAACAACCTCAAAAGTGTTCAACAATTTTGTTATACAACATGAATTTTCAAGCTCATAGATTTTAATTTACCTAGGGATAAAGCAAAGGTAAAGATTTCCCCTGTCCAGTCATGTCCAACTCTAGGGGCGGTACTCATCACCTTCTTACTGAGGAAGCCAGCATTGTCTGAATGCATTTTTGTGGTCATGTGGCCACCATGACTAAATGTCAAGGTACATGGAATGCTGTTACCTTCCCATCGAAGTGGTACTTATTTATCTACTCACATTTGCATGCTTCTGAACCACTAGGTTGGCAGATGCAGGGGCATGTAATGAGAGCTCACCCCGTCACACAGTGCTCGGGTCTCGAACCTGGGCTGTCAGCTTTACAACTGACAAGCTTAGCCTCTTTAACTGCTGAGCCATTGTGCCCCCTTATCTGGAGGATAAGAAGCTTTAAAGTCAAACTTTCAGGATCTCTCTTCACCACTGTCTAGGACCTTGTCTTTACCAGTTCTACTTTTAAAGAAAAATAGAAATACTGGCCTTTGTTAAGAATACATTAGAAGTCATAGCTGATATTACCCAGTAAATAGCTGTAGTTAAGACTTAAAATTAGATTCTGGACTTATGTAAAACCTTTCCAATTTGAACAATTTCTATTTCAAAATGCTCCGTTTTGAATTGAAAACAGCAGCTTTCAGCTTCAATCACTTGTTTTGCATTTAAAAGAGGCTATTTGGGTAATTTTGAGGTATTTCAAGCTTGAGACTGATGTTTTCCAGTTTTGGAAAACTTTCAAGTCCACACGATCTCATTTGAAATTCAAAGTTGTTATTTCTGGTTTCAAATACTACTAAGTGCTGTATCTTATTCTTGTGCTGTTTCAAGCACATTCAAAATCTATGTGTCAACACAAATTGTGTCAAAAGGGCCTTTCTCTACATGTATTTCCTTTAAAGATAGAAAATGTTACAAACTGAGCTTCTCCGTCCTGGTTTCATATCATTTAAATTCTGCCTCCACGTTTAGTCTAATTATAATAATTGAACAGCTGTTAATTGACATCTGCTCTTAGGAACCATCACTGTACCTAGGTTAAAGCTATTGTACTGTATTGTATGTCCAGGTATGTCCATAACCCATTGAGTTATGTTATAAAGCATATTTTAATTACTGTTTGGATGACAAATGTTTATTCTTTCAGGATTTGTTCAAAGTTTTTGTACATACCCCAGAAACAAGGAGGAAAAAGTATCAGTAATAATTATGTCTCCAAAAGGTTTCTTCCATAATCTGCTTCTTTTCAGTATATGCAATATAACACCATTGTCTCTCCTGAAATGATTTTTCCAACTTGTCCTCTCCAATTTTGCAATCAGCATCTAATAACCTTAACAAATTATGCTCGCTTCCATGCTATTTAAATAAAAGGAATCGTTTATTTCAATTTAAGGCAATCCAATAGAAACCATATTACATCAAACATTCAACATAGAATATCGTAGCATAAAAGAGTTAAAAGTCATTGCCATGCAAATAAAAAGAGCTATGAATGGAAAAAGAAAATGAGATAGGTGAAAACATGCCGGGTGACTGTAAGAAAGTTAGGTAAGTAGATGATATTTTGATCTGGGCAATAGACTGCATGTTCAACAGCCTTACTTCATGTCTTCAAAAGATTGCCTAAAAAAAAGATCGTCACGGTTTCCATTACAACTCAGAGCTATTCTATGGGGCTGAGATTCAGTACTTTCGCCCACCTAAAAAGCTGACTTTTATGTCAGATATCTTTCTCTCGCAAGCATTGCATCTTTACTCAATGGAGCACCAGTTTGCATGATGTAGGTTTTCTTGCTCTTCCACTCACACAAGTGAGGACAAGACTGTTCTGACATGCTTCACCATGCTTTTACAAAGATGCAGTACAGAGAACTGCAGAGTAAATAATATCCACCAGTTGCACTTTTACTGAGGTCAGCAATGCACAGATAGAAGACGGAGTACAACCAGCATGCACAGACATTCTGCTCATTCAGTATTTGGGCCACAATATTTCCCACTGTCTCCTTTGGAAGCTTTTCATTCTGAAAAAGGACAGGGAGGGCGAGAGAAATGTCTGTATAGTGCTAAGACAAAGAAATTAATTTCTTTTGAGGGTTGGAAGACCATATAGCTGTGCAAGTTATATTTTTGGGATATAATTCACAGCCAAAAGCAAAGTGAAAAATAGAACTCTCATTCATTGTAAATAGTTCAGGATTTCTCCCTGAGTTTATGTCATTCAGCATATGGGCTGGGTAGTTTTATATAATAATTCCAGCCTCAGTCCAAGAATTTCTAGCTGAAGTTAATTTCACCAACTAGTTGGGGACTGAGCAGACTGTCAGTCAATATCAGCTGCCTAAATCCAGCAATTTTCAGTAAGCACCAAAAGAACCCCACTACTGAACTCTGGGAAAAAAATTTTTTTTTAAAAAATGTTGACTAGTTTATGGGTAAGACAACCACTAGTACAGAATGGGTTTTATAAAGATAAGTGGCAAAGTAAAACCACTAAGACAGCCATAAACTGGATCCAACATAGCCGAAATGGTAAGAAAGGACACTGCATGTCTTTTCTCCTAATTCTGTATCACATCTCTGTTGGTGCAATAATGTAATCAATAAAGGCATCTTTGATCCACAGATAGGGATTTCTTCTTTCATTCCAGTCCCTGGGTTAATCTGCCTTGTTCCAATTTACTTGATGGTTATATTTGTGGGAAATTACCTGAAAGACATCATGTCTAGTAATAATCAGGACACCGGGCTTCTACAGAAGTTTGCGATATCCTGTTGTTATTCCTATTATTTCAGGTGCATGAGATATTTTAAACAGACGAACTTCTGGATCACAACTGTCATGGACCAACTGGTTCATATGATCTCACATGTTAAGCGTGCAAACTCCTTTGCCCCTCACATCAGTGGAGTGAAATTACAGCTCCCACCATTCTTTCTGTGGGCCTCATGACCTAGTAGAGCAAGAGGGCCCAAATCCTTGAATTTTCATTTACATTGGGGACAAAATAGATCCCTTCAACCTTGATGTTTATAGCACCCATGGCATTATTTCTTATATTCCCTGAATCTTCTCCCAAAATAGGTCCTGGATCAGGGGTGGGTTCCAACTTACCTTGCTGCCGGTTCGCTCCCTCCTGCGCTGCATGGGCGCGCCTCATGGGCGTGCCTCGTGGGCGCGCATGCGTGAAGCAAGCGCGCGCGCATGCGCAATAACAAAAAACAAAACAAAGCCAAAAAAAAGATGGCGACCGCATGCACAGTGCCGGAAGTCGGCTTCTGCGCATGCTCAGAAGGAAATAAAAAATATAAAAAATGCAAAAAAAATAAATAAATAAAAAAATGCAAAAAAAAATGCAAAAAAAAAAAATGGCGGCCCCCACGGACCGGCACTGACCGATCCGGTTCGGTGACATCATCGTGATGTCACCAGTGGGCCGCTACCGGTTCAGGAGAACCGGTCCGAACCAGGAGGAACCCACCCCTGTCCTGGATCCACCCATTTTGGAAGTATGTGCTGTGCAAAGACCAACATGGCTGATGGGCTAATCGAAGATGCACACTCTTGCCGTACAAATTGGAGGAGCTGAATGATGTTCCAGTATATAGAGTCTGAGAATCCCTAAGATGTTAACAGTACCTTTTGATTAACCCTAAACAAATTAATTGTAGGACAAGAAAGTGCCTTGCAACTTGTATCACAGGTTTTTTTTTACCACTCTAAAGGAGACAGCTGGGCATAATTGCTCAGCTACTGCTTAATACCTCTTTCACTCTCCCTACAATTGAGCAAAATACCAGCCAGCTGCAATGCAAATCTTATTAACAGATCAGAAAGATTCAAAGAGCGAATTCTCTGAAGTGGACCTTCTTTGAACTTCTACAAAGCAGCCAGTTAAAACGGGTGGTGGTGGAATATTTGAGATGCTCCAAATAATTAAGCAAAGTAGTACATCATTTGCGAAATGAGAATCAACATTTGGAAATTGGAGGCTTCAGCGTAATTTTTTTTTTAAATTGACCTATATAATCAATATATTCAAATCCTCAGAAACTTCCATTCTTGCATTTAACCCTGAGAAGGAACATCGCATAATCTTTGATTTCATTTCTGACCTCTGCTGTTCTCCTTCCTACCTTCTGGGAACAATTTAGGTACCATCATTGGGGAGGGGACTGTTCTCTAGCTAGTTCTGCTATGGAAAGAGAACGCCAACTGCCAGAGTGGTTGTATAATTGGATCATAATAGCAATGCATAAATTGGGTCTGGAGAGCTGGAAGGAGTCTTAAGATGGGCAAACAATTACTAGTAAGAGGAAGTTTACCTGCTGCCACTGAGGGACATTATTCATGAGCAGAATCCAAATAGGCTTTCCATGTGGTCTTAGTGAAAGGATTGGAATATCTGCCTGGCTAAGCATAATGGGGTTCATGGAGTCTCCATCTGTGCAGGTTTTCAAGCAAAGATTGGACAGCCATTTATCAGGAACAGTGAGAGGATTTCTGCCCTAAGGCAGGTGGTTGAAGATCTCCACGAATCCCTTCAAACTCTATGATTTTAGTTTCCTCCAGAAAAGAATGAACTGCTGAGAAATTGCGGGGAAATTATGAAATTTGGAGAGTTTCATGTTTTCATGTGGCAGCTCTACATTTGCTCTGAATGAGTAGACTGTTAAAGTTTTATATTGCTAACCTGATAGGCAAAACTGCAATAAGGTATTTAAACAAATCAGGCTCAGTTTTAATTTTCTTCTCTGATGTTCCAAATACATCATTAATGCCCCACACAGAAATGTCAGATATCAAAGTCAAGAGAGAAATTGGTTTCCAGGTAGATACCGGAAACCGCAGCTTTAGAAAAATTAAAAAGGGACTTAAGGGAGGCATTAAGACATACTAATAAACAATCCAAGCCTGCACAAATATTGCCAAAGCAGATTTACAAACAATAAAGGGAATTGGGCAAGCTAGGGATGGGGTTCAGTACAAGAAATAGTAGCAGCACCAACATGACATCAAACGGATACTCAATCACAATATTTAGCCTGCCAAGTCAATCCAGAAGTTGAGCTGTTACAAAGGAAAGACAGAAGGCCTAATGTGGCAGGCAGATGATACACAGGCTATAAAAAATTCCAATAATTCAAAACTTCTTGAAGCTGGAAGGTGGAAGGGAAAGGGGTGCTTGGAAGATTTATGGAAATCCATCACACATACCATAAGCAAAATGAATCATGTAACTTCCTGAAGACACACTAGACTCCATCTTGGTTATTTTGCTGAAAGGAAATGAGGACCTTTACCTATGATTGTGTGTGTCCTTTTAAAAAAACACCCCTCCCATTTTTGCTGTTTCCCAAATGGAAATGTCTGTGAGTTAAACACATTTTTGTACTAACATTTCAGCATAAATAGTTCTCAATATGAACTTTTTGGAAAGAGAACACATTGTGGGTTTTCTCACTCTGGTGTGGATACTGCCTGGATCTCTGGCCCCAGAAAACAGATAAGCAGACCCCGAAGAGTGACTGGTTGTTTCGATGCCTCTCTCTCTCTAAAATTGCTCTTTTCTTTGCCTGATCTTCAGATTTCGGTCTGAAGGGTGTGGCTTGAGGGAGAGTAAGGAGGTGGAGCTGGATTAGGCTTGATGCCACGCCCCTTCATGTAGGAGATGAACTGATCTGGAATCTCAGCCAGCACGTCCTTAGCCAGCCGTGCCATACTCAAGACGTGGTTTCCCGTGCGGTCAATGTAATCACGGAATGGTACAAACTGAGAGAGAGAGATATCAACATATCAACATAGCTATCTATATCTATATCTATATCTATATCTATATCTATATCTATATCTCTATATCTATCATCTATCTATCTATCTATCTATCTATCTATCTATCTATCTATCTATCTATCTATCTATCTATCTATCTATCTATCTATCTATCTATCTCTATCTATCTATCTATCTATCTCTATCTATCTATCTATCTATCTATCTATCTCTCTCTCTCTCTTTCTCTCTCTCTCTCTCTCTCTCTCTCTCTCTCTCTCTCTCTCTCTCTATCTATCTATATCTATCTATCTAATCTATCTATCATCTATCTATCTATCTATCTATCTATCTATCTATCTATCTCTATCTATCTATCTATCTATCTATCTATCTATCTATCTATCTATCTATCTATCTATCTATCTATCTATCTATCTATCTCTATCTCTCTCTTTCTCTATCTATCTATCTATCTATCTATCTATCTATCTATCTATCTCTCTCATCTATTACCTATCTATCTATCTATCTATCTATCTATCTCTCTCTCTCTCTCTCTCTCTCTATCTATCTATCTATCTATCTTGTAATGGTGTTACTTAATGCAATATTTAATCTAAC
>QLTV01003654.1:2951698-3047823 GCA_003457575.1 Thermophis baileyi
TATTTTCCTCCTGACATTATCTATCTATCTATCTATCTATCTATCTATCTATCTATCTATCTATCTATCTATCTATCTATCTATCTATCTATCTATCTATCTATCTATCTATCATCTATCTATTCATTTATTTTTCAATTTAGACAGCATCACAAAGTAATGTAAAAGGTAACCATGTATTTAAATACTCCAGCTACTTATTGTGCGCAAACTTCCCAGCTGAAATACTTCAATAGAGACAGAAATTTGTTAAGAGAATTCACTAATCTTAGATAAATTAAAATAAGTGGCCAGGCTATGCTACATAATGGCCAAGGCCTTAATATCCCCATAATTATTAAATTATCTTTAAAATACTAGACTGGGAAAGAACATCTTAGGGGGCTAGTCAGGAATGGGGAGTTATTTATACTACTTTGATAAGGTTATTTTTTACTGCTGGCCATGTCTATAACAATAATCCTTGAGTGAGCATCCCCCATGTCATGCTTGCAAATTCAAAATTTGCTACACTCTCAAAAGGTTATCTCTGTTTAATTCCTCTTTGAGTGTAAATAAAAATTAGGAGTACAAGAACTACTTTATACCACAACAAATCTTTGTCTATCAACTCTCCACTGTTCCATGTAGACAACTTTTGTATCATGTATTAAATTTGGAGATTTCTCTGTGTAAACACATACTCTCCCAATGAGCCCTTATTCTGAGAGTTGTTTCCTTTTCATAATGATCCAAAACTAGAATGTTTCCATGTCCATTAGACTGAGTAGGCTGGGGAAAGGAAAACTATTTACTCAGTGCTTGACACATTTTGTTCAGGGAACAGTCTAAGTGCTACTAACTTGCAAGGTGGCTATTGTTGCTCACACACAATCTGAGATTTGAATATTCTAAAAATTTTAGGAAACAACCTCTCTGAGAAACGACGTGGCTTTCAAGATTGGAGATTCATCTTTGCAGCAAGCCTTACAATTCCATATTGGCTAGTGAATGTGCACAATAAAGCTTCATTGTTCTCTTCTAAATACCTGGACAATATCACGTTCAGCAGTCCTTCCACGAGATGTGATCCGAACGTCATCTCCATCCAATTCCACCATTGCTGTCCATTGGAGGAAGGCAAAATGAATGTTTATCAAATATTAAACATCCAATGGGAACAAGACAGTGAAGAGCCAAAAGCTCCAAAAATTTGCTTGTGCCACAAACAACTGATTGATTAATGACCGGGGGGGACTTATAAAAAATAGCATTACTCTTTTATTTCAAAGAGTTGAACTGGAATCATATACTGAATATTCTCTTTGCATGTTGCAACTTGCTTTCTTAATGTACCAATCAATGTGAGGTCCCATTTTTCTCCACGAAGTATAATTAAGTCATGACACTTTACCTGTTGAATTGCATTATTCAGATTTTCAGCAAATGATAGTTCTTGCACAGAAGAGTATCAATAGGAGGCTTAAAAGTTGTTAATTGGAAGCTCAAGCAAATACATGACAGATTTTAACAGCTGCTCTTCAGAGCCTTAAATGCTGTATATACTTTATTTGACAAATCATATTTCATTAAAAAAAGCTAGGATGTCTGTTCAAATCTTTAATCACAGAAATGTGTATCTGCTAATTGCTCTAATTTCTTTAGATACTTTTATTTTCAATATTCGTAGCCAAAGTATTGAATGACAAGAATTTAAGACACATGTTGCACATTACATACATTACAGAGGTAATATATTTTTAGATCCCAAAAGATCTTCCCGAAAGATCTGATCATGGAATAAGCTGCTTAAAGAGATGGCAATATAATCCATTGCTCTAATCTATGTATTGGTTTATTTAAGTAAGGTTTGTCTTAATACATTATTGTGTTTATATTCCACCTTTTCTCTGGGAGCTAAAGATTATACATGGGGAACTCTCCTAGCCAGATTCTCACAGTAATAGTCCTGTAAAATAGTTAGGCTGACCAAGAAAGAAACTGGCCTAAAGACATTCTGTGCTCACATGAAGATATGAAGTTTAGTCAAGTCTAATGTTGTATGAAACCAATTTCTGTCTTGCTATGTTTATGGGCATTGCAATGCTGATTGCCACTGCTAAAAGCATCTGCAGAGAGTCATGATGACATCATGTATGCCACAATGGCATCACGTAAGTGATGGTAAAGGCACAACTTGTTCATTTGTGTAATGACATCATGATGCATAAGACATCACCTCCTCCCCAATGAATACCCATAGCTGTTGATTAAGTGCAGAACTGAGTTTATATCAGACTAGTATAGCCCTATTAGCTCTCAACAGAATAATATATATATATTCTCATATATCATATCTCATATCTGGAGACAAGGTAACACAACATAGATTCTTACCATCGAATTCAGCCTGTCCAACACCCACAATTATTATAGACATTGGAAGTTTGGCAGCCTGAGGACCATCAGGAAACAAGCAAGAATAGAGGAGGACATGCAAAATGGAGATGGGAAGAAGAAACAAAGTAAGAGTCTGAATTTAGAACAGATAACTATAAAATAATATGGAGAAAGCTGAATTAAATAAATCCAGAAGTCCACTCCCTCTCTTCATGCAGACCGAATAACATAGTCAACTTGCTGGCTGAAGACATTGTAATGTCTTTACTGCTTGGCTCCACAGCCCTCTGTGCATGGAGGGCTGAATTTATTTATTTATATATATTTCTTAAATTTACATGCCATTCATCTCACTATATGCAATTCATCTGGGTGGCTTGCAGCAGGATAAAAAGATTAGAATTTTTTATTTATTTATTTAGTCTTTATTTGACTAAAAATCAAGAGTCATTGCAAGAGTACAAAAAATAATAATTCATAGTGATACTCTGTGTTTTCCAGTTTGCCTGAGCTTGTCCTTAACACGCTGTCCTATTATCAAATTATCTAACTCCTTTCTCTTTCCCTTCAGCAATCAGTGACTGTTTTTGCTGTTAAACGCAGAAGTGGCAATAATCAGTGCTCTTTGCTATAACAAATCTCTGGCAATGTTGAACAATGGATTGCAGCAACAATTTAATCAGGAGCACACTCATCACTCATCACCACTGGAATCAAAAGCAGAGCACATGGCAGCGTCCTAATGGCTGGAAACAGAAGGGCAATGTTGGGGGGGGGGGAGAGATTGCGCACAGAAGCAAATACTTGTATAGCAAGAAGCTTTGTTTATTCATACGGCCCAGCTGATCTTCAAATCCCCTCTGGGAAACCTGAGTTCTAGGTTCATTGGAGCCATAGCTTCGGGCAAATGATTTTTTCTTTCTTTCTTCCCATTATTTGTGGGAAAAGCCTGTAGTGACCTCTTTCATTTGCAAAATTGGAAAGGACCATTTAGTACACTGAGTCCAAGAGTTGTTCAATACAGGAATTCCAATGAAAGCATTCCCAACAAATGCCTTTCTTGCCTCTGCACCAGAGGCGGGTTCCTCCCGGTTCGGACCAGTTCGCCCGAACTGGTAGCAACCCGCTGTGACGTCCCGGAGCCGGTTCGGTTGGTGCCGGTCCGTGGATGCCGGCATCCTTTTTTTGGAAATTTTTTTGGGGGAATTTTTTTTTATTTATTTTTTCTTCTGCGCATGCGCAGAAGCCGAGTTTCCAGCACTGCGAATACATCACCATCTTGTTTTCCGCTTTTTTTTAATTTGTTTAATTTTTGGCACTGCGCATGCGTGCGCGCACAAAGTGCGCGCGCGCCCATGAGGTGCAGCCACGCGGCGTGGGAAGAAGCGAACCGGCAGCGAGGTAAGTTAGAACCCACCCCTGCTCTGCACTTCCTCAGGGATTCCCATATTTAGCAAAAGAGGCAGCGTCTATGATTCCAGTTAGGGAACATTCAATAGATTTACAATAGGGAAAACAGGAATATGCTGTGGCTGCAAGATTATACCTCTTACTGTGGCTAGCAGTAAATTCCAGGTGCTCAGCTTACTAATATGCTATGCTGCTGAACTGAAGCCATTTTTCCCCACCAGGCACATATAAGAATATGTCTGTTATTTGACAAAGCTGAAATCAGGCTGCTCCATTCCCCACGTGAGCTACTCACATTGACAATTGCTTCTTTTGTCTGAGCCATGTCTGATATCACACCATCCGTGATGATGAGCAAAATGAAATACTGGGAGCCATCCTGCACAGCCTCGGCATATCTGATTTGGGAGGAAATAATATTGAATGCAGGAAGATATAGGTTCTTAGTGGACCTCTGAATCCTGAACTGAACACAAATGGTGCAGTTAACTGCATCAAATTGTAATCTTACAAGCATTAGTAGAAATAATTCGTTTCTCAAAAAAGCGTCCATTGCACTTTTTCCTGTAACTGTACAAGTCAGGAGGGTCTGTAGGATTCTGTGTATTATGAGAGGGATTTGCTTATGTTAAGTGTGATGAGTAGTGTGTATTCACTGGATGCTCATGATAGTTGAAGTTGAGGGATGGGCTTGAGGCATATTAGATTGGATATAAGGAAGGGAATGTTGTTTGCTTCCAGGATGGTGCAGTGGGAAATAGACTAGGACTTTGATAGGCAGGGGAAGAGTGGGGTGCAGATGTGATAGTATGTGAAATATTCACAGTGACGAGGAGTACCTGGATATAGTCAGATTGCAAGTGCCTTTGTGTGGAATTAAGTAGCAAAGACAAGCTTGGGCTGCTGATGTATACAGACCATCTAAACACCAACCCTCTATTAATTCCTGAACGTTGTCTTGGGATTGGTGTTGGAGTTCCCCAGATTCCATGGGTGATTTCAATCCTACATGCCCTGGGGGACAGTCTATCTAGCTTGTGTGTACCAAGATAATCATGGGCTTGTCACACAAAAATGGGGCCACAACAGGTGTGGGTGGACATGTTTGACTTGGTCTTTGTTTAGGAGCAGATGAGATGTCATCTGAAAAGGAAGGACAATGATACCTGTCCTGGTCATAGTCAATTTTCTTGCCTATCAGACTGTGTATCATGACATTGTGGACCTCCACATGGCCCAATTGATTTTTTGAATGCAGATTGATTTCCGATAAATGTATATGTGCATCTGTGACCACCTCCAATTCAGAGTTGTTCTGAATATGTTCTGTCACTTGGCTATGTTCCCTTCTACATTGCAATCCTAATAAATACAACATGCAAATCCATTGAAACCGTCAGTTTATGTGGTTTCTGGCTTTTAAAAATGAATGGCATGAATTTGTGTACCTGCTTTATGGCAAGAAGCTTTCAATGTCATGCATTATAAAGTACTTTATACTTGTATGGACCTACCCAGCCACATGGTTGACCACCGGTGCAAAGTTAGTTGGGCCATAAAGCTGCACAGTCTTGAGGCTCTGGTGATACGCTTCAAGGATTCCTTCTATTCCACTACAGTGAGGATTGTCACAGTTGCCATTCTGAAAACAGAGAAATGGAGACACAACTAAAGGCAATCTCCAGGCAGAGGCTGCATCTTAACCATCTTCCTTTGGCTGCTTTAATCCTTCCACTTGCCCTTAAACATCCCTTTCATCTAACAATGTGCCACAACAAATATAAAAATGCTAGGCAGCAAGATGGTTATCTATGAATAAAAATTTTCTTTAAAGACCCAGTTATAAAACGTATGTTAAAAGACAGCCAAGCAGCTTGGCTTCCTTCTTAAAAGAAAGAGCATGTGACTGCTCCAGATCAGGATTTTATTGAGACAGATTAGGAGCTTTATCTTTGTGGCTCTCTACTGCAGCTTTGATCTATGACTGTGTGTATTTCTTATAATACGTATCTTATCTCTCTCCTTGCATGTTAGATCACACCACATGCATGCATTTTTGCGCATGGAATATGAAAAGGCCAGGGGTGGGTTCCACTTACCTTCCCTACCGGTTCGCAACGCGACAGAAGTCGCATTGCGGAAAGTCACGTGACGGACGTCACGTCACGGAAATGACCCTCTGCACATGCGCAGAAGCCTCTGCGCATGCACAGAGGGTTCTTTTGCCAGCCACGGCGACCGGAGAACCGGTTCGGGGCGTGGACAGCTGGCCATCGCTGCCAGTTTGGCAAGCGGATGCAAATTTCCGCCACCGGTACGGGAGAACCGGTCCGAACCGACAACAACCCACCACTGGAAAAGGCAGAACTACTGCTAGCTATGTCTAAGTAATGCATGCATCCTTAGATTTATCATGAAGGACTCCCTCCCTGTTGGAAGCAAAGATTAAGCAGATGAAACTGAAGCTGCCTCTCAGGGGTTTAAAGCAGCGGTGGGTTGCTCCCGGTTCGGCCCGGTTCTTAGAACCGGTAGCGGCGGGGGCGGGAGGCTCCACCCACCCACCCGGGACGCTTCTGCGCATGTGCAGAAGCGTCGTGCGCACACGCGAGCGCCCGAGAACCGGTAGCAATGAGTTTTAGAATCCACTACTGATTTAAAGGGATAGCAATAGTAGTGAAGACATTTTTCTTGGGCTGAGGAACATTGCTTCTTTTGTTATTATAACCCTCAAGGCTTTAACTCAGTAGTGGGCAATCTCTGACTTCCAGATGCTGAACTATAGTACTTAGCTGGGCCTGCTAAAAGATGTAGCGGGGAAGATCTGGAGGCCCATAGGCTTTTTTTGTAAGTAAATTCCAAGCTCCTTGAAAAGTCAGGCCATGGCCAAGGAAAGCAAGACTACCCAGTGCCAGCCAGCCTATTCATTTTATCCAGGAGCAAGGAGAAATAAACCGTGTGGAAAACGGGGCTTATTCCCTAGTCAGTGTGTTTAGGATTGCAGCTTAAAAGAACCGTTGATTCTGCTGTCAATGAGGCAAAGTCTCTGCCAACAGGATCATATGGCATTTTGCTCTCTTCAGAAAAGGCATCTCAGAATGTGACACATTGGATTCTACTGTCTGGCACTTGGTCTGATCTGAAACAAAGCGTCCCTCGGGAGCTGTTTTTTGAATGCTGGTGTGACTCAAAGGGAAGTGTCAGTACCAAGGGGAACTCATGAGACACACGCCCGTCGGGGGGAATCTTGGCTCCAAACCCAAGCGCTGGGAACATTTTATCACTGTCATAGTCCTGGATGATCTCCCCAACAGCCTTCAGTGCCATGGCATATGCATTGAGCTGGTATGGATTCATGTAATGAAGGGAGGTAGACTGAGAAGGATTGCCTGCAGAAAATGAGAGAGAGAGAGAAAGAGGAAGAATCTGAAGGAGGAAGAAGGAGAAGGAACAGCAGTGAATTCATTGTCTGGGAGCCAGCTGCATTGATGAAGTTTGCTTAAGATCAACAAAAAAACCTTATCTGGAGTGCTGTAATTGGGAACCTCTCCCTGAGGAGCTTCACCTGATGCTATTACATTATCTTTCAGAGCTGGCAATCATGACATTTTCATCCTCTCAAGCACTTCAGTGGTTGGTATTTTAAGTACTGAAAGGATGTTATATTTTAAATACAGAAAATGGAATTTGCTTTGCTGTTTGAATTAGTATTGAATCTGTTGTTAAGTTGTATTTCTCTACTCTGCCTGTCCTACTGATTTCAACATTATGCAGGGCCAAATGCTCTAAACAATTAAAACATCAGGCAAATTATACACACCTTATATACTTGAATTGTCATACACTCTCTACAGTAATCTGCAATTATTTTCAGAGTTGCCTTAGGACACTACCAAGTAAAATCTATACAGCACAGTCTATACAGTGCAGTCAATCATTTTTATATTGCTAACTTTCTATGGCAAGGGGAAAAAAGATAGTAGAAGCACAGGAAGATATAGAAGGCCTAGAAGTTAGAAGAGATAGAAATTGTCATTTTTGTACAGGTAGTTCTCGCCTTACAACAGTTCATTTAGTGACTGTTCAAAGTTACATCACTGAAAAAAGTGACTTATGACCATTTTTCACACAACTATTGCAGCATCCCCATGGTCACTTGGATCAAAATTCAGACAGTTGGTAACTGGCTCATATTTATGACAGTTGTAGTGTCCCGGGGGCATGTGATCCCCTTCTGCAGCCTTCTGACAGTGGAGAAGCCAGATTCACTTAACAACCGTGTTACTAACTTAACAACTGCAATGATTCACTTAACAACTGTGGCAAGAAAGGTAGTAAAATGGGTCAAAACTCACTTAACAAATGTCTCACTTAGTAACATAAATTTGGGGCTCCATTGCAGTCGTAAGTCGAGGACTACTCTGTACCTGGACATCTAATGAAATTTCATGAAAGAGACAGCAGGTGGCATAGTAAGTTTTATCTTGCTATATTGAAATATTCTTGAATCTGCTTAAGAATTCAGAGATCTTATCTACAAGTAGAAGCAGACATGCGTTGTGTGCATGTACAAAAGAGAGCATTAGCTTGTTTATGCAGCTAAAATAAGGAAAGTTCTTGGCAATGATTTTGCAAGGCACATATTCACATCTTTTACATTCGTATATGAATCACTAGTCTTGCTCACCTCTTCTAATTTTGTCCCTGAACCCAGTTCATAAAAATCAGTACAATAGGAGAGACCACATTCCTGTCTAAAGTGAACTGAGCCTGATTTTTAAAGCAAAAAGTGATGAGAGAAGCTGATTTTGCCCTTTTCTTTATTATCGCACCACACGTTTCCAGGGTTCCTAACTGAAGCTTGCTTCCAGCATGAAATATTTTGCTTTCTCATTTGATACTTAATTTGGTGCCTTTACAGGGCAGGCAAAGCAATCTGACCTTATGTTACAAAGCTCAGAATTAAAGAAGAATCAGCTTCAGAAGTTTCCATGGGTTTAGAAGAGGTATTCAAGATTGGATCACTCCCCTGAGAGGAGAGGGATAAAGTCAATATATTCTATAACCCCTTAGATAGCTTTTCTGAGGTCACCTTAGGTTATGCTCTAATGAATGGTAGCTTCCTGGGGAAAGCTACCATTGAACATAATAGGCACTTTTATGCAATATGCTTAGGCTTAAGATTTAATGACTTTAATAAAAGTATAATGATCCAATTTTATTTTTAAACACTAGTAAATTGTATAAGCAAATAACACATTAAATACATAGCACACTAACAACAACATAGCACACTAACAACAACACTAACAACAATGAATAAATCAAAACTTACCATTGGAAGCTGTGAAGTCAATGGCCACTGTGAAATTGATCTGTGTCCTGGAGGGGAAAAAAATCACAATATCATCATTTAGGCTGTAATTGTACAATCTACAATTGTAAATTATTTAGTAAATTATTTAGCCTTTGATAAAAATGAAATCCAGAGTTGTTGGAAACTACGTCCTCAACTTTCCTTCTAGTATTATCTTTATTCCAATAATTGTGTTTATAATAATTAATTAGAATAGTAAACTAAGAGACAAAAAGGACAAGCATAAAAAATGAGCAAAGGGACACATAACTAAAACAGAATACCAGCAAATAGCCCTAATCTGCAAGGACGAAGTCAGGAAAGCTAAAGCTCAGAATCAACTAAGACTTGAAAAAAAATGCCAATAATAATAATAATAATAATAATTTCTTTCAACAATTGCCTGGTGCACCAATTGCAACCCTACTTGGATCAAGAGGCTCTCCTCACAGTCACTCATGCCCTTGTCACCTCACGGTTAGATTATTGCAACGCGCTCTACATGGGGCTACCCTTGAAGAGTGTTCGGAGACTACAATTGGTCCAGAATGCGGCTGCGCGAGCTGTCGTGTGTGCACCTAGGTACACCCATATTACACCTATACTCCGCCAGCTGCACTGGCTCCCTATTAGTCTCCGGGCACAATTCAAGGTGTTGGTCATTACCTTTAAAGCCCTATATGGCTCAGGACCAGGCTATCTTCGAGACCGCCTTCTACCACATCGCTCCCAGCAACTGGTCCCACAGAGTTGGTCTCCTCCAGGTCCCGTCAGCTGGCCCGGGCCGGCCGGCGGGCCCGGGGGGGAGGGCCTTCTCTGTGGCGGCTCCGGCCCTCTGGAACCAGCTACCCCATGAGATCCGGACCACCCCCACCCTGCTGGCCTTCTGGAAAGTGGTGAAGACCTGGCTGTTCCGGCAGGCTTGGGGCCGTGGATCTCGCCTCTGTAATTTGGCGAGATCCGGCCACGAAACGGTGTGTATGAGTTTTTAACTGTTTTTAAATGTTTTTATTATGTTTTCTTTTAATAGTTTTTTATATTGTTGTGAGCCGCCCAGAGTCCCTTGGGAGTTGGGCGGCATACAAATTTAATAAACAAACAAACAAACAAGTAAAAGACAAGAAAAAAGTCAAGGAAACAATCGGTCCACCAATGAGAGAAGATGGCAAGGAGGCGAGAGAGAAAGCAGAACTGCTTAATTAATTCTTTGCATCTGTTTTTTACACAAAAGGAAAATACAGACCAACCTATCAAAAGCAGGACAGTAAAAGACAGACTAGGAATACAAGTCCAAACAGGCAAGAAAAAATGATAAGAGAACACCTAGCCATTCTAGCCGAATTCAAATCACCAGGTTCAGATGGATTGCATTCCAGAGTTCTGAAGGAGCTGACAGATGTGATCTTGGAACCACTGGATCAAATCTTTCAAAGCTCATGGAATGCTTGGAAAAAGCCAGAGGACTGGAAAAGAGCTGACGTGGTTCCAATCTTCAAAAGGGAAAAAATGGATCCAGGAAACTACAGACCAACCAGCCTGACATTGATACCTGGGAAAATCCTGGAAAAGTTAATCAAGCAATGGGTCTGTGAACACCTAGAAATGAGCAAAGCTATTACTAAAAGCCAACATAGGTTTGTTAAAAACAGATCATGCCAAACTTAATTGCCTTCTTGCATAATGCGACTAAATTAGTGGATAAGGGAAGTTTAGTGGACATTGTTTATTTAGACTTCAGTAAGGCATTTGACAAAGTAGACCACAATCTAAGATAGAACAATGTGGGATAGATAGTACCATCACCAAAAGGATTTGCAATTGGCTGGCTGCCCACATTCAGCAGTTAGTCCTCAATGAAATTATATGTAAATGGAGGGAAACATACAATGGGATACCTCAGGGTTCTGTCTTAGGCCCAGTTCTCTTCAACATATTCATAAATGATTTAGATGAGGGGATAAAAGGGGAATTCATCAAATTTGCAGACAATACCAAGCTCGGAGGAATAGTCAACACTTTAGTAGATAGACTCAAGATACAGAAGGATCTTGATAGACTGAAACACTGGGCCCTCTCCAAGAAAATGCAAATCAGTGGTGAGAAAAGTAAGGCAAGAAAGTAAGGCAAGTACAGCAGTCCTTCTCAAATAGTGGGGTGCGCCCCCCTGGGGGGCTCGGAGCGATGCCAGGGGGGGCACGTGTGACCCTGGGGAACAGTTTTCAACCTTTTTTTTCCACGAGGCGCGGCCATGTGGCGCGGGAGGAAGCAACTGGCAGCGAGGTAAGTTAGAACCCACCCCTGCCCTTTGCGTGGGGGGAAAACACCTCAGGGCACCCTGATCCATATTCCCTAACCGGGAGGCTTGGCGCTCTCGGAGGACGATGTTTTGCCCAGCCTGGAAGTTACTTCCAAAGCGTGGAGAGGATTCGCTTTTTCTCCTCCCCAGTGAGCGAAAAGCTGGCGGGCCAGCAGGGTCCAGCCCACAAGCCCCCTCTGGCCCTGGCGCAGGAGCAGCCCAAGCCAAACAGAGCCAAGCTGACCGTAGCTGGGCTGCCCAACCTGAGGAACAGGCGAATCGAATGGTGGGCAAGACTGCAGGAGGCATAGCCAGAGCCATGGGCAACCGGAGCACGGGCAGCGGATCAGCTCACTGCGGGCCTGGGATTCAGGGGGTGGAGGTTTTGCTCCTCAGAGCCTTGGAGCAACTCCCGGCCCTTGCACAGTAAAAAAACACTTCACATGTTTGTGTGCTGCCGAGAAGAGAGAAAAAGAAAGAAAGAAAGAAAGAAAGAAAGAAAGAAAGAAAGAAAGAAAGAGGAAGGGAAGGGAGACAAAGAAAGACAGACAGAAAGAGAGAGAGAGAAAGGAAAGGAAAGGAAAGGAAAGGAAAGGAAAGGAAAGGAAAGGAAAGGAAAGGAAAAAAGGAAAGGAAAGGAAAAAAGGAAAGGAAAGGAAAGGAAAGGAAAGGAAGAACAGTCACGGCGGAGAGTTGGGGGGCGCGAAATGTTTACTTCTTCCTAGGGGGGGCGTAACAGAAAATAATTGAGAAGCACTGAAGTAAGGCAAAAAAAACCTAAACACAGAGGTGTAGAATAGGTGTTATCTGGCACAACAGCAGTAACTCCAAGTGTCCTAGATGACAACCATTTATGTATGAGCTAGCAATGTACCACAGCTCCTTAAAGCTAATGCAGTCCTAGGCTGCATCAACAGAGGGATAGTATCAAGAGCATGTGAAGTGATAGTTCCACTTTATACTGCACTAGTAAGATCACACTTGGAACACTGCATCCAGTTCTGGTCACTATGATACAAAAAAGATGTTGAGGCTCTAGAAAGAACGCAGAAAAGAGCAATAAAAATGATTAAGGGTCTAGAGGCTAAGCTCTACTATGAACCGTATGTCTAGTCTAGCAAAGAGAAAGACTATGGGTGACATGATAGCAATCTTCCAATATTTGAGGGGATGTCACAGAGAAGAGGAGTTCGACCTATTCTCCAAAGCACCTGAGGATAGGACAAGAAGTAGAGGATTGAAATTTATCAAAGAAGATCCAACCTACAATTAAGGAGAAATTTTCTGACAGTAAGAACAATTAATCAGTGGAATGGCTTGCCATCAGAAGTTGTGGGAACTCCATCACCTGAGAGTGTCAAGAAGAGACTGGACAACCATTGTCTGGAATGGTATAGGTCTCCTGCTTGAGCAGAATATTGGACTAGAAGACCTCCAACTAGAAGTCCCTTCCAACTTGGTTATTTTTATTTTATTGTATTCTATTCTATGACCTTCTCAGAGTTTTGCCCCAAAGAGAAGAAAGAAAGGAGGCTTTCTCAATGGATGCCCTCATTTTGTGAAATAAGCAAGGGTGGGCTTGACCCTATTCTTCTAGTATTCAGGAAGACATTGAAAGACATCTCTAAAAGACATTTAACATCTACCTATGTTTGTTTGGTGTCCTTCAGTACATTTAAAATGATTTTATGATTTAAATGGAAATGTTGACAGGATTTTATGGCAGCTTTTCGTATAATAAATATATAAATCCCGCAAACTAGTAGCCTAAAATGCTATGAAATGAAATAAAGTGAAGATGTGTTTCATTGCTTCTAGTACCAGATACTAATAACTACCGGTATATAATAACTATATAATAATAACTCTTTGTCGTTCCCCCCCCCCCATGGATTCCTATGAATCAGCACAATTCTCAGTTCCAGAGCCTATCTAGATGGACAAGGAATAGGCGTTTAGAGGACAGTGCGCATTAGTGCTATTAAAATGGATGATTGAAAAAAGCTGTCTGCAGACATTTCTCTGGCAGCCTTCTCAGATGAGATTCCAAATCTCTCATCTCCCACCCTCCACCAAAAGCAATTGCTCCCATGACAGGTCTTTCCTTCAAATGTCATACAAGCCTTCAATGAAAGAATGTAGCTGTCAGTGGGAGATAACAATTTAAAATGCCGGGTGGAAAGGCAGAGACCAGGGTGAAGGGAAAGGCTGCTTTGTTTTGCTGCTCTGGAAATACATCTGAATTAGATCTAGCACCAGCCAGGGACGTACTTTTAACTCTAGAAAAGAGCACTAAGAATTCTGTGGCTATGCAAAACTGAGATCTCCATCAGGGGTGGGTTCTAACTTACCTCGCTGCCGGTTCACTTCCTCCCGCGCCACGTGGCCCTGCCTCGTGGGCGTGCACGCACGCATGCACAGTAAAAAAATAAAAAAATAAAAAAAATAAAAAACCGCCAAAAACAAGATGGCGATGCATACGCAGTGCCGGAAACTCGGCTTCTGCGCATGCGCAGAAGAAAGAAAAATTCAAAAAAGAATTTCCCAAAACAAAAAACAAAAAAAAAAAAGATGGCGGCGCCCACAGACCAGCACCAACCGAACCAGATCGGTGACGTCATCGTGACGTCACCAGCAGGTCGTTACCGGTTCGGGAGAACCAGTCCGAACCGGGAGGAACCCACTTCTGATCCCCATAGTTCCACTTCTTCAATTGGTAGGGTTTGAATTTTCCTAAAGCCACATGGGAAGGCCTAAAGACACTCCCCATTTGTGTTTATTTCCATATTACCTCTGAGCTTGGAGTATGTGGCAAATCCAATAACTAATAAAAGAAATCTGTAAAATGTAAAATCAAAGTTATATAAAAAAACAAAAAACAACTCCTGCATACACAGCAAATTGGTCTCCAGGCCTTAAGCACTAGCCTTTCACCCAGCTTACTGAGTTCAAAACAAACATCATAATAATTAATTATGGTTGGTCACACAGCCAAATGATTAGACTGAATTTGGCATTTTTATTCATCTATTGAGTCCTTCAAAACCTGGGATAAGCAGATGTTGTTGTTTGATGGTGTTAAATGTATCATTGCAAGATGTAAGCTGTTCCAAGTACAGCTGTCTTCTGCAATTGACTGATGATGATTTTGTCAATGCTGATGATGTTTATGTTGTGCTCCAGTCATTTTGGGATTGCATCCAGAAAGTTATCATTATTGGTACTATCTTTGCAATGACACTGGAACTGCTGGCCAGAAATGGTCTGCACTCTGGTGGTTCGAACCCAGGTCCGTGAGATGGAGTGAGTGCCTGTCGCTCGATCCCTAGCTCCTGCCCACTCAGCAGTTCAAAAGCATGCAATGCTACAAGTAGATACCACTTTGGTGGAGAAAAAAAAAAACTAGCTGTGGTTTGTGTGTGTGGAGAGCGGAAGTCGGCGCTGGACCTGGCTGGATGTGAGAGCAAGGCGAGACCAGCGAAGAAGCCCAGAAGAGCCAGCAACCTGAACGCCGCTAGTTAACTAGTATAAAGTAAACTGGTATGACCCTGCAGTACACCAAGGATAGGTACACAAGCGCTGAACAGAATGAGCTAGCAATTTAGGCTGTCAGGACTGCATTGTGTCTAGCAGGTGTAGATTTCCCTGACACTGTATGCCATACACTAAATAAATGCTTTCTTTTGTCACAGTAATTCTACTTCTATTTGCAAGACTATGTATTTTGTGATTTTTTTCCCTGTTATAATTATTTAATTATTAATAACTATTCAGGATAATGCTTGAACCGGGATAGTAAGAAATCACCAGACAAGCAGAGGAGCTCTGCTGGGAAGCTCACTTGACTTCTACCGAGAAAGAAAACAGATGGTCGAGGAAAGGAAGGAATAATTAGTAAGATGCTAAACTAAGTAGCTTTCTCCTGAGATGAGAGGACCTTAAGGAAAAATTGGTCAATGAGAGGACTGAATGAGAGGAAACATGTTGAATTACTAACGTGAAAAAGGTAACAGGATAATGAGTTTCAAGAAAAAGAAGAATATAACAAACTTACCAATAGATTTCAGAAAATGTATGCTAGTTACCAAAAATCATTCAAGGTCCTCTTTAATATTGAATCAATCTAACAAATCTCTTTACCTTTCAGTGAATCTACATCTTTCAGGATTCCTTCTGAGAAATTAATGGGTTAACAACCCATGTTGGTTGTTAAGTGCTCTGAATGTGTTTGGATTGATTTCTAGACTCTAGTGCCTCTCAAAACCCACAAACTTAGCTCTGATGGATTCTTCGGTGATTGGATATTTGCATATAGAGAATGCGGGATTTTTATGGGCCAAAAATGGCTAGTAGATCCATCAGCTAAAATACTCTTGGCTGCAAACAATGAGCCTACTGCCCATCATCTAAACAAAAGCCAGCTCTCAGCAATATATAGAAAATAACAACAACAAAGCAGTAGCAAAGGGTGGAAACATCCTTCAGATTTGGGGAACTGTAAGGGTGGCAGAAATTCAGAACACTTATGCACACACCACTTGAAAAGTAGAGGGTTGCAGAACAGCCCGATGAAGACTTTGCTTCCAGGCGATCATGAAATCGTGACTGTTGTTGTTTAGGGAAGGGAGCATTTTTAACATGAGTCCCCACAATGCAACATTATCCTTCACATTGCCAGATGCATTACTAATCCAGATGCATTATGATAAAATAAAATATGGTTAGAATTTTAACTAAACTTTCTATTTGTACAGGTAGTCCTTGACTTACAACAGTTCATTTAGTGACCTTTCAAAGTTACAACGGCATTGAAAAAAGTGACTTATGACCATTTTTCACACGACCGTTGCGGCATCCCCATGGTCACACAATCAACATTCAGATGCTTGGCAACTGGTTCATATTTGTGACGGTTGTGGTGTCCTGGGGTCATGCAATTACCTTTTGCGACCTTCTGACAAGCAAAGTCAACGGGGAATCCGGATTCACTTAACAACCATCTTACTAACTTAACAAATGCAATGATTCACTTAACAACTGAAAAGCTGTAAAATGGGGCTAAACTCCCTTAATGCATGTTTCACTTAGCAACATAAATTTTGGGCTCAATTGTGGTTGTAACTCAAGGACTACCTAGTGTGACTAAATAAATTAGTGATCCTTCAGGCATAGCACGTCTCCAAATTTTGCAAAACCAGTCCTCAACACCAAAATGTGCACCCTAGGGAAGACCATCTATTAAATGCATTTGTTAGGAAAAGTTGCGGTGTTGTAAATGGATGGGAAAACTGATGCCTGGGAAACTTGAACAAAAGAGACATTTGATTAACTATATGATAAATTACATGGACTGAATATAAAGAGATTTTTCTTGCAAGAACTGGCTGTGATGACTCAGTATTTGGCAGGCAAAAGGGATTCTGCCTGAGACAAAAGTGTATCAGCAAAACAAAATCTCTCCAAGGTGTTTGAGCTTCTTTCTTCAAAATGACTTTTGGACTTTTAGAGGCTTTTCTTCATTTTTTCCCCCTGTTGCAGCTTGCAAGATAAATAGAAGTAATAAAGCTATATTATGTAAGACGAACACAGAAAATGGTAATAACTAAGCCTCTCCTAATTTACCTTATTCCTTTTTTTTTAAACCCGTCTTCAATCTTTTATTAGCTTATGCTTTAAGATTCTCCCCCAAATGCTTGTTTTATCTAAGGTAAGTTGTTATTCTTAGGTCTAATAAATTAGGCACTGGACCAAAAGCTCTGTATTACACCCTCTTACATTGTCCCAAATATAAAGATATTCTCTTGCTTTTGTTTGCATATTTTCACATTAATTTTATATCTTGAAGCCCAGTAACACCAGACCAAGAACCCCTTTTAGCAGGCATTCTCTATGCATGGCAAAAATTAGATCCATCCTTGTGTATTTTCAGCAGCTTTTTTTAAATGTTCTTGTGTAACAGTTCCACTTTCTAAAACATAGATAATTTGCTCACCACAGTTGGGCATGGATTTCAGATCTTCTGTACCCAACAATTTTCTTTCCAGTGTTCATTTGAATAATTTATCAGTAATTCAACGTCTGATGGTGCAAATAAGCACAATTTCAAATCAGGAGGCAGAGCCATTTGTTACACTGACATAATCAGGGGAATCTTATCTGTTTCTCTTTCCATTTTATTATCATAAAATCCCATGCGCTAAGCTTTTTGAAAAGAGGGTAGACAAAATGTGATAACAAATATGACATTATAGAGACGTATCCGATACATGAGCTTGTCCAGGTGTTTAACTGTATGAGTGGCAGGCATATGTGAAGTTTTAAATCCTAATAGCTCAATGGCATTTCAGAGTTGTTTATTTCGCAAGAAAATAGCACATAACTAGTTTATGTCAAAGAGCTGCAGCATCTTTCTTGATCAGTTCTAGTCACTCTGATACAAGCTAAACTTCATATTGAAACAAAATGGAAAATATTTCCCAGAAAGTGTAACATTCTATCAGGAGGTTTACACGTACTCCTTGACTTATAATTGTAATGGAGCCTAACCCAATTTAATGACTTTTTTTTGGTGGCAGTCTTTAAGTGAATTACCATGGTCGTTAAGTAAATCTGTGGTCATTAAGTGAACACCATGGTTGTTAAGTAAACCCATTGATCACTAGGGAGCGCTTTTGCTAAAAACCAGAAAAAACTCCCTGTTTTTTTGGCAAAAACATTGTAAATTGTGGTCACAGGACTGTGGGATGCTGCAAATGGCCATAAATGCAGGCTAGTTGCTGAGCAACCAAAATGTGGTCATGTGACCACAAGGGGGCACAGCCACCAGAACTTTGGAATCAAGTTGTGAATACTTTTGTGGGGGGAGGGACTCTGTTGTAACTTCAAACAGTCACTAAGCAACCCAAAGTAAGTCAAGGACTGCCTATATACTATTTGGGCATTCTCAAAGTAGAAGAAGTCCAATTACCATCACTAGCTAAAATCAAACTCTTGTGTGCCTAGTCCTTAACATTTTGCCACCAGCCCAGTGCTTCATGGTATTGGTTAAATCCTTATCATCCATCTCTAATCTTACAACATAGTTTTACAATGAAATGCAAGAATCGCCCATTGCATTCCCATGTCACGTCAAACCAGGATAATAAACCATTACTGGAACAAGAATCATGTTGGTGCGACAGCTGGATCCCTTCTATTTGCTTCTTCTCTTTGGAGGAATAAAGGAAGCAAAGAGAAGTTTATATGGGAGCCATTGTTTGATCTTGGGACCACAATTGCGGTGATGCCAATTATGTGATCAGAGGGACCCGGGATAAAAAAAATCTTGGCCTGTTTTCTTTTCTTTTGTGTGTGTGGATTGGGTTGGAAATGGGAGCATTTCACAAAACTACAACTTTATCCTTGCTTTCCCATCTCTATTTCTGTTTTTGCAACTGAAAATCTTTGGCCATTTCGATGCCAACTTTTGGCAGCATGATTTGGATCTATCTTCTGAGGATTTTGGGGAATTTTAACAGGACATGTTTTGCTTCCTGGAGACTTGGGGAACGTTCCCACTGCTTCTTTAGATATTTTCATACCTAAAATCATAAACATTAGCATTTTGACACTCTGTTTTGGCAGGAGAAATTTTTGGACATTTTAGAGGCTATAAATGAGGTGCCAGACTTACTAAATCTGTAGCTGGCTGTAGCTTGCCACTGAGGAACATTTGAACCTAGATTATGCATTCTCAAACAAATCAGAATTCATAAAGTAATAATGAACGTTGCTTTATAGCTTTTAAAAGTAATCCACCTTTATCTTGGCATTTTAAACCTAATTCTGATGTTGGGGTTAACCATACAAAGCTATGCCTTCTTCAAGATCTTGAAAAGGGAAGAGCAAACTAAGAGCAGTCAATTGCATAATTTATTCTATTTATTTGTTTTGGCTGAAGTACAATTCCATCCTAATTAGGCTATATCACACACAGGTTGGTAGGAATATATATACCTACCAACCAACAGTCTTGCCCATGATGTCTGGGTTAAATTTCAGTGTTTTAGCAGGAGAGACGACTTACCCTCCTTTGATGTAATCTAGAAATGTATGTTCTGATTCTGTGGCAAATGACAGCAATGTTACCTTGAAAAGGAAGAAACAGGATGTATGTCACATAAGGACCCATGAAATAATTGTTACTGGGGCAGAAGCATTTGGTGCTAATGATGACTTGCAGTCATGTCCAAGGCTGTCCCATCTTCAGTCTACTCCCAGTCCAATAGGTTATCACAACTCTGATTTTTAAGATGATCAAATTTGGGTTGCAAAAATCCAGAAGAAACATTTATTTCTTTACTGAAGATTTGAACTCAGACTCACAAGAACAGTCACAACAGTTGCCTCTGGTGGAGAATCTCTCACAAGTACCATGACCATATTTTGGGGTGGGGGTGGGGGTGGGGAATCTTAAGGACAAACCTGAAAAAGGGACAAATCTGAAAGACATACATGAGGAAAAAAACAATTGTTTATAACTTTATTTTACAAAGGAAATTTCAAGAACTTTTCTGCTTTAAAAAAATGCATTTTCTAATAAAAATATCTAAAGCCAAACAGTATATGTAAATTTGTTTTAAAAAGACAATTCAGTTTTCATATTTTTCACACAAATGTGAAAAACTGTGTATTAAATGGTATCATTTCTACAGTAAAACTTAAATGACCAAAATAAATGTCACCAAAAGTGACTTTTTGAAAAATAAATGAATCTAAAAAGACAACTTTAAAATAAAGGGTGCCCTTTATAATAAAGGCCATATGGTCACTGTACTCATAAGGAACAGAGTGAGTTAGATCTTTTAATTAAAGAATACTGTTATTAACAGTGGGTTACCAATATTTCAAACAAGAATCTCCCTGGTCCACAGGTTCATACTGGGAACTAAAGCTCAGCCTTTCTGTTTGGGATCTACTGCTATGGCCCTTCCTTATATATGTAACAATTTAATCATTTTCTCCTACAGACAAGGAACAAAGAGCAAACTACCATAGGCATCAGACAAATTTAACAATTACTAGCAAAATAATCTGAATTTATCCGGCAAATGTATCAATCAGCTCAAACGCCTGCATTTTTCTTTGCATGCAGGAATTCAAAACACTTTCTACATTTAGTCTGTGTTGAAATATTTATCAGTCTGCCTTTGATTAAAATCAGATTGCACTATTTTCTACTATGATATTTTAATTGTGGAATCCTGGATACAGGACTAAAAGCCACCTGTTTTTATTGGCCATTCCTCCGGCTGGTATTTGTATAATACAACTGCTGGGGAAAACAACACTGATAGTCATGCATTATTTGCTGCTCACTTTACATCAAAACATGCAATTTTCTGCCTATTTCCTATAGTTGAGGCTCAAATAAAAAAGAAATCCCAACTTCAAAATTACTCAGATGGCATGCTGGGGAAATATTTTAATACATCAAGTACATTTATAATAATGTTACTCACTGTTCCTGAATTAGAGTATTTCTTTTTCTTCATTTTCTTTTTGGGATTTACCACCTGAGAGAAAGAAGAAAAATGATGCTAATATAAGCATATCTGTAAGACATCTGGTCTGGCCGAGCCTGTAATGTACACTAGAAGCAGTAGATGCACTCCTGGTATTTACTTATACTAATCCCATCTATATACATGACACTTTGTAGAGGGATATTGGAAAACAAAATAAAAGATGTGATGCTGCCCCAAGGAATTTACAAATTCTATTTAAACAAAAAAGAAGTCTAAGGCTGAAGAGGCAAGTGGGGAAAGGAGGCTCAGAGAACAAAATGTGGATATGCTGTAAACAACTTCATTTGCAAATCATCTGGCTTCTGCTTTAGTTATATGTGCTAGGGTTTTATTTCAGCAGTGCAGAGAGCAGGGACTTAAGCTAAAGCCTCCCACAAACAAACAAACAAACAAACACTTTTGAGAAGGGCTATGAAGAATTCAGCCTTCCTTGTTCTTATCCTTGCAACTAAACCCATAGGATGCTCATTATTATTCATCATGTACCAATGAGAATGAAAACTGAAACACCAATTGAACTTCTACAGGCAAGGAGGTGGTGAAGCTGTGCCTCCTGAGCTCCCAAACAGATCAACACATCTGCTACAATCAACACATCTTTCTAAAAAGGCAAATGGTCTACCTTAATCCAGGTTAACCTTAATTAGTATACACTTCTTTTCCATGACACAGGCAAAAATAAGATTTTCTTTTAATATGACACCAAAACCAACTTACAGTGTTCTTGCCCTCTGAAGCAGATATCTTTTAAAGGGTTGGGGTGGGGGGTTGTATAAAAGTGGAGGTATTTTACCGTAGTACCAATGGAATTTAAACTTGTTTCTCATCTTAAATAAAAGCTTCTTTGTACAAATAAAATAAAATAATAAAGAATGGTAGCAGGCGTAATTCCTAGCATGCCAAATATGAAACAGGAAATAAATCAGTTGTAATATTGTAGGTATATGTTCTATTCCACTGATTACAGTGAACTTGGTACCTATGACTATCCAGTCCTTTATCGCACACACACTGACTATATTTTCTCAATGTTTTTATTCCATGACTGACCCCAGATTTTAGTCTGATCAAACACCCGTAATATCTGACAATGCACTCTGCATCACAACTGCCATCATATGCTGCAGTATCAGTGCATTCTGACACCCTTTCCTCCATCGTAGGCTGCCACAGATCAAGTTACATGTATGCCACACTGCCTTACAAAAATATTAGTACAGAATTAAAATTCTTCTTCTTCTATGTTTATTTTTTTTTATCTTAACCAAAGGCATATTTACAGAGTAGGTTTCCTCCTAATTTTTAGCCCACACCTATTAAATCGTAGCAGCTAGTAATGCAGCTGCATAAGGCTTCCAGAGGTTGGGAATGAGGTTAAAGTACCCTGCTTATCAGGGGTGGGTTCTGGATCCTTTTGCTGCCGGTTCATTGAGGGTCACACTGTGCGCGCGCGCAGCAATCAAAAAAATAGCTTCTGCGCATGTGCAGAAGCAAAAATTAGCTTCTGCGCAGAAGCAAAATCCAAGATGGCGGTGCCAGGGGTGAAATGCTCCCGGTTCGCTCGTGCCTGTCGGTCGCCGTAGAGCCGGTCGCCAAGGTAGCGCAAGGCTCCGCCCACCCGCCTGGGCGCCGGCATTTGGGTTCTTTTACCCTCTGCGCATGCACAGAATGCTTTGCACATGCACAGAGGGTAAAAGAACCCAAATGGCGGCGTCTGGGCGGGTGGACAGAGCCTCACGCTACTTTGGCGACCGGCTCTACGGCGACCGACAGGCACGAGCGAACCGGGAGCATTTCATCCCTGGGTGGCGCCCACGGAGACACCGACGGAACCGGCTCCGTGACGTCATCGCCGAGTTACTAATGGTTCTAAAGAACAGGTTAGAACCGGTAGGAACCCACCTCTGCTGCTTATCCTCTTCTCAAAGCCAGAATAAATTCTTCAATGCAGTAAAAAGTAAAGAAAAAAAAAGGCAGTGTATAATTTATTCATATTAGGAAACTCAGATTTCCTTGCTAAAAGATTTGGGCTATTCTGGAGCAAAAGGTTCATTTTTAGCATGACATACAAACCAGACTGCTACCATCTCAGCAGTTACGGCACTATTCTGGAGGCCATGCAGTCCTTCTACTTCCTTCAACAGATCATCAAGCTATTGGAATTACTAGATGCTTTGATGCAAAACCCGACATTCAAACAAACTGGGTGTTTCCTTCTGTTTCAAATCAGAAATGTCTCCTGGGATATAATCCATGCAAATGCAGTTATGAAATAGAAAATTATTTTAAAGAAAAGAAACTGAAAATGCAAAGTAAGTATACGGTGTAATCTAGTACTGTAAATGACCATAGGAAGTGTACAAATCTGACTTCTTTCAAATAGAAGATTACTAAAATATGACAGTTCTAAGTTTAAAAGAAAATATTTCTGAAGGAAGCTCTAATTCCAATGATCAAATTCAAAATTATCCATTCTGAGTTACTATACAATATTTCAATAAATGAGAATAGACTTAAAGTTGGAAACACAAATGTAAGATAAATCCAGTTCTGATGGATCTTTAGAAAGAAATTTGAAAATAAAGTTGTCACCATAATTTTTTATACCAATTTATGACACAGCTGTATTTGAAATTTGTATGTGTTAGACAATTCACTGCATATTCGGGCTGTGCAAATAATTTGAAAGGGGTGGTTTTGCAAGCCACCTTGGTGCCAGCAAAACATCCCTCTTCAAAGCATTAAAATGGATGCAAGCTTTAAAAGGTTTATGTGGCTATTTTGAAGGCTCACTGCAGCACAGATACATCCATGTGCAGTCACCCCACTTCAGTGAAAATCCCAGTAGGTCACAGTCTGCATACAAATGCATGCAGGCAGACAACTGGGAAAAGACCTAAAGCTTTTATATGAAACTTTTAAGTAATGTGACTTTTCCAAAACTTCGGCAAAGAATTCTTCATTCATATCTGTGAATTTTTTTGAAACGCTCATTTCCAAAGTTTTATACAGGCCTATTGGACATCAGAAAAGGTATAGCAGATTGGTGGGAAAGTCAAGGCTATTCAATGGAAGTACTGTACCCTTCATAATGCATAGACTCTCTTCACTAATTCACTAATCCACATACAACAGTGGCTGGGTAATTTTAAATGGGGATAGGGAAAAAGAATGGAAGTATTGTGAATGGGCAGGCTAAAATATGGCATTCACAGGTGACCAGCCTCATGTCAGATAGTTAATCCACATCCACAAGTGAGGCACATTCAAAATTAGACTGAGTCCCTCTCTCTTCTAAAGACAAAAGGGATTTTTTTTCAAGCACACTGTGTAGTTGAACAAGGGAGAAGGGACAAAAAGATTGAGAGTTCATTACAAACAAAGCAATCTTTCTAAAAATAAGAATTTAAAATTGGATGTGTGTCATATGGGTTGGATTACAACAAGAAAAGGCTACACATGAGGGACAGTTGGGTCACTGCAGAATCAGTAAACATCTAACCTTCTAGAACAGGGGTGTCAAGGGCCTCATCCGGTCCGTGGGGTGCTTAGATCTGGCCTGTGGGGCAACCCTGGAAACAGCAAAAGGCCGGCCCACAGTGCCTCTGCCAACGAAAACGGAGCTTGGGAGGGCTGCGTGCGCCCCCTTTTGAGCTCTGTTTTCACTGGCAGAGGGTTGCAGGAGGCCGTCGCAGCCAGAAACGGAGCTTGGGAGCCCGTTTTCGCTGGCAGAGCGCTTGGGCCACCACAGGTGCCCTCGACATGAGTGACGTAAAGCTGGCCACGCCCACCCTGGCCACACCAACCCCGGCCCCCCAAGGTCAAACACAACCTCAATGAAATTGAGTTTGACACCCCTGTTCTAGAAGCTCTGGCTAAATTTGAACAACCAGTAATCTCAGGCAGCATAGCCAGTGGTGAGGGCTATAAGGACTTACAGTTAAGCAATATTTGGAGAATCACAAGTTCTCCTATTAATGGCTTAAGAATAATCTTACATATGGGTTCCTTCATTCCTCTGAAAGGGAATAAGACAAATATCAGATTTGTTTTTTATGGCCTATTGCCAAAGAGAATGTTCTCTTTCACAAAGAGAATTATTATGAAAAACAGAAATTTAGATTCCTTCTCCTATTTCATGGCATTCTGTTCTCTAGAAGAACAGAGTTTGTGAATTATATAAACTATGCAAATTTCTCATCTCTATTTTCTCCTCCTCCTCCTCTCCATTTCCCCCGTATTGAGGAGAGAAACTAGGTTCTTTGAGAGGAGCAGCTGGGATCTCCCTATGCCTAGTCAGGCCAGTCATATGAGAAATTGCCCTAGAACTGTCACATTAGATACTATTATAGCAAAACTACCGAGCATAAGACAGTAATATGCAAAAAATGATTGGTAATAACAGGAACCCCAGGGTCTGAAATAACTGGCCACATATGTGGGCAACTGGGCATGCACACTGCTGCAACTCCCCCCCCCTCAGCTTCTGATGGGCTTTGTCATCTGTTGGTGAAGACAGATCTTCAATTTACAAGGAAAGGCACCATCGATGCATATTACAACTAGAACTAGTGACAGGCCCCAAACTCTATTGGTTAAGATCACATGCCATGCCAAGGTATGATTTTTAAATCATGTTTTATTTAAAAAAAAACTATTAATGGGTTGGATTTACATTTAATATTAAATTGTTCATCATCGTTTAAAAGGTACTATGGCAGCATTCAATAGTGGTTTAGCTCACCATATGTAGGGAGCATGGAAGATGACCCTGGTGGAGATACTGAAAAACTCTTACCTAGGTAAAGGGGGCTGAAACATTTTTAAGTCTAGAATATCCAGATAGCATTCAGAAGTGGCTATACTATAGCTCTTGATACTATAGCTCTTGAATTCACTGAACTGTAAGAAGGAGGATGAAGTACAGCACTCTTAGAGTTGCAAGATTCTGTTATAGCAATCACTTTCAATAAAAGCAGTTTTTGTCATCTTACAAAATTGATTCCATGGTCTGGTCTGCTTAAGTGGGGCTGGCATTATGTGAACTCAGTCAAATCTAGTTCCAGCCTCTTGGCACTTGTTCAGTGCTATTTAAAGCTCAATATTAACATTACATGTTAGTAGTCTCAAGAGGTATGTAGATATGCATGAGCATCTATGCATATCATGATGCTATCACACAAATTATGCCAATTATATAACATCATCAGAGTTTTTACCAAATGCTGTACACAGATAAGGGAAATATATATTCTTCAACTTGGAAACAGTGAAAAGCTTTTTCCACGGACTCCTGTGATAACCTATACGTTATCTTTGAGGATCCAGATTATTGGGGGCAGTATGCTGATTCTGTAAACTGCTTAGAGGGGGCTGTAAAGCACTGTGAAGCGGTATATGAGTTTAAGTGCTATTGCTATCTCATAAGAAAAAGAAGTTTTGTGCATGACATGGAATTGAAGGGAGAATTACATATAGTTTTCACAATGGAACAAGTGGTTACCTCCCCACTTCTGTCCCACATACCCCTCCCCTCATGTTTTGCATTTTATTCATCAATGATTTGGGGTCAGGAAACAAGCCCTAAGGATGCCAAGTTTGTAGAGGACACTAAATTATTCAAGATGGTGAAAATACAATTTGATAAATGTCAAAGCAACCTCTTCAAACTGGATTAGGGAAACAAGAAGTTCTTTGCCACATGTACAGGTAGCCTAAACTCTAATGATTCGACAGGAAAGAGATATTTTGGTTGTGGTGGATAGGTTAAAAAACAACAACCCACATCATCTCAGCATGCAGTCGCAGAAATGAAAAAGGCAAACGCTGTGTTTGGGAAGATCAGGAAATAGGTTAAAAATAGAACAGGCAGTGTTATAATGCTTTTATATAACTCAGTGGGGAGAGTGCAACTGAACTGTTGCATAAAGCTCAGGTAAGTCCCATTCCAAACAATGGGATGTTCAGGCTGAAAGTTTTTAGGTTTGAAAAAGAATTGTAAATGGGGAAACATCACTGAGAGTTTACAATATCTGACAAAAAATGTATAAAAGTCATAAAAGAGAAAAGAATCCAGATTAATTTCTCGCGCTCCTGGACAAATTGGGACAGAAAATTAGCAAATGCTATATGTATATTTCAAGGCACAGAGTTAATGTTTTTCAAATGGCTTTCCCTAAAGGAGGAATAGGGCAGAAAGGCTGGTAATCATATAGCTGGAGTGGATAATAGTCAAGTTACTGATTCACTCTAATTATGATACTGCACATAATCCGGCTGAAATTACTTCTCTCCACGCTCATTCTGGCAATCCCTTATTTATGTTTTTATTGAGATCTGAAATTAGCACAGTACTGTGGTTGCCAATGCCCCATCAATGGTTTTGTACTACAACTGGGCATACTAAATCAGGTGTACACTACGACCTGCTTAGCTGTAGAGCAGATACACCTCTTGGTATTTTAGTAGCAGAAGGGCTTTAATGTAAAGATATAAGTCATGGTCAAAAGTTATTGTTCATTTTTAGTCTAACATATTGTCATCTAAAATGACAGGTATATACTTCAGAGAGTACTCTCCATGTGAACACCTGATTGTAAATATTTTATTTGCTCCTGCCTGTAGGACTGTGAAAGCTGCTAATGTAGTATATGGAAGCAATGGTCTGAAACGGGTCTAAATAGGAAGATTTGGGAGAATTTGAAAGGTTTGTTTCTCCCAACTGAAAAATGGAAAAAAATATTGCTTGTATAAATACAAGGAATGCGTGCATATATTTTTAGGAGCCTAGTGCAATTTATAGGGCAGAACATTTCTTTTGTTTTAGGCCAACAATTCTGGAGGCACCAAATTTATAAAATCTGGTTAATGTACCAGATGAACATTTCATTCCTTGCTGAACGTTACCTGTCTTATGGGGACTAGAATTTGGCCAATAGCCTTTAGAAAATACTGAAGCACATAGCAATATGAAATATATATACAGCATTACTCCATTGGCTTTAGAGCCTCAATATTTCAGGAGTATAGATGGTTTTTGAAAGATTTGTATTTAGAATTTTTTTCCCCCTAGCAGAGGAGAAAATTACATTGATACATGATGCATTGAAAAGGAAATGATGGTTGTGGTTTAAAACTAGTCTTAAAATAGACTCATTGTGAGAGGTAAGACAGTATTTCTACCTGTGTTGGGATAAGGATCTTATTCAATGAGAGAGAAGAATTCCTGCTACTGTTCCAGGAATCCAGAGGAATCAGTGATAACTATAAAAACTGTTCTAGAATATTAATAAAAGCCAGTTTGCTATGTGATCTTGGACCAGTTTCTTTCAACCCTAGAAAGGAGATAGAGGCAAATCACTTCAGAAAAATCTTGCCAGAAAAACGGCAGGAACTTGTCCAGCCAGTCTCAGAGAATTGGCACGATTGAACAGAATAGAAAAAAAAGAGGAAAGAATGTTAATAGATCATCCTTCCACAGTCTAATTCTTTCCTTGCAATTGCTATCATTTCCAGCCTGCATTATTCCCAGTCAGGAACCACACTGGCAGGATTAATGGTTGTTGAAGTTCAAAAGTTTGGGAGGGTTCGAACTGAGAAAGGATGAAATGAAACCTCAAGGGGACAGTATTTCTTGACTGGGGCAGCAATACTATTATGAACTTTGAAGCAACTGCCTCTGGCTGAATGTCATGAAAGCATTGGAAAGTATTCTTATTTGTTTTGTATTTTATCTGCTTGGGAGAAAGATGATCTTTGATCTTTCCTCCCCTTACAGTAATAAAATATTTTACCAGGCTTTGGGTACAGCTTCCTATAACTTGGATAGCTAAAGGGTACCATTTGCTGCGCAATTATTTTTTAAAAGAGATTTCAGATCACAGTCTACAGAAACCTAATTGAATTAATAGTGGTCTTATGTAACTCCCACTCATTTTAATTAAACTTAAGCTGGAATTTCCTAACACAACCTTCCCCAATCAGCTGCCCAACAACTGTGTTGTGCTAAAGTCCCTTTAAGAATATGGAGTATGGGACTAATCCAATGTATGTTGAGAACACTAAACTGAGGAACTGATGCTCCAGTGGAACTCCGCCCCCCCCAAGATCTATGCTTTGGAAAGCCCTAGGGAGAATGCCAGAAAGCCCAAGAAAAAGTAGTATAATTCATCATGAACATGGGCAAAGCTGATAAATGAAGTCTTGAATTTGAGGAAGGGAAATTTTTGCTTTGCCTTTCTAAAAAATTAAGTTAAGCCTATTTTAAGGCTTACGCTACCATTTTCTACAATTTCACACCTTAAATGACAAGAAACCATCCAGCTCAATTTAGTTATTTTGATGGGAAAGGTCGTAATAAGTACAAAAATATGGTTTAAGGTGAGCATGTAACTATTGTGAATGGAATGGAATGGAATGGAATAATAGAATAGAATAGAATAGAATAGAATAGAATAGAATAGAATAGAATAGAATAGAATAGAATAGAATAGAATAGAATAGAATAGAATAGAATAGAATAACAGAGATAATTTGTCTCTGGTGCATAAGCTCATAGTCTACATACAGTATAAACAGCAAGTAATAGGTCATAGGTCTGTGATGGCAAAACTATGGCACGCGTGCCACAGGTGGCACGCGGAGCCATATATGCCGGCACGTGAGCCGTTGCCCTAGCTCAGCTCCAGCGTGCATGTGCATGCCGGCCAGCTGATTTTCAGCTCGCGTGGAGGTTCTGAGAGGGCGTTTTTGCCCTCCCCAGGCTCCAGGGAAGCCTCTGGAGCCTGGGGAGGGCAAAAAACAGGCCTACCAGACCCACCGGAAGTCGGGAAATGGGCCGTTTCTGGCCTCCAGAGGGCCTCCGGGGGGCGGGGGGCATTTTCACCCTCCCCAGGCATTGAATTAGGGGTGTGGGCACTCACGCATGTGCGATAGCATGCACGCACGCGCTTTCGGCACCCAAGGAAAAAAAGGTTCACCATCACTGTCATAGGTCATAAATCATAGTTACAATCATTAATCATAAGTTACAAACAACAATTGATAAATCGTAAGAAACCAATAGGAGAAGATAGTAGGAAAGATAAGAAGACGAGAAAAGATGAGAAATGAGACAGTGCTGTGGGAATTAAGTGTTCAGCAGAGTGATGGCACGGGGTGAAAAACCATGGTTTTAATCAAATCACCACAGAATGCAGGGGTCTTAATAGAATGGACTACATGGGTCATAAAGTCTGGCTGCTTGCTCAAGGCAAGAATTTGTTAAACCATTTCAACCATATTTTTTTCAGTCATCCATCAATATCAATTAACTTTGGATGCTGATATTAAGGGGCACCTGAAGAAGCTACTCACCTCATAGACATTAAACTGGCTTTGTCCTCGTGCCAGTTCTCTATAGCTGGTTGTAAACTCTCCAATGAAATCATGACTGTTAACAGAAAATAAGATTGTGAGAGGCGATATACAACAACGAATCCTATTTCTTTATACCTTGATGGTCCAAGATGAGGAATAATAAAACGTCATAGCCAATCAGTGGTAACTCTGCCTATTCCTCACTTCCTTAATTTGTATATTTTTGGTCCAGCTACCAGTATATGGAGTTCTAGTCTAGTCTACTTTTCATTCTTCTCCTGTCATTTACTTAGACAATGGACTATTTATTAAATAAAGTGATTCATAAGGCAAAGCCAGCCTTTCCAAATCTAGGGGCTGTGAGATGTGTTTGGATTTATAATTCTCATCATTTTCAACATCACAGCTGGAATTCTAGTCTCAATACATATGGAAGACTGGGATAGCAAGTCTTTTCTCTTTTGTGGGGAACACAGGCCTTTTTGCCTCAAGCTCCATAAATTCAAGTATGCTACATCATGCTCTTGCTGCATTTTCTTTTCATTTAATTTTTATCAATATAGTTTTCTTTTTTTTAAAAAAAAAATGACTAAATGCAAGGAACTAAATGTTACTTACCTGCCATCTCGATCCCAGTCATACACCTCTACTTTTATGGTTCTGCAAAAGATGACATTAGTGGTCAAGTAAGTTGCAATTCCTATTATAGTTTTCTTCTGAGAAAACCACTGGCATGAAAAAAAAAAGTGTCAAGCTGTGCTTTAGAGATAACATTCTTTCTTTTAAGAAAGCTGAGCAAGTAAGCCCTGTGGGATTTAGGGGATATTAAGACTATTCCAGCTACCCTACATAGGACAAAATCTCCTAAGTAGGCCTACAACTGCTCTTCTGGCCTTTTCTGGATAAGCATCTTGGAACCAATGTATTAAATAAGCATGCGTTTACATCAAAGTCTCTTGCCATGTAGGGAAAATGGAATTGCCAGGGGGTGAACAACTCCCTATCTTTATTCTGACTCAACACAGAACATGATATGATTGGGCAAAGAAGTCGCTAGCCATGTAATAAATAGGCTGTAAGGGTGAGAGATTTTTTTTTTTAAAGGTGATCCTTTTTTGCGGTCTCTGGACCACTCTACTTGGCCAATTAAAGTATCTCCTTTATCACACAGTTCTATTGGGAAAATGGCTGCCCACAATGTGCTTGAAGGCAATCATTAAAAGCTTAATTTAGACAAGGCAAAGGATTTCTTTCTTTCTTTCTTTCTTTCTTTCTTTTTCTTTCTTTCTTTCTTTCTTTCTTTCTTTCTTTCTTTCTTCTTTCTTTCTCTCTCTCTCTCTTCCTTCCTTCCTTCCTTCCTTCCTTCCTTTCTCTTCCTTCCTTCCTTCCTTTCTTGGTGGTGTTTAGTTTTCTTAATGAGAGGGTTTATTGCATTCTTCGATAGGGTCTCCCCTACTTGAAATTAAACACACAGTTTGGGAGTTCTCTTGGTTATTAATTAATGTTCAGATAACAGCTGTGGCCAAAAGGTTTCAGATGTGGAAATGCAACAAAGTAGGTATATTACCCCCATTTCAAAAGAGGAAATGAATATAAAAAAGCACTGTTAGCAATACGCATCTAGGAAGAAATCAAAATATTTTTCTTTTAAACCCAGGCTCTACCCAGTCTGTGTCCTAGTGTCTTTGGACCACTTTCCTGCCAATACATAAAACTGGAAAGTTATTTTTCTGTGTTCCAAGATGAATAGGTGCAAATTAATCAGCACACGTGATGTAGCATTTTTGGGATGGCGCCCCAAAATACTTCAAGGAAGCATTTTCACCCTCTCTGAAGGTCTGATTTCCTGTCTTTTTTAGCTTTTTCTGGCAAGTGAAGACAACTTCAGACAGAATTTTGATCAGCTCTGGTATTTTGCACTGCATCCCAATTCTCAACTTTTAGTTACATGTGATTTTTTTGTATCTGTTATCAGCTAATTTTTTTTTGTTTTCCTGTTTTTTTGTAATGTTTTAGTTACTTATGTTTCTCTGTGAAGTTGAAGGATGAGATACACATTATTCTAATAAATGCATACAAACTGTGGTTTGTCTTTAAAGTATGAGGAAGAAGGGAGGTTGCCACACATGTATTTCATCTATTTTGCCTGGGTTACATTGGAAAGATGTAACTGTGTCTTAATCTGAGACACAATTTGCTAATGTCTGGTAGATATTGAGCCGCGGTGGCGCAGTGGTTAGAGTGCAGTACTGCAGGCTACTTCTGCTGATCACCGGCTGCCAGCAGTTTGGCAGATCGAATCTCACCAGGCTCAAGGTTGACTCAGCCTTCCATCCTTCTGAGGTGGGTAAAATGAGGACCCAGATTGTTGGGGGCAATATGCTGACTCTGTAAACCGCTTAGAGAGGGCTGTAAAGCACTATGAAGCGGTATATAAGTCTAAGTGCTATTGCTATTGCTATTATTTAACCCCAACAGTTTAATATATGCCTTAAAAGGATGCCAGAGATATTTGTTGTTCCCAAGTAGACAGTGGGGACACTGGCACTTTTACCCTTAACTCCAATGCGATTTTCAATGTCAGGCACTGATTATTCTCAGTAAATACTCCAGGCTAGTGGCTTCTTAAACTCTTGTTAGCAAAATGACAGTGATTAAATTGCCTGTGGCTGTATGTATGCTGACAGGTGACATTTGAATTCTCAGAGGCACAGGAATGAGTGGAGATGTCAGAGCAGACTTGAGTTCCATTTGGAGCTAATTTACAGAGACTCTGCCACATCTCCTCAGCCACTTCTGTGACTTGAGAATTGCTTTCTCGATATTTTCAGTGCTTCTTGAAGTCAACCAAACTTCCAAACTATTGCACACACCAGCAATTTAAAGAAAAGGCTCATGTTATAAAAGCAAAGCAAAACAGAAGAATGGCAAACAATCCCAATATTTCAACTACATTATAATAGATGAGCAGGGATGGGCGACAATGAAAAAAAACCCCATTCTCGTAGAAGGTAAAACTTTAATGAGTATTCACTGGAATCAATAAACCCAACTGATGAGAAGTATTCTATCAATCATAGGAGCAGATCTCACACACAAATGCTCTAAATATGGCAAGTCACACTCTGGTGGAAACTAACATTCAAGAAGAGTGTCTTTTTATTTAGGGCATCAAGTGCCTGGTGACTGATTCCAAGGTTTTTAATACAATTAAAAATGTGCTCAGAGTGACCAATAGCTTGAGTTTTACTCCCTTTCAAAAAACGGAGAATAATCCTTTTTAAAAAAACAAGCCTGCGGTGATTTTGTTGGTAAACAGCAATTCAGAGAGATCAAGTGAAGAATTTGCTGAGCTCCACTAAAGGCTGTTTTCTAAGCAGTCAAGACGGGGGTTGGCAACCTTTTCTTGGGTTGCTTATTAAATGCATGCATGTGTACTTTTGAATGTGGAAATCTGGGGAGATTTTGAAGAGAACAATTTACTGTGAACAGTGTAGAATGCACAGATTTGAACTATGTTCAATACATTTGAATCAAATGATTTGATACGGGACAGAAAAAATAAAACCTTCAGAAGTTGGGAATTCAGATCTACCTTTGTTTATTCTTCATTTTCTTGCTGGCAAATTTCACAACCAAATCTTAGACAAACCAAACTCATTTATACTCATTTCCCCCTCAATTTCTTGACTGAAAACCTGCTATTTGATTTTTACTGCTAGCATAAACAGTATGCACCATTCCCTTAGTAGCATTCTATAAGTAAAATACTGGAAAACAAAGTGTCCTTGGCAAAGACAAAACTCCGACTGCCCTAAAACCAGGGGTGGGTTCCTCCCAGTTTGGACTGGATCGCCCGAACCGTTAGCGACCTGCTGGTGACGTCATGGATCCGGTTCGGTTGGTGCCAGTCCGTGGGCGCCGCCATCTTTTTTGGGGAATTTTTTGTGAATTTTTTACTGTTCTGCTGCTTGAAAAAGGGCCCTCCCGCCCGCCCCCGGGTTTATACTGACCTCGCCCCTGGGTTTATACTGACCTCTATTCCTTCACCGGAAGCACAGCTGATCAGCTCCTCAGCTGTGTTTCGGGCTGATTGCAGCTACTGAGCATGTGTGGAAGCCAAATTACGCGAGGGAACGCGCGCGCGATGTGAACCGGTGGGGAAGGTAAGTGGAACCCATCCCTGCCTAAAACCTGAAATAAACTCAATCCAAGGATACAGATTTTTGAGGGAAAATAATATGACAAGTCCCTGGGAATTGGGCAGCATATATATTTAATAAACTATTATGAGGATGGAACATGTCTTGTGCGCACATGAGTAAGGCAGTTGTCACATGGATGGGACATAAAAGCCATCCAGGTTTCACTTATATCCAAGCTTTTTGTACAGGATCTCAAGATGATTTGCATTGCGCTCGGACCTATTTTCCTCACACTAGTTTATGAAGTAGGTTGGGTTGAGAATAATTTTAAATGAGCTTTCATGGCTGAGGGGGAACTAGAATTTAAATCTCCCAGCTCCTGGTTCAGTACCTTAACCACTACAAAGTATTCACTGGTTCTCTGGATCTGCCTCTGGAAACTCTTCAATTTCTTTTTCCCAGTTTTATATCTACAGGTGGTCCTTGAAGTCCCATCATGATGATGGGAAAAGTGGCTTATAACCAGTCCTTGCACATACAACTGTTGCAGCATACTTGCAGTCACATAACCATTATCCAGATACTTGGCATCTGGCTTGTTCTTAAGAACAATAGCTTGCAGTCATGTGACTTTCCCAGTTGGCTTCCAACAAGCACAATCAAAGGGGAAGCTGGCAGGAAACTGATAGTTGTAGTTGTATGAGGTGTTGCTTAACAAGCAGGTGATTCACTTAATGACCACAGCAAAAGGTCATAAAATTGGGTGCAGTCACATGATGCTTCACTTAATGACTGCATCACAATGAATTTTCTGGTCCCTATTGTGACTGTAAGTCAAGGACTACCTACATTAATACTCGAATTAGATCTTTTTTGTTGTTTTCACCCATTTTTTCTCTTTGCAGGTTGGATCCCCCCCCAGTCAATATATGTCTTTTAGGGGTGGTAATGGTTAAAGAATGGAAAGTAAATGAGAATAAAAGGCTTTCAGATTAGATAAGTATGCAAAAGAGGGCATATCAAGAAACTGCATTAGGACTGCAGTTTTGTTTTATTTCAAATGTTGATAAGTTGCCAAGATTTTTGATGATATCAATTTACTCAGGTTGGTAACATAAAAAAAGGATTAGAGAGAGCTTTCAAAAAATGCCCCCCTCCAGTGAATGGGGTTTAAATTGAAAATCCAGTTCACTGTAAACAAGTGCAAAGCAATGGCATCCTGTTGCAACACTTCCTGCCCTCAGATTTCATACATACAAAAGTGGGGGCTGAGTTGGCAGTAACTGATCGGAAAAGATTAAGAAAGGGAATTTGGAATCAACAGGTCCATGAAAATGTCAACCCACATTAATCCTTGAAATGATTAGGAAGAAAACAGAAAAAAAAAACACCTGCCAATATAATAACCAAGTGCTCTCAAAAAGCCTTGGGCTGAGACAGCACTCAAAATAAGTGTCCAGTTCTGTTCATTGCACCTCAAAAAGGATGTTGTAAATCTGGAAAAAATATAAGAAAAGCAACCAATATTATAAAGAACCCAAGGAGCAATTGTTGGAACTGCTAACAAGCCCAAGGAAGGAAACCACAAACATGGGAAACAGCATATATTTTACACAGAAGGGAACGATCTGGGAAAATCAGTCATAAAGATGTTTGGGTTGAACCAGACTATAGTTTTTATAACAATGTGAGGCATGGGAAATATGATGGCGATATATACCATTTTATACTATGCAGAAAATGTGATAGTTTTTCTAACAATATTAGATCCCAAAGTTACCACTGGAGGAATTCAAGACTTTCCTCAATAAGAGGAAGTAACCATTTACCCAACGAATAGTTTTCTGTTATGAGATATGCCTACTGGCATTGAATTAACTGGTTTTCAAAGGAGAGAAAACCATTCATGGAGGATTGGGCAATGAATAGCTACACATGTTAATGCATCCACAGATTGTTTCCTTGAACAACAGGGAGTATTCTTTTAGTACAGTATCAGCTAAGGAACAATAGTGGAAGAGGGCATCATCCCCATATTTTGCTTGTGAGCTTTTAGGATACCCTTGGTTGTAACACAGAATGCTAGGATAGGGGAGCCTTTAGCCCCAAGCCTGGCAGTGTGATTGTGTTGCTCTGGTTACAGAGGGACTGGGGCTCAGATGATAAGGAACAGATTTCAGAGCATGGCACACAGGAGAATATGCCAAATAAAGGTATCATAATTCCTATTTTTATAAACATCGACTCTTCAGATAGCAAGGATTTGTAGCAGCTTTATAATTCATCCACTGGACTAGGAAAAGGTTAATATTTTAAAGCATACTTTCAATCAGGAAACAGAATGAGACTATTGCGTCTGTTGTCTTGATCTGTGACTAGCTTGGTCCCAATGTCATACGTTTCCATAGCAACAAAAGCTAAAAATATACCATCTAAAATGGGGGAAAGGCCCACGCAGCAGTCAAAACAAACTAAATAAAGATCAAATTGCAATCATAATGGCGAAAAAAGTAATTTTAATAATTTCTCTGGACTTGTTCAGGAGGTGATGAAACAAGATGGAAGAAAACAACAGATTCCGGAGATAGAAAGCTCGCAGTTCCATCAACCACTGTGGAAAGGAGGCTCAGCTGTGTTGGAAAATGGGATTCCTCAGGCCGCTTTCCATATGAGTGTGATCAAGTGAAAAAGCTTTTACTTCTCCAATAGTGATTTTTGGTTTAAGATATCTGGCATTGTGCAGCAGACAGTGGTCCAGATTAGGAGCCTCATATGGTCCAAATTCAATGACTGAACAGATTACAAAGTATAATTATAAATAGACCCATACTTATATACATAGAGAGACATATACACACACTTTACTTTAGCAAATAGTTAAAAATGATTCCACTTGTACTTTTTATATCTCCTGGGTAATGTATCAAACACCAAGAGGCAGAAAAATGTAAATTTAAGATGAAAAAGTATTGGGTGTTAAAAGTAAATTTTGGCAATAATATTACAACATTTAAGGATAATATGATATTGGTATCACAATAGGCTACCCAAAAGCTATCTTGATATTTGTTATCTTAATAATTGATAAGAGCAATATGAAGAAACCTGAGAATTTGTTTCATGGTCAAGAGAACAAAGAAAATATTGAGCTTTACGTTCAAATGGGATATTTCTTGTTTGAAAAGAATCATATTATTCCACTGTCATATATGTTTTGCAGGAATAATAAAGAGTTATTTTGCAGCATTGTTATAAAGATTACAATAATACAATAAACCTGTGGATTTTTTTCAACTTCCTAAATTATTTCATGCAGCCACATATTTTGACTACATACATCCAGTTAAGTGTCAAACTTAATGTATCAACTTACAAAGACTCACATTCAAGTCTCTACCAATCCATGTTGGGCCATTTGTTCTCTTACTCCATTCTACCTAAGAAGATCTTTGTTATAAAATAAAGAAAATTAGAGGATCTAGATATAAATATTTTGGACATACCAGAGAAATTGTGAATTATAAATGCAAACAATAACAACTGTACCATATAGGAAACTGATAGCCTAAGTTAATATCCTTACGACAAAGTATAGAAAAAGTATACTGGGAAATACAAAAACTGAAGCGGTTGTTCTTAAACTCCCTGCAATGAGGTAAGATCAAGGAATGTCCATCAGTTTCTAAATTTTTTCAAACTTTACTTTGGAATTGCAACTGGAAGCCTAAGCTGAAGCAACGTTTTTTTTTATCAAGTCATTGTCCCAAAACAGATCACTTTAGCTGAGGTAAAATTACCAAAAAGCATTCTTTCATTCAGACCTTAGAGGCATGTTCACATGTGTATATATTTGCGTCTCTCTATACACACATACAGTATGTATGTATATACCAGTGATGGTAACCCTTTTTCTTGTTGTGTGCCGAAAGCGTGCGTGTACGCGTGCCAGCACCCATAATGCAATGCGCCCTGCTGCGCATGCGTGCACGACACACACAAACACACACCCTGCGCATGCGCACACGACCCCCCAATGCTCCCCCCAACCCACCCCACGCATGCACGCATGACCGCCCCGCCCCCCGTTTTGGGCATAGCACACCTCCCTGCAGCCTCCTAGGACCAAAAACAGGCTGTGGGGGGGGGGCCCGCCGCACCCCCCCACGCCCCATTTTGGGCCTAGCAGACCTCCCTACTGTTACAGGTGTTATGTCTGCCTTGTATGCAGCTTTATTCCTCTTTAGCATTCATCTCCATTGTTTTGTGATGCATTTCCTGCCTCTCTAGGATTTACCTCTATTTGCTCCTGTGAGGCACTTCCTGTTCCTGTTGTATTTATGTATGTACCCTGTTTCCCACAAAATAAGACATCCCCTGATAATAAGCCCAATCGGGCTTTTGAGTGCATGGCAATAAGGCCAAGCGCTTATTTCAAGGTTAAAAAAAATATAAGACAGGGTCTTATTTTTGGGGAAACAGGTATTTCCTACCGTGCTCCCCCTGCCCCCCGCGCATATGCGCGTGACCCCCGCCCACGCGCATGCATCTCCCACGCATGCGCTCGGGGGCCCCATCCCAAAAATCAGCTGGCCAGCGGGAGGCGTGAAGCGTGAGCGCGCACATGCGCAATAGAGCTGAGCTGGGCGGCGGCTCGCGTGCCCGCAGAAATGGCTCTGCGTGCCAGCTGTGGCACACATGCCATAGGTTCGCCATCACGGGTATATACAATCTATATATATAAAAGCCAAATACCACTCATGCATCATCACAAAATCTCCAGAACTGTAAAGCTTACAAACTTGAAACTTGGCACGTATGTTCCTTTTGGCTTCTAGGTGCTCGCTAAGAAAGGATTTTTCAAAATGACCATCAGATCATTAGTTATTTCTTATATTATTATTAACACGCTCTGATGCTAAGGAGTTTGACGTTCTACTCCCCCTCCCCACCTGAAAAGAACTCTGTTCCAACTGCCAGTTCCCTTATATTAACACGCTCTGATGCTACCCCTTCGGTAAACCGGGCGTGGCCAGCACGTAACTCATCCGGTCTGCGGGCTGCGAGTTTAGACATTCTACTCCCCCTCCCCATCTGAAAAGAACTCTGTTCCAACTGCCAGTTGTCTTATATTAACACACTCTGATGCTAAGGAGTTACACGTTCTACATAAATTTTCAAGCTTTAAGTGTCAATGTATAAAGCCCGATCGTAACTACTCATTAATTTTCAAGCTTTAACTGTCAATTTATCAAGTCGGATCACATAGTTTCGTAGCAAAGCACGGGTATCCAGCTACTAGTATACTCTAAAATGTAAGTACAGTAATCAGGTAAACAGCTTTTCAATCTCTGTTCTCACCTCACCTGTAGCCACTGACATGAATTAGTAAGCCACAACAGATTCTGAATTTCTCCAAGAGATGGGAATGAAGAGGGATGGAACTGCTGAGCTGGTGACAATAATTAAGGCTGATCAAGACTTTTGTAGCCATCAAAGAGTCTCTCATTTCTACTCTAAGCAAAATAGGATAGGGATCAGGCAGCATCAAAAATAAGCTTAATAAAATAGGCTGCTACATTTATAGTACCATTATTCTAGCCTATCATTTGGGAATTACCTTTTATCTCACGAAGGAATAATATTAGTAATGCCAGTTTCATCTTTCATAAATTTGTAGCTAGAAAATTAGTGGCAGGATTTCTATACGTGCAGGAAGATTGCAGAGGCTTTGCGATGACTTTGATCTGCATCTTATCAGAGCACAGTATCAGGATCCTTTATTTCTATTCTTGGAGGATATACCCTTAATTAGCAAATAAAATAAGGAAATACAAATAAAAGTCTTGAGAAACTTCTATGACCTCCATTAAAAGTATAACAATGATATTCGGACTAACAGCATTTTCTTTTAATTTATTATTTTCATATAGCTAAGAAATTTCCATTGCTTTATTTATATTTATTCAACACACATTTATCCAAGAAAATTAGGAAGCGCACCTTTATTTAGCATTATGGTCAAGAGCAGGACAAAGTTATCAAGAGCTTGGTTTAATACTCTCCTTCATTCAATCAGTACAACCCTGCCAGTGAGTAGTGACATTTTCCAGTGCAGTAGAAGTCATAGATTAAAATCTGTCAATTATGAAAATAGCCTTCAAGCCATTGGTTATAAGTTGGTTTGTTTTAACTAACTGAAGTTTATTTTACACTAGAGAGCTGCATGACAGCCTGAAGCTCACATATACTGCTTCCCAGTCATACACATAGCTCTAAATTATGGTTTAATATTATGTCCTAACTGAGCCAATTAGTATTACTTCCCAGTTTCTACATTCCAGAGCAAACTTTCCTTAATCTTGTACAAATCGGACAGTATTATGGAAGAAAAAGCAGCTTTTTACATAAACAATATTATTTCCCTTCCAATTGGCTCCCAGAAAAACCCATTATATCAGCACTCTCTCATTAACTTAAAGACAGCTAAATATCAATTATCTAGTTTTATTTGGATTTTCTTTTAATGTTCTCAAACATATGAGTTTGAGAACATTACCACTATACGACCAACTACCACTATACAACCAACCGCTGAGTCCCTGAAATCATTATAAAATGAATAATTTTCAAACTTATAAAAAATGGATCCAATCTAACAGAGTTTATTATCAGCACATTATGCATGTTTACTCAGAATAAATTCCATTAAGCTGGACAGGTCTTAATCCCAGTGTATATACAGTATTCATGCATATACTTCTCTAGGAGTAAATTCCACTGAACTCAGAGAATAGTCAACTTCACTATTTCAGTTTTAAGGAGACATATTCAGATTGCAGCTACATATCTTATTGCCTTCAGTAAAAAAAGAATACTAAATATAGGAATCTCACATGGATTTTACAAAAGAGAACTTTAACAATGTAGTCTTTTGGTAAGGCTGCATGTATTCAGATGTTTAGAAGCTAAAAAGAAAGTATCAGATGAAATAAAATGAACACTTTCCAAATCATTCTCTGTTATCAAACATTTGAAAAGATAATTTAAGGTTAAAAATGGATTAACACACATTCTTATTTGTTTCTTAATCTAACAACATAAAACGAGCTATATGATAAGATCAGTGAATACTTCGAAATCTGAGATCCAACTGGCTTTAATTAAGCAGTTATCACTTTTCACAAAAAATAAAAAATGTTGGATTAATATTGGGAAATGTCTCTCACCTTGCTGGATGATTAACAATTACTTCAGAATCTGAGTTTGAAGAAAGTCAAGATCATAGATGAAACTTTCTTCCTTTGTGTGTACTATAAAGGCTTCAACTGAATGCACACATCCTATTTTTTCAGTGAGGCTTATTTCCAATAAAAATATAGAGCTGCAACTTTCAAGAGTTTACTTTGGAATCATATGCATATATAGCAATGAAGAACTGTAAGAAGAATTGGGGTCCGAACCAACCTGCTGCATAGGCTTCTGCAGCCAATAGGGAGGTTAAAGGTCTTTTCCTGTGCCATCCCTCCTCCACATTTCTGTGCCTAGCACTTAAAAGATTTACCAAACATAAATATGGTTGCTAATTACTTCATTAGTGTAATGTGTAGTTTTGTTTTCTGTGTGGGCTCATATTTCTGAAGGCTGTTTACCTCCTGGGAAATACTACCACAAAGATCTAATTCAGATAGCTTTTGTGAAACGATTGTGGTTAAATATTTTGCATAGTTAAACAGGCTCCATGGTATCTTGGAAAAATGCTGCCACTACTGGAGGAATGTTCTGAGCTACAGTTTTGGATGGAAGCCTTGGCATGAACCCAGAAACCTCCCCTGGCAAACATTCTGATTTATTTTCTTTCAGTAAGTATTTTGGGATTGCATGTTTGTTTAGCACTTTATGGCTGTATTCACACAGCACATTTACCCAATGATACCTGAGCCATGGTTTATTCAATTAACTCAATGTTCTGATTCTCATAAATCACTGAATTAGAGGCTAACCATATAGGGTGGATTGACCCAACATGCGCCTGATTAATCTGTGACCTTCTGAGTCATGAGAACCCAACTTAAGGGTAAAATGCTGGCTAAAGAAATTCAAGTCAGATATTCCCAGTCTGACTCTCACCTTTATCATGAATACACCAGGTAGATTTAGCAAGCCACTTTCGGTTACAATGCACCTATCTGAAATAGCAGTAGATAATATTACTAATGCTCTAATTTAATGACTTGAGCCATGGTGGCGCAGTGGTCAGAGTGCAGTCCTGCAGGCTACTTCTGTTGACTGCTAGCTGCCTGCAATTTGGCAGTTCAAATCTCATCAGGCTCAAGGTTGACTCAGCCTTCCATCCTTCCGAGGTGGGTAAAATGAGGACCCAGATTGTTGGGGGCAATATGCTGACTCTGTGAACCGCTTAGAGAGGGCTGTAAAGCACTATGAAGTGGTATATAAGTTTAAGTGCTATTGCTATTGCTATTGTTGCTAGAATCACAACCAGATAATGTAGTTTATGTACTAGAGATGTTCATAAAAATATTCATAATCATTTCCAATAGTTTAACAATAGTGTGTAAGGGAGGGAGATGGGCAGTTAAGAAATATAAAAATATAAAAATAAATAAAGTGGGCTATACCGTTATCAATAAATGGAACCCACAAAGGGTGGGAGCAGAACACATTCTTCTCCTGGCTTCCTATCCTCCACTGGTTTAATTTGCCCCTCATATCAGCTCTGCTAATAGGAAAAGTGTCTCTACAGGCAGGGTAAAAAAGCCAAGATGGTGTCCACAATCGTGTTCAAAGTTTTACCCCTTTTTAATGTATTCTGCATGAAAGAGGGATGAAACGTCAATCTTGCAGTTGTGGTTGCCATCTTGATTGTTTACCGCATATGCATGTGCACATGCATGCATACACACACACACACAGTCACACACTGTAGATGGCCCTGTACAGGAAGATGATCAGGGAAAAACAATAATCAAGCAATGAAGGATGGAGAAAAAGCAGATTTAGTCCCCATTCTTCTAAGTTCCACTTTGTAAATAAGGCAGATTCTTGACCACTTTATAGCTAAATTAATGACTGCAACTTTATACTCTTTCTGATCCTTAAAACCCCCCACAGCCATCCCAAATAGTTCTAAATGTGTCAACAACATTTAGCAATTGATCTGCTAAGTTTCAACAACAATTTTTCAGGACACTTAGGGAGATATGGAAGGGGGAAGGGGAAATGGGAGTACTTTGCTTCCCAAAGATCTCCTATTCCCCTTTCCAAGGTTAAATCTCCACCCCCACCCCCAGGAAAAGGCTGGGAAAGTCCATGGACACCAACTGCAGCCCTCTATCAGCCATCTCACGCAAAGTTGTCCATTTACATGGCTTAGTCCAATACGTGAACCAGTCTTATTCAAATTAGTTACAAACAAAGCTTCATGCTCCGCATGAGACGTTTGCTAGCATAAACACAGCTGGTGTGAAGATACAGCAAGGAACCCAATTTTCCCAAGCCACTGGATTACTTAATAAGGTATTCTATTTAATTACAGAAGGAAGTCTTAGGGACACAAGGTTTAAATTCTTCACTTCTAACTTTTGCCAATTCAAAATGGTATTCTGAATACACACAGAGTTGGCAGATAAATTAAATCCTCACTCTTCAAGTTTAGCTCCATTAGGTGAACATAGCAGTAGAAGCCAGCAAAAATGTCAGACCCCCACGTAACTAAAGGCCTACTTTAAGCCAGTCTCTGCAGCAGATGAGAATCTAGGCATCTAGGACATTTTAGGAAAATAAAATCTATTAGGAGTAAATAGATTTTCTATTCATTTTATTTATTTACATATTTGTTAGATTTATGTTTGTCTTTTCACAGGAGCTCAAGGTGGTGTACATAGCATTGCATCCTCTTGCATTTCTCCTTGTAACCAACCTGTGGGTAAGGCTGCATCATGACAAAGTGACTGGCCCCAAATCATCCAGTCAATTTCCATGGTAGAGAGGGACTCATCAACCCCATCTCAACACCTTCATCAGAACACAACCCTGACATTTGTACGAAATTAATTAAGAGAGGAATTTTATTTGCTGTCATCTCTTCAAAATCTCTGAAGTCTTTTAAGAAAAATTTACAGGGACTAAAAAAAGATGCTTTTTTTTTTTTTTAACAAAATGAATTTAAATTAATGCCAGTGTAGCTTTTAAAATGTTTCCTCCTGGAAACTTTTCCTCCTGGAAAAGTCAGAGGGCATTTCTTGCTTTTGATTCATACAGAGCTTTCTCAGAACTAAGTTGTATTCTATTAACAGAAAGCATTGATGTGAAAACAGTGTAGCAGGCTGAGCTGCTAATCAACAGAAAATATGCTGATAAAAGCTACAATTAATGCACAGCTCTCAACTGAACACAGATGCAGAGAATCAATTGTAATATAGGAAATCATCAAGCTGAGTGAAGAGTATATTGCCCTGATAATGGAGCCAATCATCCTTAGGTGCTCTTGAAGACGTCCCTCATCAGCAAGATTCTCGTTCCTGAATTGAAACAGACCTTTGCTGTGGACTGGCAGCACTGGCAGTTTTTATCAATGTAGTAGTAATCTATTGCCAGTGCTTCTCCCAACAAACCTTTTCTACTTTTTGGGTTCATTCCCATCCATTCATCACTCCCTAAGTACATTTCAGTTCCATCTGTGAAGCGGGGAAACAGCCTTCCCAAGGGAGCCCTCCCAGCTGCTCCCCCCTTTTGTCTTTTCACTAATGCTGACAGAATAACAGCTCCCTAATTTAGAACAGCTCTGAGAACTGTCAGTGTTTTTTTTAAGCCTCCTTAAAAATCTTAAGGGAGGAAAAGTCTTTTGTATCACTAAATTCCGGGATGTGACAGCTTCTGCCATGTTCGGTGCAAATTCATGGAGCCATGGAAGTTGTTGAGTTTAATATTTAAAATATTGAGATATTAATGTGAAATATTAAACCTGTATCTTTTGCCCTTCTATACCTATAATAAAGTGAACCTCGGTCGGGACAGTTCTTACCTATCCAAGCTATCTTTGCAGAAGTCTCCTTACCTCCCATTAATTCTTTCTACAAACAGGTTTAATAAATTCATCCTCGGCTGAAACCACATTTCCCTTTCTTTGTGGATTTTTAAGTCAAGGTCCAAGTTTGCTAATGAGTGCTTATAGGTGACTGTAGTACTTTTTGGGCATGTATGACAGACTTGAGTTTTCATCTAAAAACAGAATGCAATACCTAGCCAACTTTGGCTGATCTAGAAATCTAAGCATGGCTGGCTCTAGTTTGTTCCAGATGGCTGAGGAACATCTGGAAAATCTAGGGATATAGGCTAAACTGAGGGGGAGGGGGAGGGGTTGTAATTGATTTCTTCTAACCTGATCTTTTCCAAACTGGTCCCACTAGGTATGTTGGGATTACAACTCTTAAACCTCCAGCTATTCTAGGAACTAAAAACTGTGGTGGTAATTTGGTGGACATCAGTTCTAACATCACTTTTAATGAACAAATCATGCCAGATGTTAACACTAATTCTGTGAAACTTGTACCTGTCATAGTCTCCATTGCACAAGGCTCGCACAGGGATAGCGAATGACTGCCATACTGGATTCAGAGTGTTCTTCACCACTTCAGTTTTATGACAAATGGTAAATCTAGCAAGATACAGAACGTCCATTTAGTTATGTTAATTCTCAGAAACTGAAGAATACCTTGGGTTAGACAACAACAGAGAAGAAAGAAAAATCTCATTGTTTTTGTTTTTGAAATATGCTTCTCCAAATCACCATGAACAATGAAAATTGGCACTGGGTTGGATCAAGATAAAAATGGATTACTTTAATAGCTGTAAACACTGGTATTCTCCAAGCACTTGCAGCAGAAATAAGCACCAACTTCATGCAATATTAGCTAACATTTTTCACAGAGGATATAAATATTCTCTATTAAAATTATACTTTTATTAGCACAAGTAGTGCAATATCCATTCCCACAGAGAGAAAACTTGCTGAAAGCAGAACAAACCATATTGGAAACCAGTTTAAAGCAATAACCAGCAAGATATGGCAATATCTCTAGAAAGGAGAAGCTCATATTCTCTCAAACAAGGGAGGGGGAATTTTTTTCCAGGCAGGGCCTGTGTTTTTAAGAAATAATCTGCTGGGAGCCATGTTCCAGTAATGACCGGAGTCGAAATTGGGCAGATCACTCTTTTCTTCTCTTTTTCTATTAGCTCAACTTTCCATGATGTCTGTCCTTGCTCCCACCCAACCTACTGTTGGAAGAAGGACAGATCATTCTTGCTACAGATTTAAAGTGATCCTTTTGCAAAGATCCTCTGATGATTAAGGCTACATGACTCATAGACATGAATTACCCAAATCTAGCATTCTGATCATCCTTGCTGTAATTTGGTTGGGACATCTCAATGAGAAAGAGTTTGCCTAGCACAGTGGTAGCCTGTCTTAGCTCCAGACTACCCAACCTATCAGATTTTGATTTTGGGAATATGGATCTCCACCCTGCTCACATAAAAAAATGTTAGGGTCTGAGCCTGGGAATTTGGATGCAAACCAATATTTTATTTCAGCACCAGTTTTATTTCTTGCACTTTGAAAATTGAGGAAAATGTTCTCAATTTCAAGGAGATCTGACTTTCATTTATTTATTTAATTATTCAGAATGGTCAGCTAGGGAATTGTCTTGTTGTTAGCTAACTTTAGAATTAGAATTCTTTATTGGCCAAGTGTGATTGGACAAACAAGGAATTTGTCTTTGGTGCATATGCTCTCAGTGTACATAAAAGGACAAGATACATTTGTCAAGAATCATGAGGTACAACACTTAATGTTTGTCATAGGGTACAAATAAGCAATCAGGAAACAATCAATATTAATATAAATCGTAAGGATACAAGCAACAAGTTACAGTCATACAGTCATAAGCGGGAGGAGATGGGTGATAGGAACGATGAGAAGACTGATAGTAATAGTAATGCAGCCTTGGTGAATAGTTTGACAGTGGTGAGGGAATTATTTGTTTAGCAGAGTGATGGCGTTCGGGGGAAAACTGTTCTTGTGTCTAGTTGTCTTGGTGTGCAGTGCTCTGACCCTTAATAGAAAAGGGTCTGACCCAGATCCGTTTCTATTAAACACAACATCTCATTTCACATCTTGTTGGATTAGTGAACAACTTCAGGAATATTCATAAATCATCTTTTAAAAATGATTCTGAAAGTTGAAAATTTAGCATATTTGAGTCTTTTTATTTTCTCCTGTATCAGCTAAAAAATTAATCAAAGCATTTTTTTACTAGAACTGGTCCAAAAAAACAAAACACCTTTCCTACTCACAAGAAAGGTTTGTCCAATTGACATGGTGGCCATCATAGTATGATCACACATAAGAACAAGCTTAAATCACACAATCATAGCCATCATCTTGATTTTTTTTTTAACCACATCCTATAGATACCCTAATTGTTAAGGCTGCAAAACTGGAAGAATGCTAAAAAAAAACCACTTATCCACCCTGAGTTTAATAGTCTATGCCTCACCTACTCAAGCTTTTCTTTTTGATGTTCTCTCAGAGTGATGATCTTTTCAATTAACCAAAATGACTGTATTTTTGGAATGTGAGGTAAAGAACATTTAAGAAGAAGGGACCCATTGTTTTGGTGTCAAGGCAGATTATATATGGCTACAATAGTCTTGTCCATGATAGGCATTAGCCTGGACAAGTTCTTTATATGAAGCTTTTAAAAGTTTGCTTACTAAGGAAAGCCTGAGCAGGAAGCAGCAACCAGCTACACTGATTGACTTCAACAAAGCTTGTTGGATCTGACTGGTATTTGAAAGAGTGATCATCAGAAAACGCAGACTTATAGGCTAGACTGGGAAATCATAAACAAAATTCCAGAATGACCAGCAAAGTATCAATGGAAAATTTCACTGTGTGCTAGTGAAGAGCCAGTTAAAATTGGAGCAAATCTGTTCCCAGAAAAAAAAAACAGTTGTACTCACGTTCCATCTTCATTACTTCTGAAGAATACCATGAAAGGGTCTGATTTCCCAAAGAAGTCTTTCTTGTCCAGCTTGTTGGCACAGAACTGCATTGTGGCTACATCCTTGGAATTGGAAGCAGAAAATATATTGTCTAACAGCATTGCTGCTGAGCTAACAGAGCAATTTTAAGAAGTTGTAAGGGAAACAGAGGTGGGATTCAGCAGGTTCTGACCCGTAGTGGAAGTTTTGAGTAGTTCGGAGAACTGGTAAATACCACCTCTGACTGGCCCCGCCCCCATCTATTCTCTGCCTCCCGAGTCCCAGGAAATGGGGATTTTGCAGTAACCTTCCCCTGGAGTGGGGAGGGAATGGAGATTTTACAGTATCCTTCCCCTGGAGTGGGGTGGGAATGGAGATTTTACAGTATCCTTCCCCTGCCATGCCCACCAAGCCACGCCCACAGAACCGGTAGTAAAAAAATTTGAATCCCACCACTGACGGGAAAATGGTACAGTAAAGTACTAAACATAAACAACAGAGTTTGCACTTGGCCCAATAGGAAATGGAAAAAGAAAGACTGAGGCTCATCACTGAAAGAAATTCTAATCCAGTGTGTAATTGAAAAGACTATAATAGCATGAGCAATGTTTGAAAAATCTGGGAAAGCTATCAGTTTGGCATCAAACAAGAATACTGCACCCACAACTAAGACTTTTTACTCATAGACTTTGGTACTCGGATATTTTCTTTCCCCATCAGTCTCTGGAACATGCACTGAAGCATGTTAAACTGAACTCTTTATAGAAGAGTTACAGCTTGGCAATGATTTTCATAGTAGATAAATCATCCACTACACTTTTTCACTTCCTGGCATTTAAATCAATCCAGGCCCTTAGGATTATAATGGAACTAGCTACTTTCGTGAGTTAGAAAAAATATAAACAACTTCATATATTTATCAAAGCGTCACTGTTGCTCTGTGAACACGCACACAAAAATCTTGTTAGGATTGGCATTCCATAAATACAAAATCTTATTTCACTTGCTAAAATATCCCCCCTGATTCTTCTATAAGTTGCATTTTGACTTGCAAGAATGTGTGGATTTTATGTAAATTTCCCCCTGCTCTGCATTTTATGCATATTTTTTCCTAATGTAGACAAATCACTTCTGGAGCACTCCTAGATCCTCCGTACACTGCTGCTAAATCAGGTCACCCTAATCTCTTACCTATTTGCCACAGTTCAACATCATCCCGTGGATTAGGTCCAATGCTCAATCTTATCAAAGTAGCTGTGATTTTGTGCTCTGAGGTATTTCTCAATTAGCTCCATATCATCTACAGATTTGATAAGTATGCCTTCCATTGCATTTCTAGGCTGTTTATCTAGATACTAGAGGCCAAGGATAGAGTCCTGGGGAATTTTATTTAATCCTTCCCACCGGGATAATACAGAACTACTCACAAGCTCCCTTTGGATGTGATTGTTCAATCAGTTACAAATCTAACAGACCACAGTATCATCTGGCCCTCATTTATCCTTTCTGTCCACAAAAAATATCATAAACATCCTTGACAAATGCTTTTCTGAGATCAAAGTATATTACATCTACATTGCATCCTCAGTCTTTTAAACTATTCATGTTTTATGAATAGAGGAAAGACCAGAACAGTATTTCTCTACCTTGGCAACTTGAAGATATGTGGACTTCAATTCCCAGAGTTGAACTGAATACATCTTCAAGTTGGAATAGAAAGACAACACACAACTAACAATCACAGTTAGCTCCTGGTAATGGTAACATTCTTTTTTAAATGTTCATAGCCACACTGCCTGACAATTTATTCAGCAGAGATGCTAAATAATAGGTGCATATTTTCTCAGGTGCTCCCTCTACCATTTTGGATATTGGTTGCTCTTATCCAGTCTTCCAGCACCACCAGGAGTTTTCAAAGATCACAATCAGTCGGCAGGAGTTCATGTATAATACATTTTTTTATTTCATGCTCGCCAGGACCAACCATTTGGCTTGAACTATCTGCAGAAACACTATAAGATATCCCTGTGTTAAGGAAATAATAGCCTTGCTGTTGTAAGCCAAATGTTTTAAGCTGTAAAGCATTGAAGATCACACTGTGTCTTGAAGTGCCGTGTTAGAGATGAAAAGTCAGTTTGATGAGACTTTTTCTACCAGTAGGGAAGCATGAAAGGAAGCCAGAAGAGATTAGTATCACACTTATCAATCCTTTCTGAGTCTCCAAGTCAAGGCATTTTCATTCTGCAAAATTCTTTGCCAGTGCTGCTGGAGGCAGTCAGCAGTGGTTATTTTCCAGGAGAAAATGAGTGAATTACTATGTGTGTATGAACACTGAATTTTTCCAAAGGTACATTTTAACTGGGAGGGGGAAAAATATGCAGGGTAAAATAAAAAGAGGACAGTCAGGATGTCTTTGCTTCTTTGAAGAGTTGTTATTACCTAATAAGGCATTTCTAATTTTCTGTTTTTTGTTTTTTGTTTATTTACTAATCTGGACTTCATAGTTTATAAACAAATATCTAGGGTTGCTTGAAGCTTAAGGTGCAGAAAAAAAAAACCACAGATCAGAAATGTAGATTGTAGAGTTCAAAAGAAGCAAAAATCCAGGCAAGCTTCCTTATCTCTGCTTGTGGTATATGTTTTCATGCTTCCTAAGGGAGTTTGGAAAGCATTAAGAAATGGAATATCACTGCTATTTCTCGTTAATGTACCTTGCAAATCATACAGGAAAATGCGTAAGGAATGAAGCATTGAACTTGCACAACAGGGTGACAAATAACATTAATATAAGATATACTGTATCTCAGGAGTTCATGTCTCAGGAGCAATGATATATGAATAAGCACCCAGGATGCAAGAATACACAGAATGCCTTTTTTCCATTTAAGAAAGCTGCACTTCAACCTAAAAATATCCTTGGGGATTAGAGATGGAAGAGAATCTTGATCAATTTGCATTTGGAGATAAATGTAATAAAGTTACCCTTCCTAAATCAATATGGAACTGGGATCCAATTATCCTATGATATTAACACTTCTCAGAATCTTGCAGTACAATCTCCCACATAAAAAAATAATATGAGAAATGTGTATTTTGGGGGGGGGATATGCATATGTAAAATAGCTTTAAGGGAAAAGCCTTACATAAATTAGCAAATAATCAGACCATGTCCCATGGAAGTACCCTTCAAGCCTTGTGGGTGGTGCTCACTGAAAACATAAGGTGTCCTAGGGAAGGGCATTAGAGTGAACCCTTAAGGCTGCTGGCTCTCCAGTGCAATGGTTTCTTCACTGACATTGTTTGAGATCAATGAATATTGATGAATCACATGGGCTTCAGTGGAAGAAGCATCTTGCAACATTATCTAGTCTCCTTAGCAGGTACAATGCTGAATAGACCTCTGAAGTTACGGTGAAGTTAGTAAGCCACGGGCAGGAAGATATGGCCCTGGGTGAAGAAATAGAGCCCCCTCCTGCTTCCTATCATCTTCTTTGCACAAGGGAAAGAGTTAAGCCAACTTCTAGCACAGGCTGCAGGACTGCTCATGTAAAGCTAATTGCTTAGGTCTCGGTTTGTTGTTATGGAAAAGGGAGTTAAATTCCCTTTACAGCACAACAGATGGGCTGCTTTGAATGCATTCAAGCATACCTCTGAAATTCTGAGTGGATCTTATGTCTAAAGTAGCATGCAATAGCAAAGGTTGTGCATTTTGTGAATTGAAAGAGTAAATACAAACATGCAAACCTGTCTACATACTTTAGATAATAAACAGGGCATGTGTATAAGCATTCAAGCACAAAAAAAGCAATAGAGATAAAATACAACATGCTATAATTCACCTAAACATTCACCAAGTACTGTACCATGGTATGTGCATCCATTTCCACAGATATACACACAAAACACTTGTATATGGACGCATGGGTGAGAAAGTGCTGATCTGCATGCATTTTTTGAAGGCATGGGAATTTAACACAAGTATGACTGAGGACAAAGAATTGCACAAATGTGTGTAGGAGAGAAATTAGGATTTTATCCCTCTTGTAGACGTCAGACTTGTGGGCGAGATGAGGTGAGATAGTGATATTGTTTGTGTTAACTTCTGTACGTGGGAGAAAAGGAGATTGAAAATGTCTGGCTTTGCTGGAGTTTAGACAGGCTGATCCTTTTCTAGAAAAACAGCCACGGGTTTATTTTGCTCTCTTTGGTGTCAGCAGCAAATTGGCTGTGGTTGTAAAGAGATAGTAAACTTCTACTGGCCCACCAATACTTGACTGTTGGGATCACCCAAGCATTGTCTCTTTCTCTTCTTTGTCACCAACACAACTCAGCCGTAACTCTTAAAGCTCCAAATGCTCTGAACCTCTTCCTTGGAAGAAAGCATGTTTTTCTTCTGTCTATGGCAAAAACAAGCTTGAGGGCATCTTTTAGGTCAATTTACTGTAATGGAAACAGGCTGTGGAAAAAAAAATCTATAGCAGCTTTTCCCAGATGGGATAAACTACAACTACATATTCAGCCTGACCAGCTCTCAGAAAAGAGTGAAACTCTGCCTTTTATGATGTGGGTCCACTGAGAATAATTGTTCCAGGTTGATCTTGTGAGCTTCCTAGCTAAGTAGAGAATGAAATTGTGGCCTTTCTATACTTCAGCACTCCAACACAATCTGTTTGTGTGTGCCTTCGAGTCAACACTGATTCCTGCCAATGGCATGGACTAGTAGTTTTTGTGACAAGATTGCAAAGTAGTTTGACTTTGCATACTTCCTAGGGCTGAAAGAAAATGACTGGCCCAAAATCACCCAGCTGCCTTTGTGCTGATGGTGACTGTAGAACTTATGGTCTGCTGGTTTCTAACCTAGTGCCTTAACTGTTACACCAAATGGGTTCTCTATTGCCTGTCTGTAGCGCAGCTCACTATATGTTCCCTACATCTTGCAGATATTATTTCATCCAGAGGAAGAATGGCTTCACATGAAATACTTGTTCAATATTGGATATATCGCAGCACACCCATTTAACATCACTCTAATATGAGATCTACTAGCTCCCAGGGGACTTCTGGGTGTAATCTAAGGTGCCAACTGTTAGCTTTGAAGCCCTATATGGCATGAATCCCAGTTACCTGCAGGGTTGTCTATTGCTTTTAGTGTCTGTCTGTCTGTCCCACCAGATGTGACAAAGTGGACATGGTTGGGTTCCCCTTGGTGAAGTAGTGTCATTTGTTGGGACCTAGGGAGTGTGCCTTCTCTGTCATGGGGGAAGCTATATGGAATAATCAATCACTCCCTGCCATTTAGATGACCTAATCACATGGTCTTCCAGAAGAATTAAAGACTTGACTTTTCTGCCCTGGGCATTGGGGCTAGGATGTTAGTGAAGTCTCTGTGGGTATGTTTATTGTGTGATTAGGATAATTTCCGTGGGAACCTCAATTACTGTAGATTCTTTTAAGTGATTTTATTGGTTTGTTGTGTGGGTTTGTGTGTGTGTGTGTGTGTGTGTGTTTGCCACTCAGGCATCTATATAAAGTTGTCAAAAAATAGCCTAACTAAAAAAACACAACAAAAAGAAAAGAAAGAAAGAAAGCCGGACTCCCCCCCCCCCACCTCAATATTCATGCTGTAATTTCCACTGCCATGATAATTTGGGATATGAAGTTACACAACTCTATCCCACAACTTACAGTATATCTGTTTCTCCTCAAATACCCTGTTAGGTATCAAGCCCATAATCTTCCTTTCTCCATTTTTTTTAGATATTCATCAATTTTTGGTGATCATCTACTTTTAAACAACACAAATCTTAGCTCTTAGCTTCCCGCTATAAGCATTCTTTAGGTACTAATGTTGACTGTAATCTTGGTTCATGTTCCCAGAATTATTATGGGAAATTTTCAGCTAACAATTACAGATTTCCCTCTTGGAGAAGCAGGGTGAAATATCTTGCTGCAGCCTCATGACTCCCTGGAGCTGCCCAGCTTACTTTTCTGCATATGATTTACTTCTGCTGATCTACTAGTGAGGGTTCATCTGATTTACTTCAGCATGGTACATCCTGCTGAGAGTTCTACCAAGGTCATGTTGCTGGCCACTATTAAAGTATTTAGCTAGGAAAGTATGTTATATTTCATTTAGAACTAGAAGATGACCTTTTTCTGCTATAGCCCTGCCTTGTAGAATATTCTCTACTTGAAGATTAGAATAGCCCCAATGCTGTTGGCTTTTCGCAAAGCTTCAAAAACATGGCTATGTACCCAGGCCTGGGGCCTGGAATGTGTTAAGGGTCCTGTTACTTGGCTTTAGTATTAGTTGATTAACCATCACGGGTGATGTTTATACTTTATTTTAACAGTAACAGAGTTGGAAGGGACCTTGGAGGTCATCTAGTCCAACCCCCTGCTCACGCAGGAGACCTATACTAGGAATTCGAACCGCCGAACTGCCGACCTTTCTGATCGACAAGCTCAGTGTCTTAGCCACTGAGCCACCTAGTCAGGCTGTTGTACAGTTTTTAAAATTGTTTTAACTGTTTTATAATTTTAGAATTGTAAACCATCCAGAGTCACTTGGTTGAATTGAGTGGCTATAGAAATTGAATAAATAAATAAGTAAACTTCAATGGTTTTACTAAATATCCACAGGTCTGCATGTATACATACAGCTAGCATTTTCCCTGAGAAGGCGAAGAGATCTCCAGTGTACTGCAGTTGTGTGGGTCAGGACATATAATAAAAGCATTTAAGAGCAGCAGTTTTTAGATGGAACTTGCTTAAATATACACCTTATGTGTGGTCCTGCATCACAAAAAATAATATCAGAGTCTCTCATTATCTTCCGCAACATGATATCTCTGAGTCGGATGCAACATGGCATGTCTGTGTAACTTTAATAAAATAACTTTCTAAACCATCAGGGATTCCCTAGCACTGGGGCTTTTGAATTCAAAGGCATCCTTTCTTCTTTTGACAAGCTTTTTGAAAGCAAAGACATGAACAGAAATTCAAAGAGAAAAGAATGACTCACCCTACAGTTGCCCAGTTCTTCAGCTGACAGAATGATGGTGCCACACTTTTTCCCTGGAATTCCTCTATAATAAGAGAGAAAATAGTTTATGAAGTGGGTAGAAAAGGGAGGAAAGAGACATCCATCTTTGCCCCCAATGCAGAATAATGTCAATTTTATTTTTTTCTGTTCTGTTTGCAGTGTCTCCTTTTACGAAACTCCAAAATGTCAGTAACTTTAAATTTTCCAAACCTGTAACTCCTTTTCTACATTCTGCAGTAGAGTAGAAGGAAGAAGGGATAGCTTTGAGGGACAGGCTAAATAGCCATTACCAAGGCAAAGGCCAGATAGAGGATGAGTCAAGGGCTGGAATGTAATATGAGTAAACAAACCCATAGTTCACATGAAGATACAGGGAGAGGGGGGGGAAGTGTGTTCAGGCTTGCACAAATCTTGTCATTAGGGCTGACAATACTGTGTTTTGATTAAGGCTTTGATAAAGCACACTTTCAATGCAGCTCCATGAAGCATAAAGGTGCCCTGTGTTTGGTGCTGTGTGAAAATAACCTGTGAAATCAGCCCGACAATCTCTGATGAATGTGTGGGTATGCATAGAAGATATATTTGCCAAAGCAAAGCAGCTGGGCTAAGCAAGATGGCACAACATAGAGGTGAAATGTTTGACTTTTCCCTGTCAAGACACTGCCTTAAAGCTCCATTTCCATAAAGTGAAGCAGGGCCACATAACTCAATTTTGGTTTGACTACTGAGTACCTATGTTAGATGGGGATAGTAGGTTTTATACATAGTGATAAGCGTGTTCTTTCGTGTTCTATTTATTAATTATTTTACTCTTGTATTGTTTGGATTCTCTTATAAAATGTCTCAGTAACCCTGTACTTCTTTCAGGGAATTCTAGTAGGTGGATTAAATAAACTAAGACATCCAAAGTGTTTAGCTTTTTCAAGCATTGGACCTATTCTTAGCCCCTCTTTGAAATATTAGCAATAGCAATAGCACTTAGACTTATATACCGCTTCATAGTGCTTTACAGCCCTCTCTAAGCGGTTTACAGAGTTAGCATATTGCCCCCAACAATCTGGGTCCTCATTTTACCCACCTTGGAAGGATGGAAGGCTGAGTCAACCTTGACTATTGGAGGCATTTCTAGGGCTTTTAATTATTCTACTATTGATGGTTGACTTTACGTGTGTGTTTCTATGTGGAATTGGTTGTTGGCTTGCTGCAAGCTATCATGGACATTATGCCCACAGTTGACATTGTAAAAGTATCTTAAATATTACAAATTAAAATGAGTTCTTTCAAACATTAAATATGTTCAAAGATGGTATAAAAATTGAGAACCAAAGAAAGATTTTTTCCAAGTTAAACCCATATGAGAGTTTGGGGCAAATTAAACCACTGCCTGAATGTGTAGCAACAAAACTGAAATATTTATTTGAATGCTCATATCAAGTTGATTATTGAGAGATATAACTCAAGATAGAACAAAGCTAAGAAGAAAAGCAGTTTACCTGAAACCCTCTTTTTTCTTTTTTTTAAAAGTGTCAATTTTATGATTTTGTCCATTTAATTCCACACAGACAGATGATGTCTTGGATAATGATGGCTCAAAATGGATTTAATCTTCAGAGCTGATGACAAGTCTATTTGTTCATGAAGTTTGGAAATTAGAAGTATGACAGTGAATAACTAATATGATCTTTCTCAGGCCAGAAATATAAATCACATAAAACCCTAAATTATATCAAAAGGATTACCCTACTTATGACTCCTATTATTTTCATTCACCAGTAGATGAAATAAGGATTGGGTTTAGAAAAATGATATAGTTATACATACAGATTCAACTAATAATGAATGGAAATATGAAAATATTCTACTTCTTAATCTATGTAGCGATTGATGCTTAATAATCACAGCTCCAAACTTTAAACTCTCTTCATAGTCAAAGTTAGAACTAAGGTGGTCAGTGTAAACAATTTGCATTACTTTCATAGGCAAGGTTTGGTTTTAAATATCATCCCTCAGATAAATGGCAAATGGAGTGGTGGACTCAAAATCCTGGTTTGTGGTAATGGCCACCAACTGTGATGAGTTTTTCCCATGTATCAATTTGAATGTGGCCCAGCAGGTGGCAGCACATAGCCAGATTTGGTTGATCTCAAACCACTAAGAAGAACTGAATGCAATTAATTCTTGGATGGGAGACCACTAGAATGTTTTGAGATCCCAGGCAACATTGGAAAGTCAAAACATTCCTCAAAGGAAACAATGGCTAAAGGCAGAAACTATCTGGAGTTGTCAATGTGATAATATGACCTTAACCAAAACAAGGCAACTCTAATATTATGTGCTGGTTTATTGCAGTAAACTTTGCTACAATTTTGGATATTATTCCTTATAGGTTGTTATTGTTTACTTTCTGCCTTGTGTTTCATCTATGTTCCCTTTCACCACCACTTTGCTTTAAAGGGCATCTTTCGATCTGCATCTGTCCAAGTCAAAGTTCCTCAGAATGATGGAAAGAGCCTTTTTGCTCATTCATTCATACTATAGGGCTGTCACTCGCCTGGTGACTCTGGTGTGTGTGTGTATGTGCGCTAAACTTGTGTTATATTTCCGTATCATAGAAAGCACTGTCATACAATCATAGGGCTGTAGTTGGACATATTATGTATTTGAAGGGAAGCCAGTATCAATCAGCCTGTCCACACATACATCCAATGATGACTTCCAATCGGAATGGGATAACTCGCTGCAGCCAACACGCCACAGCCAACTCGCTATGGTCAACTGACCATGGTCAACTGACCACGGCCAACTCACCATGGGACAACTTGCCATGGCCAACTCGCCACAGGACAACTCGTTGCATGACAATTAAACAATTCAATTTAATTATTTAAAATAACTAAAATGTTCTTTTAATTTTCGTCGTTCACATTTTATTTTGTCCCTCCCTTGCCATCCTTTCTTTAATGATTCTATTCCACTATTTCTTCAACATTAGTGTAACTCTTGTTTACGGTGAGTTTATCTGTGATAAGTTGGCCATGGTGAGTTGGCCGCTGCAAGTTGGCTGCGGCGAGTTGGCCGTGGCTAGTTGTTGTAGACCTTCCAGTAGCCCATACCTGGCTTTTTCCTTAGAAGAAAGATTCAAGAGACATCCATGTTTGTTTACTATATTTCAGCTTTCTGTTGCACATTTAACAAAAGAAGAACAATTCAAGACCACAAGGAATTCTAAATCAACCTTAGAAGATATTTTGTTAATGTTATTGTCTGGCAAAAACACTCACCTCTTAAATTTTTTTAAGACAACACATATCTAGAATTGGGCACATGCTTAACAATCCACTTATTTGCCAGACAATTTTGTGAACATACATATTTAATACTGATGACTCAATATTCAAGATCGAAGCTCAATCAAGACCCACACTGGATGTTATGTATTCAGGAAGGAGAAGAAGCCCAACAGATTTGACATTACCTGCTTTGAATATTAAATAGGAATGGTGAGATGTGCCTTCCCCTCCCCCTTCTTTCCACGGTTCATCAATTGAGTTATGAGAACAAATGAGACAAGAGTTGTTGCGTTCTCACTAAAATGAAAAGAATGATAGAAAGAGCCAACAACTAAGCTCTTACGGCATTTCCGGATCCCTGCACAAGTGGATAGCTGCATTACTGTCAAACAGGCAACAAGTAGTCAAAATAGGGAAGGAACACTCTATCAAACCCTGCACCAGTTAACAGCGGTGTCCCCCAAGGCAGCGTTTTAAGACCCACACTCTTTCTGCTTTACATAAATGACCTTTGCGATCATATTATAAGCAGCTGCGTCCTCTTCACTGACGACGTAAAACCATTTAACACCACCGACAATACAGCTGCCCTACAAAGCAGAACATGTGTCAGAATGGTCGAACAATTGGCAACTCCAAATCTCAACTAACAAATGCTCTGTCTTACACACTGGCAACAAAAATCGGAAAACCAAATACAAGCTAGGAGAATACGACCTCGTAGATGACCCTCACTCTGTAAAGGACCTAGGAGTACTCATCTCAAACGATCTAAGCCCCAGAGCTCACTGTAACAGCATAGCCAAAAAGGCATTAAGAGTTGTTAACTTAATTTTGCGAAGCTTCTTCTCCGGTAACACTGTACTGCAAACTAGGGCATACAAAACCTTTGCCAGACCAATCCTTGAATACAGCTTGTCTGCCTGGAATCCACACTGTATATCGGACATTAATACAATTGAGCGGGTCCAGAGGTATTTCACGAGAAGAGTACTCCACTCCTCTGCTCACAATAGAATACCTTATGCCACCATAACTACGCCACCTTCGGTCTGACCTAAGCATAGTACACAAAATTGTCTGCTACAATGTCCTACCTGTCAACGACTACTTCAGCTTCAACTGCAATAATACAAGGGCAAACAATAGATACAAACTCAAGGTAAACCGCTCCAAACTCGATTGCAGAAAATACGACTTCAGCAATGGAGTGGTCAATGCCTGGAATGATCTACCTGACTCCGTTGTTACATCCTAAACCCCCCCCATAGCTTCAACCTTAAACTGTCTACTGTGGACCTCACACCATTCCTAACAGGTCTGTAGGGGGCATGCATAAGCGCACCAGCGTGCCTACCGTCCCTGTCCTACTGTCCCCATTTATTTGTACTCATTTCCTGTGTTCATGTCCATGTTTATACTTATACCTGTTATCTCGTACATGTTTGACAAAATAAATAAATAAATAAAATAAAACAATAATAGGCTGAGCTTGCCAAGATCACATCTGAGCTGTTGTGGACTTGACCACATTAATGATAACTGAGTTCTATTACATTATGTTGTTGTGTATAAATTCTCCATCAAAGCATAAATGAAGCACTCCATCAGCAAAATTAGATTACTTCGTTTTTTACTAATATTAATGCTAGGCTCAGGATAACACTATAGGAATTTTTTTTAAAGAAAAATTAAGTGGATATCTCATAATTCGGTAAGAAAGACTTTAGTTCTTCATGCAGTTTATATTGATAATTTGAAGGGGTGGAATGCACCAATCCTTCTCTGTTTTCTAATCTGCAGGCGAACTTAAATATGACCTACCCATTGGATACAGATGGCATAGGCTTCCCAGTTTTGGAATGTAATGTAAATGCTCCCATCCTGAAAAAAAGAATAAAACAGATTTAAAATTATAATTTATTTATGTTATTCAATATATATGGCTGCAGATTTCACATAAGTCACTCTGGGGGTGAACACAGTTAAATATGTTAATATACTAATGCAAAATGAACATGAAAAGCAGTCTATGAGAATAAAACAAAAAAGTAGTATCAATTTCCACAAATACCACTTTTGCTCTTTTCACTCCATAACACCTTGCATGGTGTTTCCCCACCCATTCTCAACTAATGCATTATCATAACCCAGGGCTGGTTTGTTTTCTCATTTTGCACAAAGCACTGAAGTAATAAACATTCAGCAATAAGATCACATATAATTCAACACTATAAATCAGAGATTGTCAACTTCTTTTGAACCAATAGGCATGTCTAACATCTGAAGAGCCCGTCATGGGTGCTCTCCTAAAATGGCAGTTGCAAAATGGTGAATTATCAAATGTGAATTATAGGTAGTCCTCAACTGACAACCATAATTGAGCCCAAAATTTATGTTGCTAAGTGAGAAAGTTGTTAAGTGAGTTTTGCCCCATTTTATGACTTTTGTTGCCACATTTGTTAAGTGAATTAGTTAAATCAGGAACTCATCATCTGCAACAGAAATCCGGAAGTGAAGTTCCCTTATTGGATCAATAACATCTCCCAGTATGCAGTTACTGTATATGAGGAATGAGGAAGGAGACTCTTCTGGCCATGGTGCCCCGAGGCCTGTTTTTGTTCATGAGCACTCACCCTTCCAGATTCCCCTTCTTTACAAAGATCCCCTGAGATCACATGCAGCAGAGAGATATGATAATTGTAGAATCTGCATGCCTGCCAATGCTTAATACACAACCTTGTATTGCATGACCTTGACAAAAGGTCTCAGTTCTAGAATGTAAGTTAGCAATGCTGGACATTTTGCACACAGCAGGAAATTAATGTTGCCAGTCACATTACACCATCCAGCTATTCTGTATTCCCCTCTTTGATGAATTTCTTATAGAAGAAAAAAAAATAGATTAGATGCTGCAATGGCACTTCCATCTCCCCAATAAAATTTGGCAAGGCATGACAATTGCACCATCAAAACCCTTGCAAGAAGCACCCCTAGTCATTATGTATACGGGGAAAAGATAATCACTACAATAGGGGCTGAATTTTCCCCTCCAGCGTCTCCCCTGAGAGCAACAATGATACCTTCTAAATTTCCTTGGCATGGGACCACAGCTACAGAGACAGTGACTAATTCCCTTCTTTCATTGATAGAGTTTCCTTGACAATATTTATAGAACTTGACTGAGGTTTCCTCCTCCTCTCCTGGAATGTTCAACAGTTCAAGAGCCTTCTCTCTGGCTGCCTCTGCTCATATATTCAGTTGAATGGGAGGCAACTGGAAAAAAGTAGTTTCTGCAGTCAGCGGGAGTGTCTTCCATCCCTTTTATTCATTTGCAGGATTGGATAGTATTGCACTGGAACTGACTGAACCATTGTTTTCTTCTAATGGTCAATTTAATCAATAGGTATGAGGTACTAGTACAGGGATGTCAAACTCAAGGCCCGTGGGCCGGATCCTCATTGGAAACAGTGAGGGACTGGCCTGCAGTGCCTCTGCCAGCAAAAACAGGCTTCCGAGCTCCATTTCCAGCTGCGACAGCCTCCTGCAACCCTCTGCCAGCGAAAACGCGTGCGGCCTCCCAAGCTCCATTTTTGCTGGCAGAGGGTTGCAGGAGGCCGTCGCAGCTGGAAACGGAGCTCGGGAGCCCGTTTTCGCTGGCAGAGCATTCAGACTGCCACAGGCGCCCCCGACATGACTGACATTGAGCAGGCCACGCCCACTCTGGCCACAGTCACCCCAGCCCCCTGAGGTCAAACACAACTCTGATGCGTCCCTCAATGAAATCGAGTTTGACACCCCTGTACTAGTAGATAGGTACTATCTGGTACGTGGCAGTCTCTGCAGCTAGCTACTAGGAACCTATGCCTTCAGGTTTATTATATTCATAAGCTGTGCTTTCTCCAGGAGTTCAAGACAGACATAGTATTTCTCCTTCCCCAGCTTTACACTCACAATAGCAACCCTTTCAGGTAGGCTAAGCTGAGATAATACCTGCCCCAAAGTCACTTAATGAACTTCCATAGCTAAGGGCAGACTTGAATTTGGATCTCCCTAGTCTCAAGGTTATTTCATGCAATCTGCAAAACTATCCAGCTGTTTTATTTCTCCCCTTCCTCTTTTGTTCTGCTCCTTCAGTGGCATAACCTAGTACTCAATGTTTCCTTTTCTTTCTCTCTCTCTGCAGATTGAAAGTTTGGGGCTATGCAGGGATGGGACCATCAAGCATCACTACTGCTTATTTTACACATAATGTCAAGCAGGCCTTGCCAGCTGAAGGCCTTGTCCTTCAGAAATGCTGAATTATAAGTTCCAGAATTCACAGCCCACCTGACCAGTGGAAGTATTGATTTCCAACACATCTGGATAACACCAAATTGTGGACATGCTGTGAATCAAAGCTTTGTAAGCTTTAAGTCCACATGTTCTTCCCATCCTATTTCCGGTGGGGCAATGAGATGGAGAACAGTAGAAGCAATCCCTTCTGTATAAATGCTCTAAAAAAGTTTACTGAGCAGAAACTGTGGTTTGTTCAGACATATAATTAACTTTTGCCTAAATAAACAAAACTTCTCCAACTTGGGCATGTTTCAAATGGGGGGGACTTCAATTCCAGGAATTTATTCCAATGGCAATGCTGTCTATAGAAAATTTCAGAAGCGGAAGTCCACCAATCAGAGTGCAGTCAGTGTTGTTACCGGATTCTGAGCCCACCAATGAGGAACCCAGGTTAGATGTATCTCAGATACCACAATGACTGGTAGGCAGCCTCTGCAAAATAAGCAACGGTGACTTTCCCCATACAATGCTAATCCCTTATTTAGCAATATGGGAGCAAATTCACCGAGGTTAGTTCCTGTTACTGAGCCTCAGAGAGGCTTTCTGAGCCTCTTATTAAGATAGTGATCACCATGCTGCCTGAGTAACGGCAGTGGCAAACGAGCAGAGATGACAGATTGCCCTAGCTGCAGTTACTTGACAGTGAAGCGTGGCAACCTTTCTCCTACCAGCTGGAGAGCACTGACTAACAAATTGCAGAGACAAAGGACATGGCTGTGCCAGCTGCCTCTCTCTAGCAAAAACTGAAAATTTATCCAGACCTTGCCATTAACTCATAAGGCTCAAACCAATTAGTCTTCAGTAGCACTGAAGGAACTGCTGAGAAAATGACTGGTCTACCTAACATCTCCCCAATTACCCACATCAGCTTTCCTCAAACAGAGGCCCTCCAAGTGGGCTGAACTTCAACCCCCTGTAATCACCCAGCCAGACTACAGAAAGTTGTCCTACAGTGGGATAAATGAGTCTATTTGGGAAAGCAAATTCTGCCTGCCTTGTTGCAAATGTGTACATATTAAGGATCTGGTGAACTGTACACGCAGGAGGAAGACCAAAGAAGCTCATCTTAAGTACAGTCACACTTCCTGCAGAAATGGGCTCAGGAAAGAAGAAAGGAACAGGTTCTGAAACACTAAAGCAGGGAAATGGCTAACTCTAGAAGAGGGGAAAGAAAGGAACGGATTTGCAGAAGATATAAAAATAATAATTTCAGGTGCAATCAAGATAAGCCAGGGGTGAAATCCAGCAGGTTCTAACAGGTTCTGGAGAACTGGTAGCAGAAATTTTGAGTAGTTCGGAGAACCGGCAAACATCACCTCTGGCTGGCCCCAGAGTGGGGTGGGAATGGAGATTTTGCAATATCCTTCCCCCAGGAATGGGGAGGGAATGGGGATTTTGCAGTATCCTTCCCCTGGAGTGGGGAGGGAATGGGGATTTTGCAGTATCCTTCCCCTGGAGTGGGGTTGGAATGGAGATTTTGCAGTATCCTTCCCCTGGAGTGGGGAGGGAAATGGGGATTTTGCAGTATCCTTCCCCTGCCATGCCCACCAAGCCAGGCCCACAGAACTGGTAGGGAAAAATTTTGAATTTCAACCCTGGTCTTAAGTTTAAATCAACCCTTTATTTTATTTATTTGTTTATTAAGTGTCTGTGCTGCCCATCTCACTGATTCAGCGACTTTGCGGGACTTACAATAGAATAAAAACCCAGTGCTAAACAGCAATTAAAATTAGAAAATTTGAATAGAAAAGTTAAAAGCCAAGTCCCGCCCCCCTCCCCATGGGTGGGGTGGGGAAGGAGAATTTTCCAGTATCTTTCCCCTGGAGTGGGGAGGGAATGGGAATTTTGCAGTATCCTTCCCCTGGAGTGGGGAGGGAATGGGAATTTTGCAGTATCCTTCCCCTGGAGTGGGGAGGGAATGGGGATTTTGCAGTATCCTTCCCCTGCCAAGCCCACCAAGCCACGCCCACAGAACCGATAGGAAATTTTTTTGAATTTCACCCCTGAGATAAGCTATGTGAAAATGGTTGACCAGAATCTTCCTAGGCTTCCTTTTTCACAGACTGTAAGGACAAGATGAATTTAATAAGTCAAGACAGAGGAAATCAGTCACAGCTTTCCTTTTTGCAGATCAGCAAACTGGAACAAATATTCCTGATAATGCACTGAATGCTTTCAAATTTCCAATGGTCACCATACAAAGGGTCACTTAAAATCAGCACCCCATCACTATGGAAGTAAGCTGGCAGGGACAGCAAAGAATAATTATTCCTTATTATAAATGGAATTTTCCCTGCTTGCTCCACATTTTTATTGAGTCAGTGCAGGCTTAAGGGTTGCTTCCTTCAGCTGTTTCTCTCTCATACATAAACAGATTGTTTAAGAAATCATTCTCTGAATTTCATGCCCTTTCCTCATTTTGGCCACAGTGATAGACTGGATTCTGTCTTGGCCATTGTTAAAAGAACCCCTCATCACAGGGGTGGGTTCCGGATTCAGGTACTGCTGGTTCGCTCAGGGACGCGCCGCGTGCGTGCGTGTGCATGCGCAGTACTTTAAAAAACTTCTGCACATGCGCAGAAGCAAAAAACAAGATGGTGGCACCTGTGGCGCTGCCGAGACAACCGGCTTGGGGGCGTGGCAGGCCTGGGTCGCTTCCGGTTCCAGCAGCCCAGGCCGCCACGTTATTAACGGTTCTATAGAGCTGGTCCGAACCGGTAGGAACCCACCTCTGCCTCATCAGTGGATTTCCCTGCTTCATTCTCCTACCAGTCCCAGGAAAGCATGAGCTAATTGCTTTTATGGCTCTTCCAGTCGCTAGGGCTAAAATGAGAAACTTGGCAAAATCTTGTCAATTTTATTTGGGAGGAAGGAAGGCCAGCACTTCACCAATCAACCTTTGAACCTGTAAAAAATGAAAGAAACCCCCCACCCCCACAGTTCAGCTTTTCAAGGGAGGCATCCCTATGCAAAATAGGTATTGAAACCCTGGTGGTTCAGTGGTGAGAATGCAATATTGCAGGCTAACTCTGCCCACAGTCTGGAGTTCAATCCTGATTGGCTCAAGGTTGACTCAGCCGTTCATCCTTCCAAGGTTGGTAAAATGAAGACCCAGATTGTTGGGGTAAAGATACTGACATTGTAAACCGCTCAGAGAGTGCTGTAAAGCACTGTGGAGCGGTATATCAGTCTAAGTGCTATTGCTATTATGGAGCAGGCTCATGGAAAAATATTCCCCAGAGCACCCACAGTCAATTGGAACAGAGACATTTGCACACAATGAAATGAAGTATAGCAGGTCAACCAGATATCTCAACTTGCACCAGCAGAAGACTACGAACATATCTGGTGGTGGCTGATTGTCCAGCAACCTAGGGCAGGTCAAGGACATCATCCACTTACTCTATACCATTTGACACAATAGATAGCCCATCTTCATGCTGGAGCAAGCATAAATTGTGAATCAGCCCTATGCAGCCATTATTGTATGAAATAAATATGAAGTTCAGAGAGATTTCAAGAAGGTCTTGTCTGTCTCCTATCAAAAGATTCAAGATTCACTAGTATGGCTTGCACACGAAGAAGAAAATATAAAGAATCTAAACATCTGCACTAGAAAGAGCTAATGAAGGAGATCCCACATCATCATATTTCATATGGGAACCAGCTAGAGAAGCAACCAGAATTATCTCCCTTTTTCTGATTGCCTAAAGTGGAGCTGACAGATCGATTCCATGTCTACCCTCATCCTCAAGACATGCTGCAAAATTAGCCCTGAGGCTGAACTGTGCCCCCATCCCACATGGCCCTTTTGTAGCCTTCATGAATACGGCTTCTTTCCTTTTGAATGATGGGAGGCAGCATTCTTTCACTATTACATCTGAATTCAGTGGACATGAACATGGCACAGGGCAGCAATCAGCTAATAATCAAGGATAGCTGTGAAGAATTATCTGCATAATGAAACTGAGGTTCCAATAACAAATAACTACTCTGCAGAGAAGTTGTGTTTTGTATGTACTGTATATGTTGTGTGTGAAAGAGAGGGGGAAGGAGAGAAATGAACAGTTGGCTGGATGAATTTAAGGGGTGGCTGAAGGAGATTGGACCATTTGCCCCAAGCTTTCAAAAGATTGATTTAAAAAAGGAAACTTAAAAAATAATAATCTTATGAGAAAATAATCTTGAATTAACTTAGCCCAAACCACACTTGAGAAATCTGCTGCCTTCAGGGCATCATTTTATTAGTAAAGCCTGTTGGAATTATATTGAGACACATAATTCGGGGGGGGGATGCCATTTTCATTACCAGCATGTCTTCTGTTGTTGTCAGAGGGAGGGACAAATGAAAAAATAAAATCCACTGAGAACCAGTGAACACCCACAATAAGTAAAATACCTCCAGGTCATCCAGTTTCTTTTGCCGAGATGTTCTGAGCTTCTGATTTAATACCAAACATCCTGTTCAGCCAGGAGTTGAACAGCTTCCTAATTCTTAAATGATAATAATTAACTGCAACCCAGAAAAATGTACATGATTGTTTTTCCCCTAAGGAGGATGGAACTTAAGTGTTCTGCTTCATCTTCCCAAGACTATGGGACTTCTGTGATGGAGTTGTAAATTAGCACACTGACGTCCTTGTCAGTGGTGGCATTCCAAATCTTTTCCTACCGGTTCTATGAGAGAGCGCTTTTTGCGCGCGCACAGCACTCAAAGACCGCCCTCAGTGTCAGCGCTGGTGAGCTGAGCTGTTGTTTACCTCAGCTGAGGTGCGGCAATCCGCTCTGCCACGTGAATCAGCTGAGCTAAAAAAACAAGGGAATATAGGACAGGGAACGGCGGGGGCAGGAGGGCAGGGCCAGCCAGAGGTGGTATTTGCTGGTTCTCCGAACTACTCAAAATTTCCGCTACCGGTTCACCCGATCCGGTCCAAACCGGCTGAATACCACCTCTGGTCAGGGGTGAAATGCTCCCGGTTCGCTCGTACCTGTCGGTCGCCGTATAGCCGGTCGCCAAGGTAGCACGAGGCACCGCACACCCGCTCAGACGCCGCCATTTGGGTTCTTTTACCCTCTGCGCATGCGCAAAGCATTCTGTGCATTCGCAGAGGGTATAAGAACTCAAATGGCGGCGTCCGGGCGGGTGGGTGGCGCCTCGCGCTACCTTGGTGACTGGCTCTACGGCGACCGACAGGTACGAGCGAATCGGGAGCATTTCACCCCTGCCTCTGGTCCTTGTCCTGTGATGCCCTCTCACTTTTACTGAAGCAAGTAGCAGACAGATGTTTGGAACCAGAGGTCCAAGCAGGTCTTCGCAGGCTATCCAGGTCCTCCAAATTGTCCAATTTTATTATGCCAGATTCTTGAAGTGAAACATGAGGGAGCAGGAGCACTGATAGGAGAAAATGCTGGGGTTGCAGCTGTGCTTGAAAGGCCTACTCACACCTCCAGGAAATCAAACATAAATTGTGACGATATAGAGTCAGCTCTTTTGCTCCCATCTATGCTTCTTATTAAATCAATATTGTTTTGATTTTGCTTTGAGAAACCTCAGCCTCCCAGCTGTGGCTCTTGTGGATCAATCAAACAGTCCATGCTGAGATCAGACTGATTGGGTCCTATGAACCGGGAAGTAAAAGACATTAGTCTACACTGATCCCTTGGAAGGCTGCTTCTAATGTCATCTATTCATTAGGATCCACAAGTGAATGAGAGACTTAAAGAGGTCAAAGGCTTCAGGCTACAGCAACAAGTTCCAGATGATACCACATTCTGCAGGTGACTCATCTGACACTATTTTTTCTTTATTAGATTTGTAGAGGGGTATACTGCCCTTTAGATAGATACTCAAAAGACACCTGGTCACCTCATGATTGGATAACTGTAATGTGCACTACATGGCACTATACTGAATACCATCCAGAAGCTACAGCTGGTTCAGAATTTGGCAGTGTAGATGGCAATGGGAATATTGCATTATGCTCATGTGAGCCCAGTTCTCCATGAGCTGCACTGATTACCAGTTGGCTTCTGGGTAATTATCATGGCAGAACTCCTGTCTTTCTGAGGGATCACTTATTTCTGATTAATTCGGGCTATCCAGTGAGATAGCAAATGCGCTCCAGGTCCCATTGATTAAACAGTGTCATCTTACAGAACTCAGGAGGAATGCTTTCTCTGTTGCGACACCTGCAAACTCCCCCTCCCCCAGAGAGCCATACATTTCTCACCCTCTTGAAAATCATTAAAAACTTGGCTGTTCGCCCAGACCTTTTGAAACTATAATTGTGGAGTCTCTACAAGGATTTTTTTCCCCTTTTCTGTTATAAAATTAGTCTTTTGGTCAGCTACACCTTTTTTCCCCCTATATGTATTGTTTTCTTTCTTTTTTATTGTAAGCCACCCAAAGTTGCTAAAGTGCCTGGCTTCGAGCTGAATTGATTAAATTGTTATTTAATTAAGTTTATTTTTCTCTCATAATAGCAACTCAGTGAAGTAGCTTGGTCTGAGAGAGAATAACTGATCCCAAGTCATCTAAGGAGAGTCTAATGGCTTCAGGTGGACCTCTACAGCTGATGGTTTCTATGATCCTAATTCAAGACTTTCACCAATACACTAAATTGACTTTGGAACCCCTGAGAGCAATTGCTTAGGTAATCCACTAAGATATATCCATAACTGGGCAGATGTTGTTGCTTTTTAAATGTAACAAATGAATATTGTCTGCAGTTGCCACAGTATGACATCTAGGCTGAGATCAGTGTATAGCAGGGGTCCCCAAACTTGGCAACTTTAAGACTTGTGGACTTCAACTCCCAGAATTCTCCAGCCAGCTATGCTGGCTGGAGAATTCTGGGAGTTGAAGTCCACAAGTCTTAAAGTTGCCAAGTTTGAAGACCTCTGGTGTATAGCATTTTCAGCTTAGAGCCAGGATGACACGACCATATATCAGCATCAGTGGTGGGATTCAATTTTTTTTACTACCGGTTCTGTGGGCGTGGCTTGGTGGGCGTGGCAGGGGAAAGATACTGCAAAATCTCCATTTCCTTCCGATTAGCTGGGACTTGGGAGGCAGAGAATAGATGGGGGGCGGGGCCAGTCAGAGGTGGTATTTACCAGTTCTCCGAACTACTCAAAATTTCCACTACCGGTTCTCCAGAACTGGTCAGAATCTGCTGAAACCCACCTCTGATCAGCATGTTCTATATTCCTACAAGTGGGTAACTTAGGGAATGACATTCCATAAGATTATCCATGAGCCAACAAAAACTAAGTTTCATTTGATATATGTTCATTTGCACATTTGATTAAAATATATGTCAAGCTTCAAATTGTGTTTTTGCTGTTGCAACTATTATCACTTCTCAGATTGCCAACGAACTATGGGGGGAGGGAAGGGGGAGATAGAACTAAGCTCCAGACATCAAGAAGCCAGCCTTGGGAATCAAGGACATTTCGGCAGGTGTTTACCAGAGCCAAAAAGACTTTCTCACAACAATACCAGAAGTCTCCATTGGACAATGTGACCTGGTCTAATAGAGGTGAGGGAAGACCTGAACTTTAACTAAATGGGTTTGTGCGGGAAATAGAATTGGTTTTGCCTCATTTTTGCCGATATGATGTACTCAATAAAGTTTTGCATTAAGAGATTGGATTTTCTCAGCCGTGCTTGCTTTGGTTTCGTCAGTCGGAACATTGACAATATAGTTATTAAAATTACTCTTCTGATATATTGCTGTAGAAATATGCATACATAGATACATTATCTTTGGCCATATAAAAATCTTTATGGATTCTAGGGGGGTGGGGATGCAGCCAAAATGTTTGGAAGATGCAGGTAGTTTGATCACCTCAAGTTGAGGATCTTTGGTTTTAAAGCTATTGCTAATGAAAGCTGAAAAGGGAGAGGGGGAAAAAGTCTACAATAGATTTTATGGTAATTGTTACCAAGATTTCCAATATATAACTGAGTGACTCAAGGCATATAACTCCTTCCTAACATACAGATCTCAGGAACACTATCAGGAATTTTAATGGAAAGGTGGAGAAAAGAAAAAAAATACTGATTTTACCCATTAATTTAGAACTGTTGAAAAGAAAGTTTTAGGCTACAGAAAAAGCACCAGTGCTTCAGAAGATCAACTTCAATGAGCTACCAAACAACTCTATTTCTGAACTGAACTATTTTAATAATAATGCCAAAATTGTTGCATGGATAATTATTATTTTGCAAACTGTGCCTCTACCAGAACAGTTTGCAAAATAATAGAATGGACAGTTTAGTTTCAGTAGCTACTTGAAGTCCCCAGCTTTGGTTCTTTTTCCCCCCAAAGAGAATTTGGATTATGAGAATGATCTACAAAGAAGAATCATCTGGTGATGTTCCATTTCCAAAATATAACCGTGCATCCATCCTATACAAGTGCCATATTGCTCACCAAATATATTCCTCCTTCCCGTAACTTTAATTTGTACTAGTCATTTCTACATGGCAGCCAGTTAATTGTGTTGGAACTAAACCTCGAGAATAATTTGAGGACACTGTAGAGTCCAGAACATTTGGAACATCTTCCCAAAGAAGTGTGGGGCATGCTTAGGCACTACTGGAAGGAAAACTCTACCTTGCATTGATGAGGGTGTGAAACAGTCAGGAGATCTGAACTAATTATTACACTCTGAAGGACTTCGGGAAAATCAATTCTTGATAAAAGGGACCTCTACGCTTTAGAGTAAACTGCTTGTAGCCCCATGTCCTGCAGCTCACCTGCACATCTTAGGTGAGCAGCAAGACAATATATTTTGAGCAGGCTTCCAAAAAGTTCTGAAACAAATCCCTTAATAAAAAAAATATATGTTCTTAACACCCATCAGGACTTAATGTTCATACAGCTCATTTTCACAACTGATCTTTCGTGTTTAAATGTTTTTGATACTTGTACGTAGCAAAGCCCTTTTTTGTGAACTTCTTTCCACAGTATTTATTGTGTTCAGAATCCAGGGCTCTCTGCCTCTCTTTGTGTGTTTTTTTTTTTCTATCTGCTGCTTCTCTAGGGAGAAGCCTTGGGTTTTGGCTTGTTTCCAACAGCAATGATAATTAATTCCACAGTGGGCTTCTGTAACGCCCCCACCACTTGTACATGCTGCTTTGCACCTTGCATTTACCCTCCCATGGTGCATCTGAATTAATAAGCTGCTTCTCAAAAGACAGTAGAGAGCTTCTCTTTTTCACTATATGTATCTCTCCTTTCCAATTATGGCTGGCAATTGCAAGAGGAGCGTTGGCACCTGCTTCCTTCCGGAGACTCTGGAGCTGTTTTCAGACAACGAGGAAAAAGGTGTTATTTGCTGGGCCTGGAAGCTGCATGCATACAGCTGTATTAGTGATGTTTTGCACTCTTAACATCATCTTCTCAGCAAGGATTTGGTCAGATTTGACTCAGCCCAGTACAAGAAGTTGGGATCTTCCTCAAGGATCTCTGCTGAGTGGAGAACAACAGAGCAGCAAATGATAATGTGTCCATAACAAAATCATTATACAAATGCTGTAAACCGAGTATTTGCATCAAACATCAGGATACCATTACATAATAGAAGCATTTGTATGATGATGTCATATTGCACATGTAATTTTGGCATTGTTATGGTGTCAGGGTTCCAAGTAATACATCCATAGCTGGCCTGACTGAGGCCATCTTGGAGGCTTCAGCGTTGCCATGTGGTTTGCCTTGGATGTCACTGATCCCACTTTGCTTCTCCTAAAAATACTAGTGGTTTTGACCCAACATATTGGTATTATGAAGGACTCATAATGATAAATCTGAGCTGGCAACAGACTATTCCCTGGATGTTGTCAACCCCAGAAGACATGGTCAATTGTGGAAGATGTAGCCTAAAATCTCTGCAGACCAGGGGTGAAATGCTCCCGGTTCGCTCGTGCCTGTCGGTCGCCATAGAGCTGGTCGCCAAGGTAGCACGAGGCTCCGCCCACCCACCCGGACGCCGCCATTTGGGTTCTTTTACCCTCTGCGCATGCGCAAAGCGTTCTGTGCATGCACAGAGGGTAAAAGAACCCAAATGCCGGCATCCGGGCGGGTGGGCGGAGCCTCACGCTACCTTGGCGACCGGCTCTACAGCGACCGACAGGCACGAGCGAACCGGGAGCATTTCACCGCTGCTGCAGACCTTGTCGTATCCTGTTTTCCTAAGGGATTCCGAGTTCAAATTTTTAAAGACACTCTAAACTTTACAGATTACTGCACAACAGGAAAAATTCCATCCAGTGAAAATTGGTCTTCAACTACTGCAGCACGCTGACATGATGCATGGTAGCAATAGGTAGCAAGTGCAGAATGCTATGTGTTCAAAATGTTGTATTAACATTTGTTAAAACATTTGTTAAGCAGAGTCTTGACTGTCCTTCAAATCTAACAGCTCCCAATTTGCAAAACAAATTAAAAAGGATCCACAGTAAAACCAATCAAATCTAAAAATAAATCCAAAACTCCAGCAAGCAATGAAACCAAAGAGAAGCATCAGGAGTGCAATCAAAACAGAACATCAGAATAAGCAAAACAAGCAGCAAAAGTAAATTGCTTAAGGCTACACTAGATAAGACTTCAGGCTTGTTTCAGATTACTGCCTGTATCTTAAAGATGTGGTCTGCAATCCAGATTACACGTAGCAGGAGAACTGAGTTTTCTTTATACTGTTTTATCCCGGAAAATGGCTCCATCTTACTTCTGCCTCACATTTAAAAATAATGTACTACAAGTAGTTCTCAATTTACAGCCATTTGTGTAGCAATGTTTCAATGTTACAATGGCACTGAAAAAAGTGACTTACACTTATGACCATCGCACACCCCCGTGGTAACAATGTTCAAAATCCAAGCGCTTGGCAACTGGCATATATTTATGATGGTTGCAGCAGTCCAGGGACATTTGATCAGAGGTGGATTCCTCCCGGTTCAGACCAGTTCAGACCAGTTCTTTTTTTTGGAATTTTTTGGGGGGAATTTTTTTGGAATTTTTTTCCGGGTTTTTTTCTTCTGCGCATGTGCAGAAGCCGAGTTTCCGGCACTGCACATGCGTCGCCATCTGGTTTTCGGCTTTTTTTTTTTTTGAATTTTTTTCAGATTTTTTGGCACTGCGCATGCGCACTCGTGCGAAGCGCACGCACGCCCACGCGGCGCAGCCATGCGGTATGGGAGGAAGTGAACTGGCAGCAAGGTAAATTAGAACCCACTCCTGCATTTGATCACCATTTCTAACCTTCCCAGCCAGCTTCCACGAAGGAAAAGTCAATGGGGGAAGCCAGAGTCATTTAATGACTGTATGATTTGCTTAACATTTGCAGTTGATTCACTTAACAATTGCTTAACAACAGTGCGGAAAAAAAAGGTTGTAAAATTGGGTGCAACTTACTTAACAACCACCTTGGGTTAGCAATGGAAATTCTAGTTCCAATTCTGGTCCTAAGTCAAGGATTACCTTTATCTTAAGAAACCATGTATTCTATAAACCAGGGGTCTCCAACCTTGGCAACTTTATGACTTGTGGACTTCAACTCCCAGAATTCCTCAGCCAGCAAAGAATTCTGGGATTTGAAGTCCACAAGTCGTAAAGTTGCCAAGGTTGGAGACCCCTGCTATAAACCACTGTTCAACATATTTGGATGCCACTGCAAAGAGCAATTTGTTATAAACCACACAGCCATCATTTTCATGCTTCTGTTCCTTTTCTTTGGAAGATCATAAGCCCAAGCTTCCTGTTAATGTTCTGGCTACAGAAGGAGACAGTATACAGTTTAAAACGTGCCAAAAATTGAAGCTGGAATTAGCTGTGAATCCATTTGACCTATAGAATCAGCACTAAAAATAATTTTTCAAAACTGGAGTGCTGTACTGTATTTTAAAAAAAACAATCACGTTTCATGAAGAAAAAGTAGCTAACAGAGCTAGTTCTAAAACAAGCTAATGCAGATGGTAAATTCAGTAAAAGGCAGATGTCCTTGAGATGAATATTAATGCATCTGAGAGGGAATATAAAAAGTTATAAAGTATGCCAATTACATATATGAGAAATAGGAGAAAAGATTCAAGATACAGATCTTCTCTGAGGTTCATATATGTGAACTCAAATTCACTAGAGATAAAAATAGACTTTTGTATTTACTATTTTTAAACATGTTTATATGACTAAATTGTTTTGGTGACTTTATTTGCAGTGTGTTTAGGTTTAGAATAAAATATTACACACTGACTTCCACAAACTTGAGAAGAATTTATGACATGTGGGCTTGATATTTTGCTTTTCTCCATGCATCAGTGACCCATGCTCATCTAGGGAGAGCATCAGGTTGGGGAAAGCTGACGTAGACATAATAACAGGAACCGGAAAGAAGCTAATATCTGGTTGCTGGTTTTGCCCAAAGTTAAATTAGTCTTTAGTCTATATCTCTGTGAAATGAAGACTCCCCTTTGATAGGATTTATCTAAACATGTATGCTTTATACATCGCTAGGTGAGTAGAATGAACCCACTGCAGAAGAAGAAGAAGAAGGAGGAGGAGGAGGAGGAGGAGGAGGAGGAGGAGGAGGAGGAGGAGGAGGAGGAGGAGGAGAAGGAGGAGAAGAAGAAGAAGAAGAAGAAGAAGAAGAAGAAGAAGAAGAAGAAGAAGAAGAAGAAGAAGAGCTCGAAGTTCCACTAATGACATCACAAATGACATTGACTAGTGACTCACATCAAAGGCTTCTCCAAGCGACTTCCTGGTGATCCAACAATCTCCCCCAGAGTGCAGAATGTTTGACCAAGGAAATCCTGATGAAAGAAATTGACATGAATGCTATGAAACTTCTCCTCCTAGCAGGGTTTCCCCCCCCCCCCTCCTTCGAATCCTCCTCTCAGGGTTGCCCCCCCCCCCCTCTTTCTAAAGCTCCTAGAGAATGAAGGCAAGACATTATTAAAAACTTAACTTCTGCTCTGGTTAATTTATGGAGAAGAACAGTCCTTCAGTCCAGGGGTCTCCAACCTTGGCAACTTTAAGACTTGTGGACTTCAACTCTATTGAAAATAAATATAAAAAATAGCTTTGCTGGCTGAGGAACTCTGGGAGTTGAAGTCCACAAGTCTTAAAGTTGCCAAGGTTGGAGACCCCTGCTTCAGTCAACTCATGTCAACTTTCTACAGTTCTTACAACAGAAGTTTGGGACACAAGTCTTAAAGTTGCCAAGGTTGGAGACCCCTGCTTCAGTCAACTCATGTCAACTTTCTACAGTTCTTACAACAGAAGTTTGGGACTAAGTGGCTAGGAATTTATGAATCTGGCCACAGTAGATGCATTACATGAGTTAAAAACATTGCTGAATTAAAAAAAAATCAGGCTGGTGGAAAGACAGTAGCATCAGGATAATTGCATGGAACAAGGACATCACGTATCAGGCTCAGTGCCTAGTCAGTGTATGTCCAGGTGCAATAGGTGCTTCAGCCTCTGGCATCCTTGATCCTGTTCTGTAGATCCAGAGTGCAGCAGAATTGAGATCATTTTGACTGTCATATTCTCATAAATTAAATCTGCCAGTAATGTTACCGTGTTTTCCTGAAAATAAGACCCTGTCTTATATTTTTTTGAACCCTGAAATAAACCCTTGGCCTTATTGCCATGTACTCAAAAGCCCGATTGGGCTTATTATCAGGGGATGTCTTATTTTGGGGGAAACAGGGTAGTAAAACAGAAGATTAAAAAAATAGGCTGGTATTTTTTCTCCAGCATAACCTGACTATATCCGTTTCCTCAAATCATGCCAATTTATTATAATTTACGCTGTCACCCCATAAGCCTACACTTTGCAATTGAGTACCTACCAAAATTACTTATGCATGCTTTAAGTAGTTAGCAAAAATAAAAACTGAGATTCACTATATACTGTACTTCTTTACAGTTTTTACTTACTTGAAATGTAAAACATTATAATAAGTCAGGATAAAGGAACGGAATGAACCAAAGTATGTGTAGAAAGGGCAGAAATAAAATGCAGTTTTAGCAATATTTCACAACTTAGAAAAACCTTTATTCAACGGATTACCCTACATCAGCGGTTCTCAACCTGTGGGTCGCGACCCCTTTGGGGGTCGAACAACCCTTTCACAGGGGTCGCCCCGCGCGCTAGCCCACCATCTTGGTGCCACCGTCAGCAGGGGTGAAATGCTTCCGGTTCGGCCATGCCTGCAGGTCGCCGAACAGCCGGTAGCGACGGAAACGGGAGACTTCGCTCGGACGCCACCATTTGGGTTCTTTTACCCTCTGCGCATGCACAGAACACTTTGCGCATGCGCAGAGGGTAAAAGAACCCAAATGGCGGCATCCGGGCGGGTGGGCGAAGTCTCCCGCTTCCGTCGCTACCAGCTGTCCGGCGACCCGCAGGCACACCCGAACCGGGAGCATTTCACCCCTTGTGCCACGCCCCCTTTGTTACCTCATCGCGTGCAGGGCGGGGGTCGTGGCGGCGGGGCGGGGTCGCGGGGGGGTCACAGCATTAGGAAGGTTGAGAACCACTGCCCTATATAGACTGCATTCTGAAAGACCCAGATTCAGTCCCCCATAAGCATCAAAGTCCCTGCAGTACATATATATGGCATTTGTGGTGCCCCACAATTAAATACAATATATTAAAATGAGTCTATTAAAATAATTCTTAAAATTAATCTTTTGGTTTGTTGTTCTTACATAAATTCTTATAGATTTTGAAGCAAGGATGTTGACATTTGAATTTTTCTCCCCATTTTTAATGGAAGATGGCCAAGATTTTAGTATTCTTGAGGGAGATCTCTAGGTGAGATTGGCAAAACCTTTTCACGGTTTGTCTATTTTGCAATATTTCAGCCAGTTTATATAATTTCACATATAGCTAATTAATTTATTAATTAATTTTGGGGCATCTGCAACTATATGTGATGCTGCCTGGACCTGAAACAATTGTAACTCCGTAACAATCTAACTTAGCACCTTTAGTTTAGCTGAGTCTGGTAGCAATCAATGGTAAACATCTCTGCCAGTGTTCATAACCAATTGAATTAAATCACAATTGGTGTTATTATCCAATGCATAATAGATAAATAGATTAACCCAATATCAGGAAGCTTCACATGGTAAGTTAAAATTGCAAAGAAGTTTAACTTAGTAAGTATCATGCTCATACCCAATTAATAATCACACTTGGCTCCCATTCTTAATGGGAGTGAATAATGAAACCTGGATAACTCAGTCCATGGTTTATTTAGAGTTAAATGTGAACCAAGGTTTATTTATTTCTGGAAGAACAGAATCAGAAGCTAAGAGAGAACCATAGTTTTAGACCCTAGGTTGTAAGAGAAGAACAAATCAGAAATCTTGATTTGCAAACAACTCTAAACAAAACACAGATAAAATGATCCAGGCTTATTTGGGCACTCTCAATGAAAGGTACAGCTAAGAGGAAACAACTGAAAGCCTGTATAGCAGTGGTTCTCAACCTTCCTAATGCCGCGACCCCCGCCCCGCCGCCGTGACCCCCGTGCGTGTTGCCAGTCATCAAGATGGCAGGCTAGCGCGCCCCTCCCCCTCCCCACGCGTGCACATTGCCAGGCAAGAAGCGATGCGGTGACAAAGGGGGCATGGCACCAAGATGGCGGGCTAGCGCGCATGGCCCTTCCGTCGGCGCCTGCGCATTCGAGGGCCGCCCGTGCGTCGCACCGTCCCCGGGTACTCGTATGTGGACGGATAGAGGAGCGGTGTCTCGGTTCCTAAGACCATCGGAAATACGTGTTTTCCGATTGTCTTAGGCGACCCCTGTGAAAGGGTCGTTCAACCCCCAAAGGGGTTGTGACCCACAGGTTGAGAACCGCTGCTGTATAGAATCTATCATATGGGTGATCAATCAAAGGTGGTTGTTGTTGTTGTTTTACAATTCTGGCTTATTGCATTACGTAAATATGTACTGAAATATAGGCAACAAAAATTGGATCAAAGAGTACTTATCTCAAAAACACATGTAAATGAAGAAGAAAATGTGTACTTAGCTTACATGTTTGGACAGGTCAGGACTCTTGGAATCTACATCATAACTGCAGGGAAGAAGAAGCAGAGATCACACACTGGCATTTCAATCATGTAGAATCTTGGTATTTTTCTTTTGCAAAACCTACACAACAGGGACATTGTACAATATCTATGAAGAAGGAAACAGAGTCAGGGTTGGAGAGCAAGATTTTGACTTCTTTTGCATGGGTTTCTGAGATTAGCTTTTTGATGTTAAAGCAGAATCCTTTTTCTGTCCATTATTTAAAATAGTGTTCTCCAATCATTTGTAGACCTCATCTCCCATATCCACATCCAAAAGATAATATTGCTGGATTATTATGCCAGCTGAAGTCTAATGCATCTGGAAGAAGTAGATTAGGGAAAAATGGCAAAACAAACAAATGGAAACAAGAGTACAGCTGATGGAATATGACAAAGATTGTAATACAGGTAGTCCTGGATTTACTACCACAATTGAGCCAAACATTCTGTTGCTAAGCAAGACAGTTGTGAGTTTTGCTCCACTTTACAACTTTTCTTGCCACAATTGTTAAGTGAATCACTGAAGTTATTAAGTTAGTAACATGGATGTTAAGTGAATTTGATTTCCCCATTGATAAGTCACTGTTTTCAGGGTTGTTGTAACTTTGAACAGTCATTAAACAAACGGTTGTAAGTTGAGGACTACCTGTATACATGTTAAGGAAGCTTCATTTTTCTAGTAATATTTAGTGGGGAGGAAATATGGAATATTATTTTATATTCAAATACACTACTCCTAATCCTTCATCCTAAAGCTGAAACAAATAATTTTCAAACAAATGTATTTTTTTCTGAATGTCTTAACATCAAAAGCTAAATTCATACTTGAATTTTGAAAAGTTAAACTGAAAAGTTGAATGCTGTAAGAACTATTAATGTCCCCTGATTGATGTCAATGAAGATTCTCAGTCATGGCAAGAGTTGTCTAGAAGTTGAGTCATGGCAACTGGACTTCTTTTCTTGTTGGTTTGAAATGTTTAGCTTATCCAAGTAGCTTCTTCAATCTGAGCATGTTGATTAGGAGGATCCCAGATATGTCCTCCAGGGAGGTTTCATTTCTCACCTAATCTTGGGATATAAGTGCTCCAACTCCTAAATCCTTTATTCTACGTGGGTTGTTAAGTGTGGACTTCCTCGTGAACCTGTGAAGTGGTCTTGATCTTCTTGGGGACTGATGAAAAGAGCGGGATAAAAAATGGGGAACAGGTTTTTTTCTGAGGCCTCCAGTCCTATCTCCTGATTGATGTTGAGAAATTCTGAGCTATCATTTTATATTAACAACAAATTACCTAGATACTTAATACTTTTCATGTAATTCCATTATCTTTTTAATTATCAAATCCTATTTATTATAAATATTATTATATGTGACTCATTTAACAAATATAGTATGTCTATAGACTTCCAAATATTCTTTGGGGGACTCTGAGTTTGGGAAACTTTCAGAAGCTGAGCATTGGATGTGTTTTGTGATGAATCTTTCTTTGTTTAGACTGAGTAATGTGGCCAGCATTGTTCTACAGTATATGAAGTAGCTAGAACTGAGAATTTCCCTGAAGACTCGGAGCTCTTATGGTCACTAAGGTAGAAAACAGAATATTAAGAAATGTACTTTATAGAAACATTACTGCAAATAATCATGAATGTGGTTAAGTTTTTCAATATTATTACACGATAAATATTAACAATCATCTAGTATCATTCACTAACAGATGCTGAAATAAAATATTACTGGATGATAAAATAAAAGATAGTTATTTGGAGGATGTTCATTCCAAGAATACAAGAACAGTTTGCCATAAAATTACTAAGGGAATCTCTTTAAACAATGCCAAGGCATTTTTGCACAAGTTAGGAAGGCATCATTTGTAACAGTCTAAATCTGAGAACTTAGCTGTAAGGTATTTATTGTTTCCCCCACCCTCCTATGTTGCTGAATACATGGATACAAAAATCCTTTTTTCATACAGTTTTCTCCTCTTCTATTTATAACTAAACTTTTGAAGCTAAGTTCAATACTACAGAATGTATAGATTACTTCCTTTGTTAAAAGTGGATGCTACAATATTGATAAATATTGGCTACAGGCTATAAGGTATACAAACCTTTGAGACCTCATCTGGAACAATCTGATTTCATTAAAGGATGCCAAGCAACAGACAATATTCAATAATTGGTGGATATAATTGATATACAATTAGATATATTGGATTTGATGATACTTGTTTCATTGAATGCCTAGAAAGTTTTTGATATGATACAGTCCTTGACTTAAAACCATTTAGTGACCGTTCAAAGTTACAACAGCACTGAAAAAAAGTGACTTATGGCCGTTTTCCCCACTTATGACCATTGCAGCATCCTCATGGTCACATGATCAAAATTTGGATGCTTGGTAACTGGTTCATATTTATGACAGTTACAGTGTCCCGGGGTCATGCGATCACCTTTTGTGACCCTCTGACAAGTAAAGTCAATGGGGAAGCCAGAGTCACTTAACAACTATGTTACTAATTTAACCACTTCAGTGATTCACTTAACAACTGTGGCAAGAAAGGTCATAAAATGGGGCAAAACTCACTTAACAACTGTCTCACTTAACAACATAAATTTTGGGCTCGATTGTAGTAGTAAATTGAGAGCTACCTGTATTTGGTTTTCCCTTCAAATTTGAAAAATTGGAGTAAATGTGTGATCTCTAGCCCATTACAAGGGTTATCACAACTGGAATTATTTCTTCATCTATTAGAATACTATGAGGAATTCATCAAGAGTACTTTAATACTTTTACTTTACTTTTACTTTTAATTAATGTGATGTTGGCACTATTGACCTCTACATAAATATCTAAGAATATTTCAGGTATCAAATTAGTGGAAATGGAACATTGTGAAAGAAAGATACTGTATGCATTGGGAATGAATAACAAACTCTTAAGGGAGGAGAAAAAAATCACTTAGAACCAAGAAAAAGGAAAAGTGTGAGAAAGAAACTCAAAAGAACTCTGTCTTGATTTTGCTTGGTAGAAAATGAGGTAGAAAAAAAAATCTTTGGAAGGTTTTCAATATTTTACCATATTATGCTACCCTACAACAATAAAGAGCATTCCTGGAATCCCTGGTGCCCCTGTTTTTTCACCTTGCCAACCCTAAATGGATGACAAATATAAATTATTATTACATACTGATGATACTGTATTCTTTACTGATAACTACCAATGTTCTTAGTCAATATTTATGGATCCCATTTATAGTACAATACTTTGGTAAACATTTTCAAGTTGCTTCATTAATTAGGAGAGATCTAATATACTGTATACTGGTTCTAAGGTTTCAATGAATATTTGAAAAAAATACAGCTTCATATTTTGTATGAATTCATTTACATATCTTGGAATAATTATTCCTAGATTCCTTTGTTGAACTAGGTTAATAGTTCCTAGTTGCTTATCTCAGATATAAACAAATAGTGTAAAATCTCCAGGAGTCTATGGGGAAGAATAAATGTCAATATAAAAGTAAGTCCAAAGTTGATGTATATTATTAGAGGGAATCCTATGTTAATATTTGTAACGGGTTTTAACCAGACTGATAGGATACTGAAAAACTTTCATGGTATTCTCAGACTCGTAGATTTTCTATATTAGAATTACTTTTCTCTGAATATGGGGATTTTAATGTGTCAATTTTCAATTATACCACTGGGCATATATTGTGACCTTCAACTGATTATCTCAAAAATTATTTTGGGAACAATTAGAAAGCTACTATATTGCCTTCTTATATTTGGCCAACATTTTGATTTCTGTTTTAATTGGTTTTCTCACATTAAAAGTTTCAAGATTTGTATATTGGGAAGGAAATTCAAATTTAATCCAACTCTCATGAGAAATTGACTTTATGGGAAAATCTAAACTGAAGATTGCTGGTAAATAATTATTATGGAAATTATGGACCAAAAGGTTACTGTTAAAAATTTCTTCAAAAACACTCAATGTTTGGCAAAAAATACATCCTGTTTTGGATTATCTAAGACTGTTTGATGGCTGTTTATTTGATTAAAATATCTTTTAAAGGTATACTGGGTCTGAAGAAATAGTTGTTTCTGAAGTTCCTAAACTACTGATATTATTACAAATGTTCTCAAAGTTGCTAAACCTATAGTTAATTTATTTATAACTAAAATGATGTATTAAGATAAATATGGGGTCATTTGGAGATAATTTAGACTAATGAGTTGGAATATTCTGTCTTAAGAAATCAATGGGCTAGTATTTTATTGATTGTTAAATCAGTATGAAATAATTCATTAATAAAACAGCAGAATATTTCCTATGTCTAGTAGAGGACCCAAAGGATGTCTGGCATGATGCAAGGGAAGCACCTCAGAAGAAAGTTAAGACATCTATATCTGGCTCTACTTTACACTGACATTATATAAGTTTAATGTCAGTGTAAATTAGACCCAAATGTAAGTGTCTTAACTTTCGTCTGATGTGCTTCCCTTGCATCATGCAGATGTTGAAACATAACCCTATACTAATGGTATTAGTACGATATTGGGGGGGGGGAAATAAAGATACATTTTTTTGAATGTAACGTATTATATTCACAAGTTTTGGAACCTACTGAGAAGTGAAAACTCTGCTTTTAATGTGTGTAGAATTATTGTTGCCCTTGGAGCTCAGAATAAAGAGACCCCCTTTGGATCTCATCTCACATCGCTATTTTTTTTTCCAGTGCACCCCCTGTTAAGGCAAAGCACTTGCATATTCTTCACAGAATCTCACCAATTACAGGATACAGCCAAATTGATAAGTCTTATGGGTGCACACTGGTATTCCCTTCACACGCTCACAGTCTTTAGAAGACCAAGAAATATGTCACTCACAGATCAAAGCGCAAATTCTGCTTCTCTTCAAAAAAGTAATCGAGGATGAACTTCCGCACAAAGTCGGGGTTCAAGGTGTTGTCAATGACTTCAGTCCTGCCAAACTGAAAAGGGAAAGGGAACCAAATGAGTGCGACAAGTGCAGTAGCATTATAACCATTAGCAAGAAGACTTGAAAAGAAACAGTATTTTTTATCACACTCCAAACTGATTCTGGGATGAAGGCTAGGCAGGATTTAATTTAATTTAATTTAATTAATTGTATTTCTATGCCGCCCAACTCCCGAAGGACTCTGGGCGGCTTACAACAGGGTATAGAAAGTACATTTAAAAACATCATAAAATATAAGAGTTTTATGAGTTTGGATACATTTAAATAAGAAGTAGCATTAAATATCTTTGTTTTATGCTTCTTACAAGCGTCTCCCAGGCTTAAGAGCAGGAAATAATTCTTTCATCTCTTAGTCTCCAGAGTGAGTAACTTTCAGATGTGCTGACTTCAACTTCTAGCATGCTGAGAAATAGCCACACTGGCTGGGGAGAGGCTTCTTTAAGAGATCTGATAACTTACAGACAGTTCAGAAATTGGGCTGAGTGCCACGGTTTGCCTAGTTCTGCTTCAGGACAAAGATTTTAGTCTTGGCAGGTGAAAAGAAACAACATCAACAGAAGAGAAGAAAGAGGGTGCATGGAGGATTCGTTAACTTTCCCTCCCTCCCTCCTTATCAAAAATCTTTTCGGCATGGTCCTTTTGCACTTTACATGCGATGGTCAAGATTTAGTTATTAAAGCTGGAATATACTAGCACTGCTGTTTCTAGTTATGCAGCACTGCAGATAATACACACGAAGGCAGAAACAGGTAAAATATGCATCAATTAGCTCAGGAAAGAAACGAAACACAACAAAGCAAAACAAGAAACAGTATTTAATCTATTGAGTTTCAGCCAAATTATTGTTTTTATAATATGTCAATTATCAAAAATCTGTGCCACCTCCAGCATGTCAGAATTTCCAAGCTCGGCAGCCAAAGTTGTTTGATTTGTTTCCAAAAAGCAAGAACTCTGCCAAGCCAGCAGGCACATTTGGAAGAAATGCTCCACATTTAGGTGCAAGCTAGAGATATTACAGCAAGTGACGCACACAGAAAGCAGCACAGTTACATAGGCACAGCTGGGGGGACAGGGCAAAATATAACGGTGAAATCAGCAAAGGGGAGGAGAAAAAATCACTTGTGAAGACAGAAGCTTGTTGCATCAAGAACTGCTAATTTCCTCTTTGCATCACAACAACTAGTAGTCGCCTTGAGACAAAGCTAGCCTAGTGAGAATATCTGAAGGCTACATGACTAAGTCTCTAAGTACTTCAATTAGTCAGATATTAATTAGAACCATCTTTCCTCAGGGGGTCACACAACAAAGGGGTGAATTTTCAGAACCTCCATCTAACATGTTCTGGAAGTAGTGTATACCAAATGGCAGCAGAGATTTTCAAGGCCAAGGCAGAATGGAACACATCCAGATACCTAAGATGACAGGATATAAAATTGCCTTCCCATAAAAGGGGAATTTCTAGGTTTCTTTAAAAGGCAAAGAAAAGTTACAGTAGGAAAGAATACTGAAACGGGAACTTTAAAATAACTGTTTGTCTATACAAACTTGATGATGAATTGTCAGCTTTCCTCTTGCTTTCTGTGATGAATTGTGATGCCAGAAGCAAAAGAAAAATAAAGAGTTTGATTAAGCTTTTGATGAGTATTTGCCACACAGAGGAGCCTCGGGATTTTGCATCCTCAAGCCAGCCTCCCAAAGGGAAAAAGTCCACAAATGGGAGCAAGAAAATGGGGATACCAGCTTTAAACTGGTGTCATCTAAAAAGCCATAAAAGAAAGTATTGTAGATGAAATAGAGAAAGTACTCTAGAAAACTGAGCAAAGAGCAGATAGTAATCATTCAAAAACATTCAGGACAGAACTTAAGCTATAACTTAAGTGAATGAAAAGACAGACTCTGCTATTAAGCCCAATGTGTCCATCAGGTTGCAGCCACCTGAATATGTTTAAGAACCAAATGCTTATACAGAAAGGAAGAGAATATTCACTCACGAATGAAGGCAAATATACATGTCCCAGGATAATGTTGCAGGATCCAGTTTGGATCACCAGGACCAGAGGGTTAGTCTTCTGAGCTTTCGGACTCATGCTGGAGCCCCTCCTCAGGGAATTCCTCTCTCACTGGAATGTGAGAGGGGCACATTCTGGTGGGAGAGAAGCTCCCTGAGGATGGGCTCCAGCACAAGTCCGAAAGCTCAGAAGACTAACCCTCTAGTCCCAGTGATCCAGATTGGATCCTGCAGAATATTTACTGTTAAAGAACACAAAATAAAAACCTGATACTGCCTAATACTGCTTAGATGTAGTACTTTTATAAACGATGTTGGTGAAGAACGAGAAGTCTTGAGTTCAAATCACCTTTAGCTGTGGTTACTGAGTTATGTTGGGTTGATATGTGTTAGCCCAGAGGTCTTCAAACTTGGCAACTTTAAGACTTGTGGACTTCAACTCCCAGAATTCTCCAGCCAGCTATGCTGGCTGGAGAATTCTGAGAGTTGAAGTCCACAAGTCTTAAAGTTGCCAAGTTTGGGGACCCCTGTGTTAGCCAGTCTTTCAGTTTTGATATAGTGGGGGGGAAACTGGAGGCAGGACTTGTTATATTGATTTCTTTAAGGAAAGATAGGATTTAAAATATAGCAAAATAAAAATAAAGACTTTATGCCCCCTCTGGATTCCAGTAGTTCTGATAATGCCAGCAAGGGAAAGAATTGGGGATTGGCATTTAAGATAATTTGCAGCTGGAGGGCAAACAGTGCTTCCAAGAACAGCTGATTCATGAACCAAAGTGCTCCTGGGACAATGAATTAGTCAAATAAAGCCAGAATGTCAAAAACAATCATATAGTCCTACAACACTGTACTAAATGTGCAGGTGTCTAGAGCAGATTTTAGCATTCCTGACCAACACAAGTAGGAACTTCTTCAGGTTTAAGCAAGACAGTGTGTGTGTGTGTGTGTGTGTGTGTGTGTGTTGTGTGTGTGTGTGTGTGTGTGTGTGTGTATTGATTGATGGGAAGTCTGCAAATCTAGCTTTTCCCTACCCACATGATGTGCAATACTGTGAAATAAGAGGCAGACAAAGAGTTCAAAATTAACTGTGCTAGCAAAGCATTTTGGACCTTAGTCCATCATATTCCAGCACAGGCTAGAATCCTCTCTATTTTACTTGTATAATTTATGCTGGCAGATGCCCCGGTAACAGGAGTACAGAAGCACTTATCTTTTATGACCATTTAAAGAGCAAAGGAGAGGAAGTAAAATCAATGGGAACAAGAGAAAGAGATAAATTTGTGTTAAGAAAATATACCAGGCATGCTATTTACACATGTGGGCTGGGTTATTTATTATGTGCTGTAGAAAATGTCATCCTGTCAGTTTCCTTCAAAAAAAAAAAATTGCCTGCATGTTGTAGAATGAACTTTCCTGCTATGCCCAGACCAGGGGTGGGTTCCACTTACCTTCGCTACCGGTTTGCATCGCGCCAGAAGTGCACGTCAAGTCAGGCAAATAACCTTCTGTGCATGCGCAGAAGCCTCTGCGCATGCGCAGGGGTGTTTTTTTTTGCCAGCCGCGGCGACCGGAGAACCGGTTCGGGGGCGTGGACAGCCGGCCATCACTGCCGGTTTGGCGAGCGGGTACAAATTTCCGCCACCGGTACGGGAGAACCGGTCCAAACCGGCAGTAACCCACCACTGGCCCAGACACAGTTTGCAATACAAGGGTTATCAGAGCTGAAAATATAATATGGTGCCAACATGATCAACAACAACTTCTTTGATTCCCCTTCACCTGATTTGTGCATTTAAAAAAACGTTCGCGGATATGTTTGTCCTTTATATTAAGACTTCTGTTTAACTTTGCCTTCAAGAACGCACATGGGCCCCAACTTTGTTCCATTACTTTTTTTTTTTTAGAAAATAAATATTAGACATGGCTGCTTGTTTCAAATTTGTATCCACTTGCTCACAAAAAAGAATGGAGGTAAAACAGAGATAAAAGTTTTTATGATGGCAAACAAGAAGGAATGGCAGGTAGAATTCTGATACCATTTTGAAATTGGGCAAACCCTGCCCTGCACGGCTTTCAAAAATTCCAAATGTGCCCACTAGCTTCAAATAGTTAGGGGACTTGTCCTAGAGAAACAAGAGCTACAAGTCAGGAGTTGAAAAAATTTGCTTTAGAATGATATTCCTTAAGCTGGTGTTTCTCAGACTTGTTAACTTTTAAGATGTGATTTCAACTTCTACAATTCCCCAGAGAGTTGAAGAGTTGAAGTTCGTCCATTTTAAAGTTGCCATGTTTAAGAAACACTGCCTAAACAGTGGCCTTCCAATTTTTTTAAGACTGTAACTTTCTGAGTTGGATATATTAGCTCAAGAATACCTGGATAGCATTTTGTTGGGGAAGGTGGATCAAAAACAACTTTCTGACATTATTATAAATTTAGGTAAAGGTGTAAAGGTGTTCCCCTCGCACATATGTGCTAGTCGTTCCCGACTCTAGGGAGCGGTGCTCATCTCCATTTCAAAGCCAGCGCTATCCGAAGACATCTCCGTAGTCATGTGGCCGGCATGACTAAAGGCCGAAGGCACACGGAACACCGAAGGCGCACGGAACGCTGTTACCTTCCCACCAAAGGTGGTCCCTATTTTTCTACTTGCATTTTTACATGCTTTCGAACTGCTAGGTTGGCAGAAGCTGGGACAAGTAACGGGAGCTCACTCCGTTACGCGGCGCTAGGGATTCGAACCGCCGAACTGCTGATCTTTCTGATCGACAAGCTCAGCGTCTTAGCCACTGAGCCACCGCCTCCCACATATTATGAATTATAAATTTAACCCTAACCCTAATAAGGCTGAAAGAGAGGTTGATATTCCAATATGTGAACATGAGACAGCTAATAATAGGGAGAGGGCCTTTTTTTACAGTGTTTTGGAACAATTTTCCCAGATAGGTATATTTACTAGGATTATTCTTTTTTTTTTAAAGTTCTTTTGTGTAATTCAGGCAATTTAAGCCTCCATATTTTAAAGGGTATACATTTAATGTGATTGCTATGAGCTTTGATTTTTATTGTATTTCATATACTGTAGCTTTTGATTTTTTCTAAAATAGTTTTTATTAAAAAGATTTTACATGTATAATAAGTACTTAAAAAAGATGTAAATGTGAAAGAGAAAAAGAAAAGAAAGGTAAAAAGAGAGGGTGTTGAATATGCTGTAATAAAGTAGTTCAAAACTGATACATATGTGACTCCTGAGATGGGAGAGTGGCTCCAATAGATTCCAATAGATGCCAAGAACAATATCAGAACGCTCTGTCTTTCACGCGTTCCCCTTCAACATTTTGTTTATCAAAGAATCCATGTTTATTTATTCAAAATATTTACACTTTGTTGATTGAAGAAGTAGCTAAACACAATATATAATTAAAACTAATTTCCATAGAGTTGGTGTGCTTGCCACGCAGAGATGCTGAACTTCATTACAGTAACTGAGTCACTTTCAGTATGCATCTGTTAGCAGGAAAACACAGAGCTTAAAATAATAGTAATAATATGGGATGTTTTTAGCAAATCCCCCAAAGGATCATGTTGCTATGGGCTGAGCATCTGTTATTTTTGGGAAGGCAGAGGCACCGTATGTTGGTCTGAGGCTGATTTCTGCAGTTTTAAGCTCGATGCTAGTGGGCATCCTACTTGGGGCAGGTGACTGGATCTAATCGTGAACTGCAACATGGTTCATTACCCAGTTACAATTTCTATGACTGCAGTGAAAATAAAAACACCCTTGAGTCAAGTTTAATTCCTGATGACTTCACAGATCTAACCATGTATTTTTCTTAGCAACAATGGTTTTCTACTCCCAATGCTTTTTCCACAGATTTGAGGTTTGTGGGGGAAGGGTGCCTCCTCTATTTTGCCTACGGATCAATTTTGCTAAGGGTTCCCAGGTGGTCTCCTTTCTGAGTCCTAATAGGCTTGACCCTCTTTAGTTCCTGAGCAGAGACTAAGTTGGCCAAGCGCTGCTATCTGTGGAGGAAAATAAATTGATTCCCCTCAGAGAGTTAATATTTGAAGCTTCTTACTTCTTCTTCAAAAAAGGTTAAACCTGTCAGTTTGGCATACAGTTTCCACCAAACATCCTATTCTATTAAGATGAAAAGAGATGAATTGAGATTATCTGTGACTTCTATAAATGCCACTGATAGAGCCTCGGAATTGTCCTCAAAGTGAACTTTTTTCATATCTACAAGCTGCCATGTGTATCTAGTTACTCGTATTATAATGTATAAGCCAGTCTTGCCCAACATGAACCCTCCAGATGATTAGAACCAGAAGTCTCTGCCGATCTGGTCAATGAAATTCAGGAATTGTGGGAACTGTAGAGATAACTAGATCTAGGAAAACTTCGACAAATTTTTACCCCACTGGCATTGCAGCCTAAGCTTAGCAAGAGTGAAGAACCAAGCACTAAATGAAAATTTAAGGAAGTAGTAAAACATGATCCCTTCAACGCAAATCTCCCCCTCTCTTCACCAAAGTATTTTCCAGAATCTTTCCAGGGAAGGAAAGGCTTAAATTTCCCCCATCACAATTGCTTTGACAGTCCCTCCTACCCACCAACTGCTATTTGCAATTTTAAAAATATCCACCTTCAATACAGACACATTTAGTTTAACTCTTATTAAGAGGTAACAAATGATCAACTGGGTTCAGTTCATACGAGGGAAGGACTCTTCCCCCTCTCTGAGTTTATATGAAAAACAAGTACAAATATTCTTCACTCTTCTAACAATGGAGATATTTATGTTTAGCCATCTGGTTAGGCAAAGAGCAAAACTCGCTGCCAACAATCATGCCTACCATCTAAGGCACTTTTCTATTCCTTCCATACCACATGCCCACAATTCCAAGAATTGCCTTTGATTTAAGGCATTCCCCCATCCTTGTACTAAATATGTTAGCTTCATAACTCCAATCTCATAGACATTAATACCACCACAACCACCATCTCTCTCCCTCTCTCCATGTATGTGTATATGTAAGTATACACACACACACACACACACACACACCTATGTTTCATCTAGCCCAAATCCTACCATTACTTTGGAAACCAAGGCCAATGAAAGATTTCCTTCCTCCCAGATATTCCAGATTTCAAACTGGTATAATATTTCAGGCATCCCGTCACCTTAAACTTCAATTGGCTTCTTTCTATGATTCAGGACAGTGTTTCTCAAGCTTAGCATCTTTTGTTGTGGAATTCGGCGAGCTGAAATCCACACATCTTAAAGTTGATAAGGCTGAGAAACACTGATTTATAGTAGGAGCACTTCTGAACTACTGCAGTGGCAAATAAATTGTTCTGAATGTCTGCTTATAACTGGGGGCTGTAATTAAGCCAGGGGCATTTCTTCAGGTACTGAGCAAGCTCAGTTTCTTAGTTCATTCTCCATGTCCATGGTGGTTACTGCCTTTTCATTTTTCCCCCCAGGCTTTTTTAATGCCTCTTTTGGGAAGTGAGTTGCTGGGGTCTGACAAAGAATAGCAATATACACAGATTAGCTATATGGCAGTTGGGAAGGGAAAAATAAGGACAAAATAAGCCTCAAATGTTGTCTTCAAATATGAAGCAATACTTTAGGGAACTATGTCTGTGATGAGTTATAATATTAATAACCATTTCATTTTAGTCATCTATGTCCGCAGCAGAGAAATGCAAAAAGTCATAAAACATTCAGACAAGCAGCAGATGAGTTGTTCGGTGTTGTGTGGGGGAAGGCTGCATTTAATAATTAAAGTTAACTTTATACCAATGGAAGTTTGTATTGCAACAGCAGCATAAAATGGACTAAATTCTCAACTTAGAAAATGATGGCAATTCACCTTTGTAGTATTCTATATGAATCAAAGGGAATAAATTTGAATCTAAGAGAAATAACAAGAGAAGATGCCTAATAGGTGATGCCTATCTTTCAGCTAATTTTGCCCATGTACATGTTGGAGAATCAAGTGATAAAAAAAATTTCTGCATCAGGTCACTTCAGAGAACAAGCCTGAATATTTCATTTCTAATTTCATCTCATTCACCAAATGAAAAAATGGATATGTTGGAGGAAAAAGTTAACTTCTCTCTCTCTCTCTCTCTCTCTCTCTCTCTCCTATTTGAATAGGGGACTTTACCCTTACAGTTTTCCAGTGGGACAGTCCAGGAGAAGTTTCAGGACTAGAAAGGGATGTATTAATGGGAGAAAAGGGGCGAGGGGCGGAAAGGAAAGGAAAGGAAAGGAAAGGAAAGGAAAGGAAAGGAAAGAAGAAGGAAAGGAAAGGAAGAAGAGGAAAGGAAAGGAAAGGAAAGAGAAGGAAAGGAAAGAAGGAAAGGAAAGGAAAGGTATCTATGCAAATATGTTTCAAGTCATGATTTTATTAGTGCAGAATCAAATAACATATAACTCAGGGAATCCAAAACACATTCAGATACAGGGCAGTGCATATTGATTTTTTATCTATGACTAATATGAGAAAAAGTACAGCACTTGATTTTGGTTGTCCAAAGCACAGCAATGAAAGAACAAACACAGAGCAACTGGAGAAAGACAGTACCTTGACTCTAGGAAAGAGAAAGGATCCCAGAAGGCAGTTTCCACTGGGAAATTGCCCACCTTAATATGCCAGAGGAAATGCAGCAAACTGATCTTGAGCCAACAGTTCATCAGCTCAGCTGCTCAATCAGCAGTGTTGAGGAGATACCTGATTTCAGCTACAGAGATTTTGTATCTTTGTATCTTAGCTCAATCCCCTTATATTTCTATTACAAAAGAAGGGAGGGGAGGCCTTGCTGAACTCATCCAAGTTCACATTTGCAGTGAGATCTGAATCAGGGAATTCTTGGTTAAACACCTTGTACTTTTGCTCTCCGTTACTACTTTAAATCTCAGTAAAACAGTAGCCAGTGATATGGTCCAATGATTACACAGATTGTGACACCAATTTTGAGAGACAATTGTCAGTTGGGGAAAAATGCTGGATGACTAACATATTGCCAACAGCCAGAAAGATTCTTTTGGGACTTGGGAATTTGATAATGATAAGGAAATACACACATGCTCATTCTTTGATTACAACTGTTGGCTTCAAATTCTCTAAAGAAGCCTTCTCTAACCAGATGCACTTCGTATGTGTTATATTAGTTCCAACCACTCCTAGTCAATAATGACTAAGGATGGTGGCAGCTATAGTCAAAAACATTTACAATACTTCGAGCCTGGAAAAGCCATAGCAATTGATCTGAAACATTCACCATAAGGCCCATCCAACAGTGAGATATCTGTTCCACTTTTGAAGTTTAGCTTAGTAAAATGAGAGAATCCCAAGATAAAAACGGGACACATAGCCTCCATACTGCTTTATTGTCCAGATGCAAAAGGAACATATGAGTGAAACTTGCCCTTAAAAATTCTAAAGAAATGGCAGGTTCTTTTGAAGTGGGTAAATGACAGACTAGAGATAAGTCCATATTCCAAGAAGCAAGCTTTTCCCAAAATGAGGGACTCCAGATGCATTGCCTTTACTGGCTGAGAATTCTGGGATCCAAAATCTTTAGAAAACACCATGACAAAGCCTGACCTGATCGGTTGCTTTGCCAACTGTGATGTAGTTGCTAAGCCAGCCTTAAGTGCTTATAGAAAAATCATGGGGCCCTTTTTTTATGCAGAAAGAATGGAATTGCTCCTGAGAAACAAATAACAAAACCTCAGTGGTGCTGTTTCCAAATAGTTAATTTCATAGAACAGAGAGATTCTCTCCTTACTGGAAATCTTTATGGAAAGCACTCAGGGGAGTGCAACAGTCACGTAACTGAGCAAAACAGAGATAGACTTCAACATTATTGGAATGGGATGGTAGGGTGGGAGAGCACCATCTGCTCTTTTTCATATTGTGGCAACATCACACAAATTCCCTTCTTGCTGTTCTACAAAAAGTAACTACATTGGCAATCAGCAAAATTATTGAGGCCTCTCCCATCCCGTTGTAAAATGGGGTAGGAAATCCACTGCTTATAACAGCCATTAGATAGAACTGCATGCTTCCAAGAATGCATGATTCATAAACTTGTGTTGAATAAAACATACTTATCAGGAAAAGAGTATTGTATGAATCTAAAATTAGGTCAATTTACTAATCAAATACATCTATGTGAACCCAGCTTTTAAGTGCAGTTCAGGCATTCAATGTGGAGCGATGTCACTTCCCTCCCTCTACCTTGAATGGAGAAGCAGTATTTTTATTTATTCTATGTTGCTTTTTACCCTGTCTTGCCCACAGAGCTTGCAGGTTAGGTCAGATATCAATTTCATAACAAAGTACAAAACAATAAAATAACCACAATGATTCACGAAAGCAAGTCAAGTCCTTAGATAAAGAGGAAAAGTAGTGGAAAACTAGTTAGGCTCTTTCCCCCAATGCAACATGGCAGGCATATCCCTGCTAAACCTCTTGCTAAACTGCCCTAAAGCCTCCTGCAAGGGCACCAACTCACTTGGGCAGCTCAGCTGCTTATGAGCCTGGGGGAGAGGAAAGACCTCAGGGACCAGATATGCTCTCATCAGGAAAATTGTCTTCCACAACTTCCACAACCCTCCAGGCTCTGCAAACTGCTAAACTGTGCAACAGTTCATGTGTAAGTGTCTGTCTCTTGCGATGATGCCTTTGATAAGTGCCAAGAACGATTTACAGATCCAAAACTAAAATATCTACAGGTTTCTTCTTCATGATTTGAGGCGGGGGGGGGGGGGAGACAGAAAAACCTGTGGGGGAAATCAGGAGGTTTGTAAACAGAAGGGACCCAATACAATTTGCATTTAAGGGCAAGTACCTTTATCCTCCACGTCTTTCCCACTCTAATGTTACATCACCGAGCCAAAGAAATAAGGCATAGGATTCCCCCCAGCACCCACACACCAGCAGTTGTGTGTGAAAATATGTAAAAGTAGGAAGAGAGGAGTAGGAGGTCTTATTTTTAAAAGCAACAAGTTTGTGTTTCAGGGAGAGGACAGGAGTGGAAACCTGCCCACCCATCTACAGCTTCTATCCCTTCTGTTTCTCATTCCAGGTTCCTTTTTCTTGTCTGATATTTCAAACCCAGAAATGACCTAGCAGGAAGTAAAGTTGAGAGTCTGCAGAACAACAACCCACAAAAGTTGATGGAGTTTTGCTTTCTTTTTTTCCCTTTTATGTCTTAAATTCAGCCCCTTAATTCGTCTTCCCATGTGGCTGCTATGTGCTGGTTTTCAACATCCAGAGTTACTGTTCTCATGTCTCACTTTGGCCTTAACTTCTGTCCTTTCTGCATCGTATTTTCAATTCTAGCCATATTCTCTTTCACATCAATTGGATGAATTTCCATCAGCCTATGCAGCTTTATGCCAGCTACACCAATGCCATATTGCAGTGTTTCTCAACCTTGGTCATTTGAAGACGTCTGGACTTCAATTCCCAGAGTTGAAGTCCAGATGTCTTCAAATAGCCAAGATTGAGAAATACTGCCATATTGTGCTATGCTAGCACAAGGGAATGTAAAAGCAATCCAATGGACACATACGGAGTGTGAGTGAAGCTTTCTGAGTGAAGCTTTCACACCCCTCAGTGGTGTCACAACAGATAAACAAGGCATTTCAGCCATTTTTAACCAACAGAATTTTCATCAAGTAGAATTTTTTATTGGCCAAGTGTGATTGGACACACAAGGAATTTGTTTCCGGTGCGTAAGCTCTCAGTGTATAC